>JABWTJ010000160.1:465419-720419 GCA_016801875.1 Solanum sitiens
GTGTTTGGCACGCACATTTTACAAGCTCTAGCTTGCTCATGCGGTAGATTTCAACCTACTTCTTCAGCATGATTCTCATGTAGGGACTCTCCTGCCATTCTTCGCAACCCATGAGATGGCTAGGTATGAAGGGACTCTCCTGCCATTCTTCGCAACCCATGAGATGGCTAGGTATGAAGGGACTCTCCTGCCATTCTTCGCAGCCCAACTAGATGGCTAGGTAAGAAGTCTACGGCTGACATATCACACGAAACATGGCTGCACGACCTGGCAGACATAGGCCTATCAACTTGGCCACCCGACTTATCGGCATGTTCCTGTCGTCTTCACAAGCCTAGACCTTTCCAAGGTTGACAACTTAGTTCGTCGCATTGCACGAACACACCCAGACTGACAAGCTTTTGATGCACTCACCATCTCTGCCTGACGTTCATCGTCCAGTTCATGCTTCTTACATAACAAGTTGCCAACGTACTGCTCACTGAAGAGTAGTACCCACTGATTTGAAGTCGTCCCCCAAAGATACTTCGGTCACATTCGGACGCTTCACTTTCGAATCAAACCGCACAGACAAATGCGGAATTAATTGCTGTGAGAGGGCTTGATTCTTGTCATCAATTTGGTTGACACAGCTCCATATAGCTCATTGTATGCAACCAAACCTTCTTAGACAGTAGCATCGGTCCAACGATGTTCGGTGAGCATGTGGAACGACCAGCCTTGCTTTGACAGTGTCTATGCATGGAAGTTCATAATTTGCTCACACATTTACAACTTGGCTCAAACCGGGTTCAACTACCGCTGGTCAGAGTCAATGTATGCTCTGATACCACTTGTCACGGACCTAAATTTCAACTGCGTCAGCGGCACACAATTGTCCGTGCGGCGCCCCAAGTTCCCCATAACTTAGGGCCAGCCTTACAACTTTCCCAGTTGTCTTAGTACGATCCTTGTACCTGTGTCGAGGTTCACCCCATAGTTCCCCTCTTTGTGCCGCCCTTCCGACGTCTGGCAATGCCTTGACATGCCTTAGACTCATCTGGCGCATCTGTACGAGTTGGATCACTTCCTTATGCGCCCTGGGGTTTGGCCATGGCCATAAATAGACCAGGCCGGGACTTAAGCATCGCTGCCGCGTGCATAGTCCAATCCTCAAGCTTGTCAGTCGCTTCGTGCCTAGCACTTAGCTTGTCGCTTCGCCTGAGTAGGGCAACGTTCCATCCTTGGCCTTAGCCATGTGCGTTTGCCTTAAAATGCCTTTGCTTGTCTTTTGACATAGCCCAACATAGCCCGCACATCATGCATACAAACTTCATAGTGCAGCGTCGCCCCACGACTGCACGTCTAGGCCAACGGATGCTTGCTTGCTTGGTTGAACCTTTGCCAAGCTCACAAGTCAGCTCACGAGGCTCTTGAGCGAGTCCCTCGATTGCTCAATCGGACAAGGGGGTCTTATCTCCCAAGGAGAACGGCCCGGAGGGCCCAACGACCGACATATCTAACCCCTCGTCGCCAACGGGCGCCCAACGTCGACTTCCTAGTCGCACGCCGCCCATAGAGTTTCCCAAGCTCATATGGGTACCTAAGAACTCCTTTGAGAAGCTTAGGCAGGCCCTTGATGTTAGACTTCAAGGCAGCACACTTGAGGCAAGACTGCCCGGGGAGGGCTGGTAGGCTGTCACCATGTATACCCCCCTTATATATGCTTAAAATAGTTTTGCCCATGTGACAGGACTAGACATCATCCTGCTAGAGAATCATAATGGGTCATAACTTTATCATCCGACCTCCAAATTGAGTTCCGTTTGTTCGTGGTTGTTCGTCTTGACTTCCTTCACACCTCCATGAAGTTTCAGCCCATTCCCATGTTAGTGGGAAGAGTTATAGCCTTCGGACTTTCGGCATAATTACCAAAATGCCATCCGCCTTGGCTAAGTCACTGACGTATCCAAATGAACTCCGTTTGGTCCCAATTTTGGTGAGCATATATAAGGATGGACTATGAACAAGTCCATAGGTTGGAATCCCCGAATTCCACTTGTAGCTCCAGAACGCACGGCACTGACATCGTCGCCGCATGCGGCCTTCGCCGGTAGGCTTAAGCCCTTGGGCGTACCCCCAAGTCCTTGTCAAGCATTCTTGGCACTAACACGACATGTCATGCAACATCTTAGATGGTTGTTGCCTCATGCCATGACCCTTTGCCGCATTGTCCTACTCTGCCCCTCCTTCAGCACATGCCGCCCGCATGGCTGACATAGGTGCGGCCGGCTTGGCCGCACGCCTTGGCCAGTTTTATGGCCAGTGTAGACGCCCATATTTCTGGGGCGTCACACAAGACTCAAATACACTTAATTGTTATGTCAAAAATACTCACATAAGAGGGTGCTAGAGTCCGTGAGACAAGTCTCACTCGCACCATGATGATAAAGTAAAAACTTAAGATCATATTCATCAGGTAAAGAGAGGGATGACCAGTCATCCATAGAGTTAAGTAAACCTCATAACTATAAGCAAGCTTCCATAATATGTGAGTAAACTCTAAAATATAAGAAGATAAAAATCTGAGCTTAGCTCTGATACAGTAGCAATGAGCTTTTTCCAGCACATCTATGCGGTAGACACAGAACTTGGTTCACCTTAACCGGTGAATCACCTCTTTTCGGTATGTGGGAGACACTGGATTTCATGTAGCTCGCATGATCTACTTCCGTTAATGCTAAGAGAATTCTTTAAGAAAGTAACAAAGAATAAAGTGTCATGTTCAAAGTGAACAACAGATCAAAGAAGTAGAATAATAAATTCATAGTGAACTAAGTAAAGTAAGAGATTAAAGAACATTAATCACAATTGCTTGATAGAAACAACAAGTTAGTAGCTTGAGACAATAATGGAGTATGGATTATGTACCAAAAACTATATATTATGCAAATAATCAAATAATGGGCATAGCCAATAAAGATTGGCTTATAAATACATTCATCCCAATTTAACAAAGAAGAATGAGAAATCAAACTTCTAAGTAGGGTAGCCAAATCATTTCCTTAGTCTTGTGAGTTACTTACTCGATTCAATGTAGGTATGGGACTACAATGAATCATTGCACTTGTAAGTAAAATATAAGATCAAAGGAGATCATTGATCTACATACAAGAAAGAAGAAAAGACTGAAAAATAATACAAGTATGAGAAAGGGAACTCTCGGCCTAAGGAGCAAATTGATAAACGTTTGTTTAAGTTGTTCTAAAATTATGTTAATAATTCCAAGGTCTTATGTTCATATAGAAAACGAGTTGTGTGCTTTAATTGCATGAGAACATGTCATATTCATATCATAATTCACGAGTAACGAATTAAGAAAGTAAGTGACTTAACTTTCCAGAAATGACATGTTGCTTTAGGAAGAGCTTTCCTTGTTCATGCATAGTCCTATGTGTTTATGTGCATACACCCATACTTAGTACAAGTGTGTACTAACCCCATATATATCTACTATTCTTATAGGCGCAGGTTCTAAAGAAGGTTGAAGTTCGACGAAGCGGTTTGGAATAGCGATCTCCAGACTTTGGTAGGTCCTCTTCAGTTCGAGGATGCTACACTTTATTACTCTATCTTAGTATATTACATATAGCTAGTGACTACTGTCGCTAGCGTTTCCTTTCAAGTATTTGTTGAAGCGTTTGTAATAAGGCCAATTGGCAAACTATTATTATTATTATTTCGATCATTTATTTGATTTGTTTAATCTATAAATAGATGGTTTTTTAGTTTGACCTATTAGAATATCACTCTTATGCAGCACTATATGAAGTCTATGCATACTCGGTAAGTATTAAAAAGTTTTAAATTTTCCGCAAATTTAACTGTATGATTGTGATAAAAGCTAAGAAGAGGCTTGTCTGCGACCTCTGAGAGGTTAACGACGCCGGTCGTATTCGAATTCCAGAATCCGGGTGTGACAGGTGAATCTTCCTCAAATAAAAGTCAACACCTCTCAATGTCAAGTTCACTCGGTGCTAAGCTAAGTTCCCTTTATTGAAAAGCCTTTAATTACATTTTCATAAAACATAGGCTTAAGATATTCATTCTTTATATGCTTATAGCATATTCAAGCACCTAGTTTAGAGTATTTATGGCCACCCCTCTCAAGGCCCCTCTCATTTACTAGATCATCATCCATGTGTCTGTGTGTACATATATGTGAGCAAACCTTTCGCATAACACATAAATATCACACATTTTCATACATCAATGCATAAGTCTATAGGTATAACCATATGAGCAATCCTTTCATATAAACCCACCTAGACTCTATGCATATTCATACTTCATCACACACATAAGCTTAACATGCATAGCAATAGACACTAGTGAATATGAGAAATACCTTTCATTAGAATCTATGATTCTATACTACTTGTAAGCATGCATGAAGTGTGATTGTGTGTAAATTGGTAAACATGATCACATAATGGTCATCAACAACTCATTGAGGCAGCCACCCTCTTAGACCACAATACTCTTCAAGTATAGACCACACAACACACAATAGCATAGGGGACAAGTTAACTTCATAGAACACTTTAAGACTCCTAACATTACCTATTCACACATCCACATAGGGTTACATGGGTAGGGTCATCAATCATTAACACTTAACCCATGACAGAACCTACACATGCTCTTACATAGCTATACACATACTCATAACAATAGTAACACAACCTAGGTTCACAACTATAATGGAAGACTAGGCACAAGTTACACATAAGTTTATCATCATAACCACTCATTCATATAATCATCAATTTACCTTCATGGCCATGGTCAACACATTATAATGACAATAAAGTAAACACACCACCACCATAAGTGGACCATACCACACAATGCCATACAAGGCTTTATTAACTACAATACTATAAGGAAAGTAGAAGAGATAAGCATTCTTACCAATTTCTCACCCTTTGATCAATACACCTTGTTCATCAACAATTCATATATAGGGCAGTAGCTATATGTACTTTAATCATAAAATAAACCATGTACAAGTCGCTATAAGATCATACTATAACGTGATACAAAGTATCACATATATACTAGAAAGTAGTGAGTCATAGATCACTCATTAATATACTTTACTTTGTTTATCATGATTAACATTCATAATATACCAATAATACCAACCTAGGCAAGTATATATAGCCATAATAATCACGACTAAATCATGCTTCTTCTACCCTAAATTGAGATCACATTAGGTTCATAGCATTAGCAACTTTTAGGCTAAACCATGTAGATTAATCCTTATCAAAGTTCCATTGATTTAAATCATCAAGGGTTTATACCCATAATTCATTCATAACATCAACCTAAAAAAGTAGCTATAATCATCTTCACCTAATCGATTTCAACATTAAATCATTAAAAAGGCAACGTTACAGTGAATCATAAGTTACTACTTAATAGCTTAGAATCACCTACATCGATTAAACCAAGCCTTCTTTACTTTGGTCATATCATCTTTATATTCATAATTCATCCAATTAATTAACCTAAGGCAGTAGCTACAAGAACCACAACATAATCAAAATTCACTTTTATTCATTAAAAGGCCAATGTTACAGTGATAATATTGATAGCTAGGCTAGGCAAGCTCAAATCTTCATACATTGATACACATGGATCTTCATAATCAATTTATTATTAATTCATGTAAATAACAGTAGATATAGACAATTCAACGTAATAGAATCGCAATTCAACCATTAATAAGCCATGATCACAATGCCCATGCAAGGACTAAATCAAGTTTGGGAAGAGACATGGGTTCATCATGCAATCACGTTAAAACCAATATATTAATTTCAATTTATCATTATTTAATCATAAAAATCATTTTTAGAAAGAACCCATGGCTAGATTGAAGAAGAAGAAGTTGGATCATGAAATCTCTTTTGGAACTTTGAGATTAACTCTCTAGATGGAAGGATAACCATAGATGAAGGATCACCATACCTTTTTATTCATGAAAAACTTTAAAAATTGATGATTCATCCATGCAAATCCAAGCTCTAAGCTGTTCTTGAGCTTCACCAACAATGGTGGTTTCTAGGGAGAATATTTTTGGAGGGAAAGGTTCAATTTGTGTGAATTGGTTTGGGAATGGGTTGATCACGTTTTTGATCACTTAAATACACCCAAAAATCACAAAATAAATCATGTGGGGTCAGATTAGCACGTCGGGTGAATTTCCCATTCACCACTTTAATGAAACTGTGCACAGGAAGTGGCACCAGGCCACCATCGACTGGCCGTCTTTTGGCTTCCGTCGATTGGTCCTTACTTAATTTTTTGGTTGAGACCTGACCAATATAAGTATAAATCGATGAGACCTCACCTACAGGCTGTTGTTCAACCAACTGGATGTCGTTTGGTCCGTCGATTGACACTGCCAACGCAGGGTCTCGACGAGCCTTGTGTCCTTCTTGTGGGCCCTTTTGTGGGGCCCTTTTGATGTTGTACCGGACGTTTGCCATGTACAATACAACGCTTAACAAGTTATAGACTTCCCACATGAGTTTCACCAATAACAAATACGCAACATGTCCAAACATGCAAGGCCCCATCAAGACACACACATGCATGTCTCAAGGCTATCTTTCGAACGTCTTGGGCTTTCTTCGATGTTTGACCTCCAAACTTCTCAAAACTTCATATAATACCATTAAAAATCATTATAACTCATTTTAAGACTTCATAATCTCATTTAATACAATTTGAAGCATGCATAGACATATGAGGCACATAGGTGACTAGTCGTCGAACGTTTTGGTCGACCCTTGACGTTTGACTTCCAAATCACCTCAAACTTTATACATTGCCTCTAAACCATATTATAAGTCATTTTAGGAAATTATAACCTTAATAGAACCATGTTAGTCTCTAGACACCCTAACTCATTTTGTGGGTCTTACATTGCCATTGAATAAGTGAACTCATTTCCGTAGAAGTTTCCCCAACCGAGGTTATCCTAAGACTCTCCAAGGAGAAACATGAAGGAAACGTATTAAAAACTTCCTTCAATACACACCAAGGAGATCCTTAAGATGACACACCATATGCTTACTCCACTCGGGAGAAGTAGTCACCACTCAATCATAAGACCTTAGAAGAAAACTTAACAACACACCAAGACTTCCCTTTCGGAATGCCTACTTAGTGAAATGACAAGATGGCATCCCATAGCACCATCTAACCTAAGTAGTACACTCTTTTAGAAGGCTTGGAACCAATACTCCCCTTTTGGAACATCCTGCTTAGTGCAATGGATAGATAGTGTCCCATACAACCTTCTACCCTAAGTAGTACGTTCTTTTAGGAGACTTAGTTCATTCAATTCACATATAACTCACTAATACTCCCCTTTCGGAATGCCTACCTAGTGCAATGGATAAATAGCGTCCCATTCCACTACCTACCCTATGTAGCACACTCTTTCAGAAGACTTAGCACATTCATTACTTTTGTGGGGGTTAGCTTAATGGACATAGACCATGAGAGCTAGACATGGAATCCCGATATTAAACCCTATCAGTTGAGGGATCCTAACTTGCCTAGAGTAAGGTCATTATTTTTAGCTTTTACATGGCTTTCCCAATAGCTACACCTATGAGGGCACATAGTTAAGGGATAAGGCGATTGCTACTAAGTAACTCATTTTCTACTAATGAGGAATACTCATCTCAATAGGTACATTGGAATTAAACATCTCAACTCACAAAGTGTAACCACCCCTCTTTCATATCCTCTCGGTGCTAAGAATAATTCCTCACGGATTCTTAACATTTTATAATATAGGTTAATGATAACTAGTGAACACCACATCTCAATTCACGAAGGGTATTCATCCTTCTACCTATCTTAAAACGCTCTTAGGATGTAGTGAGGTTGCTTCTAAACACTTCATCTCAACTCACTAGGGTGTTTTCACCCCAAAACACCCCTTTATACTCAACTTAGCTTCATTCATTCAATTAAGAGTGTGTGTGTACATGTGAGCAGACCTTGCACATAAGCACCATTTCATTCAAATTAACTTCTTTACGTGATTTAAACCTGCATTCATCAAATCACACACTTAACATGCTTCACATAATCATATACTTCATTTAAGCATAGCCTAAGCCAATCATGCAATTCAAGATTCATAATACCCAATATAAGAACCATCTTCAATATCACTTCATTTTACATATTAGGCCTTCAAAGCCACACTCACAATGTATACTAAGTATCTTCAAGTTCATCAAGTAAACACCACCACCAAGAAGGTGGACCATATCACTCAAGAGCATTTCATAAAAAAAGTTTAGACAACATAACCAACTTAACCATTAATCCAACCTTCCATCACCTATTGCATTTTACTCAATAATTCATTATAAATTAGCCCTTAGGTCAGTAGATAAACATCAATAAAAACAAAAGTAAAGCAAAGCTCAAAGACTACATATCTAAGCTCATTTAACCCATTTCTTAAGCCAACATTTGATAAAAAGATTTAACATGATTTCATTGATGTGTTAAAATTAAAATCATGAACTAACATTAGAAACATCATTATTAAGTTATTAGAAACGTTTTCATGCAATACCCATATTTAGAATTTAAGATAGAAGAAACTAGGGTTGAAAACACTTTTTGAAAATCCATTAGAAGGGACTCCTTGAATGTAAGATAGTTCAAGGATGGATACCATACCTTAGATAAGAGAAATTCCAATGATTTTAATGAAGAACTTGGCCACCAACATCCCACCTAGCTCTTCTTGACTTCTAGCTTCCAAAGAGACTTGAGAGAGAGTCAACACCTCTCAATGTCAAGTTCACTCGGTGCTAAGCTAAGTTCCCTTTATTGAAAAGCCTTTAATTACATTTTCATAAAACATAGGCTTAAGATATTCATTCTTTATAAGCTTATAGCATATTCAAGGACCTATATAGTTTAGAGTATTTATGGACACCCCTCTCAAGGCGCCTCTCATTTACAAGATCATCATCCATGTGTGTGTGTGTGTACACATATGTGAGCAAACCTTTCGTATAACACATAAATATCACACATGTTCATACATCAATGCATAAGTATATAGGTATAACCATATGATCAATCCTTTCATATAAACCCACTAAGACTCTATGAATATTCATACTTCATCATTCACACATAAGCTTAACATGCATAGCAATAGACACTAGTGAATATGAGAACAACCTTTCATTAGACACTATGATTCTATACTACTTGTAAGCATGCATGAAGTGTGAGTGTGTGTAAATTGGTCAACATGATCATATAATGGTCATCAAAAACTCATTGAGGAAGCCACCCTCTTATACCACAACACTCTTCAAGCATAGACCACACAACACACAATAGCATAGGGGACAAGTTAACTTCATAGAACACTTTGAGACACCTACATTACCTATTCAAACATCCACATAGGGTTACATGGGTAGGGTCATCAATAATTAACACTTAACCCATGGAAGCACCTATACATGCTCTTACATAGCCATTCACATGCTCATAACAGTAGTAACACAACCTAGGTTCAAAACTATAATGGAAGACTAGGCACAAGTTACACATAAGGTTATTATCATAACCACTCATTCATATAATCATCAATTTACCTTCAATGACATGGTCAACACATTATAATGACAATAAAGTAAACACCGCCACCATAAGTTTACCATACCACACAATGCCATACAAGGCTTTATCAACTACAGTACTATAAGGAAAGTAGAAGAGATAAGCATTCTGAGCAATTTCTCACCATTTTATCAATACACCTTGTTCATCAGCAATTCATATATACAGCAGTATCTATATGTACTTTAATCATAAAAGAAACCATGTACAAGTCGCTACAAGATCATACTATAAAGTGATACAAAGCATCACATATATACTAGAAAATAGAGAGTCATAAATCACTCATTAATATACTTTAATTTATTTATCATGATTAACATTAATAATATACCAATAATACATACCTAGGGAAGCATCTATATCCATAATAATCACGACTAAATCATGCTTCTTCTACCCAAAATTGAGATCACATTAGGTTCGTAGCATTAGCAACTTTTAGGCTAAACCATGTAGAATAATCCTTATCAAAGTTCCATTGATTTAAATCATCAAGGGTTTATACCCATAATTCATTCATAACATCAACCTAAAACAGTAGCTTTAATCATCTTCACCTAATCGATTTCAACATTAAATCATTAAAAAGGCAACGTTACAGTGAATCATAAGTTACAACTTATTAGCTTAGAAGCACCTAGATCGATTAAACCAAGCCTTATTTACTTTGATCATATCATCTTTATATTCATAATTCAGCCAATTTATTAACCTAAGGCAGTAGCTACAAGAACCACAACATAATCGAAATTCACTTTTATTCATTAAAAGGCCAATGTTACAGTGATAATATTGATAGCTAGGCTAGGCATCCTCAAATCTTCATACATTAATCCACATGGATCTTCATCATCAATTTATCAATAATTCACGTAAATAACAGTAGAAAAAGACAATTCAACGTAAGAGAATCGCAATTCAACCATTAACAAGCCATGATCACAATGCCAATGCAAGGGCTAAATCAAGTTTGGGAAGGGACATGGGTTCATCATGCAATTGGAGTCGAAATCATGTTAAAACCAATATATTAACTTCAATTTATCATAAAAACGTTTATAGAAAGAACCCATGGCTAGATTGAAGAAGAAAAAGTTAGATCCTGAAATCTCTTTTGAAACTTTGAGATTAACTCTCTAGATGGAAGGATAACTAGAGATGAAGGATCACCATACCTTTTTATTCATGAAAAACTTTAGAAATTGATGATTCATCCATGCAAATCCAAGCTCCAAGATGTTCTTGAGCTTCACCAACAATGGTGGTTCCTAGGGAGAATATTTTTTAAGGGAAAGGTTCAATTTGTGTGAGTTGGTTTGGGAATGGGTTGATCACGTTTTTGATCACGTAAATATACTCAAAAATCACCAAATAAATCATGTGGGGTAATATTAGCACGTGGGGTGAATTTCCCATTCACCCCTTTAATGAAACAGTGCACAGGAAGTGGCACCAGGCCACCATCGACGGACCCAATGGACTGGCCGTTGGTCAATCAACTGGCCGTCCTTTGGCTTCCGTCGGTTGGTGCTTAGTCAATTTTTGGGTTGATACCTGCCCAAGAGAAGTATAAATTGATGAGAACTCACCTATGGGCCGTTTTTCAATTAACTGGCTGTCGTTTGGTCCGTCGATTGACATTGCCAAGGTAAGGTCTCGACCAGTCTTGGGTTCTTCTTGTGGGCCCTTTTGCGGGGCCCTTTTAAAGTCGTACCCGGAGGTTTCCCATGTAAAATACAACCATTAAAAAGTTTTATACATCCACATGAGTTTCACCCAAAATAAATACTCGCAATACGTCCAAACATGCAAGGCCCCATCAAGACACACACATGCATGTCTCAAGCCTATCTTTCGAACGTCTTGGGCGTTCTTCGATGTTTGACCTCCAAACTTCATGAAACTTCATATAATACAATTAAAAATCATTATAACTCATTTTAATACTTCATAAGCTCATTTAATACAATTTTAATCATGCATAGACACATGAGGCACATAGGTGACTAGTCATCGAACGTTTTTGTCGATCCTTGACGTTTGACTTCCAAATTACCTCAAACTTTATACATTGCCCGTAAACCATATTATAAGTCATTTTAGTACATTATAAACTTAATACAACCATGTTAGGCTCTAGAAACCCTAACTAGTTTTGGGGGTCTTACATTGCCAATGAGTAAGTTAACTCATTTCCGTAGAAGTTTCCACAACCGAGGTTATCCTAAGACTCTCCAAGGTGAGGCATGAAGGAAATGTATAAAAACCTCTTTCAATACACACCAAGGATATCCTAAAGATGACCCACCATAGGCTTAATCCACTCGGGAGAATAAGTCACAACTCAATCACAAGACCTTAGAAGAACACTCAATACCACACCAAGACTTCCCTTTCGGAATGTCTTCTTAGTGCAATGACTATATGGCGTCCCATACCACCACCTACCCTAAGTAGTACACTCTTTTAGAAGGCTTGACACCAATACTCCCCTTTTGGAACATCCTACTTAGTGCAATGAACAGATAGCGTCCCATACCAGCTTCTACCCTAAGTAGTACGTTCTTTTAGGAGGCTTAGTTCATTGCACGAGCAGGCTTTGAAGATGCTAGTGTGTAAGGTCCCTAGGTATTCTCCAATACCATCATGTTAAAGTTCTTAATTGTTGAATGACTCTTAAATGGTTTAATGAACATAATGAATTAAGATAAATGTATTATAATTAAAATGTACATATCTAGAGTAGCTTTAATGATTGCTTTAGTGGGCTTGGAGAGGGTGTATGGCGATCTCTTCATGTATTACTTAGGTGAGTCTTGGAGTAATTCTACGTAGGGAGTTAAATCTATGTAATACGTATAATCTTATTTTAGGTAGTCCAAAGGATCACTTTTGTGTGTGTGAAGGGCTTGTATGGTCGGTCACTTCATAACTCACGCAAGTGAGCCTTAGAATGACCTTTGATAGAAGGGTCTCATGTTTATGTGTTTTGAAGTGATATTGATGCTATATTATGGAATGTTACTTATATGTGTTGGTGTTGACTTGTAAGTGACTCTTATACTTTTTTTAAAGGTTTTTTTTCTTCAAAAAGAGCATGTTTTATACAAATGTCATTTTAGAATGGTTTTAATTGCATGTCCATACTTAGTGCATTCTAACGTACTAATTCCATATATTTTGTCTATCTCTAAAGGTGTAGGTGGCATTTGAAAGGAGTCCCTTTTAGTGAGGCTTGGATTAGTATTCATTCAAACAAATTTTGGGTATGTCCTCAATAGATCCAAGGACATTACTATGTTTAGTTTTCTTGTTAAAGACATTGTATTAGACTATGTATTTTCTATTATGTTGAAGTATGGGTCGTGACCCATGATATTCGTATGTCTAAAATGGAGACTTTGAGGCTTAGGATTTCCTTATGATTTTCTATTAAAAGATATTTTGAAGTATTATTATTTCCGTGTGAAAAGTTTTAATTCTACACTACTTTTCATACATGTATGAAAAAAAGGATGTCAAGGGCTTGTACATGACCTCCGAGAGGTCAAGTACGCCTTGTTGCGATTCGAGGGAATGTCATATCTTGTAGGGTGTGCTCTCGGGTCGTGAAAATTTTTATATCAGAGCATAGGTTATGAAGTAGTCTTTAGGAATCCAAAGTCTCACTAAAGTCACGTCTAGTAGAGTCTTGTTCATCGGTGTGAGTCGTAACATATCTATGAGCAAGTGGCTATAGGACGATAGAGGTTCACTTAGTTCATCAATCTTGTGACATGCCAATAAAAATGATGTTATAAGTGTCTATTCCTAATCTCGTCTCTTGTGTTTTTCGGAGATGACTACTACAAGAAGGACCTCAAGAAGGTTTGAAAAGTAAGGAGTGCAAGAGGGAATTACCCAAGGTGGATTGGATCCACAAGGAGTTCAAGATCCCCAAAGTGTCAAAGTTCCTCCCCTAGGTGATCAAGTCCCTATTGGAGGTCAAGGTAGTGAGGTTCCAGTGGTTCCCCCAAACATGACCAATGGAGAGATTAGAGAGGATCTCTTTGCACTAGCCTAAATCTTAGTAACTTATGTGAATTGGGGTGTTGAGTCTAGGGTGAATGTTATAGAGAGTACCATGACCTATATAGTGAGAGATTTTGTGAGAATGAATCCTCCTATCTTTCTTGCCTCTAAGGGTTGAGAGGACCTAAGAGTTGCTTGATGGTGTATACAAGGTGTTGAGTGTTATGGGGGTGACTTATTGGGAGAAGGAGGATTTGGCTTCATACCAATTGAGGGATGTTTCTCAAGTGTGGTACACTCAATGAAAAGACAATAGGATGGTTGAGTCGGGTCCTATAGAGTGGGAGGATTTTAAGGAGGCTTTTTAGGAATGTACCTTCCCCGTGAGAGAAAGAAGGTGAAGGTTGAAGATTTCATTGACCTTAGTGAAGGTAATATGAGTGTTGAAGAGACCAAACTCAGGAGAGGCACAATGAATTTTAAAAGGGGTAAATCCAATGAGAAAAAGCAACCTAAGTTCAAGAAGAGGGCCCCAAATCATGATGGGACTAGTGCTTCTAAGGTTACGCTTGACAGAGGTTCTGGCTCTCGAGCTGTTAAGCCTTCTTTTTATACTTGTGCGAAGAAGAATGTAGGGAAGTATCTAGCTGGCACTGGTAGTTGCATTGGTTGTTGTAAAGATGGTCATAAGGTAAGGGATTATCCTACTAATGCAGCTAGAGGAAGGAAGGCCAAGCAAGTTTCTCCTAATACTTTGAAAGATGATGTCGGCAAGCTATAATTTCTCTCTTTAGTTGTAATGGGTTCTTTCTAAGTGGGGGACTATGGGAAGTAGTGGAGTTGTTATTTGTTTTCTCTTCTCTTCTATTCAATTCAAGCATAAGAGATAGAATGTCATAGTAGCATGTTGTATGTTGCATTTTATTTAGGAGTCTTGTTGAAAATGAATTTCATTGATCTCTTTGCATTGTTCATTTCATGAAGTTATGTTTATGTTGTAAATTGAGTTTATATGGTCTTCTCTCTCATATTGTCCTACCTTCATAATAAATTTCTTAAGAGTTGCATTATTGAATGTTTGAGCATATTTCACCGTAAGGAATTTTAAAATTTGATTAAAATGTCTTTTCATGAAAATGGCTATAATGTGTTTAGAATTGATGTATATGAGCATGAAAATGTGTGGAGAAGGAGTTCTTGTCATATGAAATGAAGAATGTGAGTCTTATTGCACGATGAGTTATGGATTAGTTTTTATGTACTTGTTGTATTTTGAGTCTCTTGATTATGTGAAATTGGTGTTGCTCCTCATTTTATATTGTGTGGTATGGTTATGTGCTTCTAGTATTGAGTTTCTTATCTCTTGAAAGTGCCTAAAAGAAGCAAGTGTCATTCGAGGACGAATGTTGTCCAAGTGGGGGAGAATGTAACACCTCTAAAATGAATCAGGTAAAGCTAGAGACTAACATGTGTGTCATGAAGTTTTTGCGTCATAAAATGGTCTATAATAGTGTTTGGAGGCGGTGTCTAAACTTTGGTGATATTTAGTGCTCAAACGTCCAAGAACATCCATGATGTTTGAAAGGTTTGCCTTGAGATTATCTAGTATGATTAGGTGTGACATTGCATATTTTACGTGTTCATTTTAGTTGAAATTGATGTGAGAGGTCCCTAACATGTATACAAGTGTATTTGGGTTAGAAATTCTGGGAAGAACTCCCCAAGGACCAACCTAAGGGTCTTTGAGGAGGACCCAACTTGTGAGCAAAAGCTGTCAAAAACAGTCCCAACAAATGAGGTAAAGTGAATGGACCGTAGGTCCATCAACGCCCCATTGTTTGTGGTATAGGTTGACACCCAATTGTTGAGTATCTGACCCAATCGAAGGTTGTTGTACGGCCCAACATATGGGTCTACACGCCGTAGGTTGATTCGTCGATTGGCACATGCAGATTTTTTGCAAGTATCTCGGCCTACTAAGGGACAATTTGGGGATTTCAGCTGGTGTTCTAAAAATGGTTTTGGCATTAATTTTAGGGATTTTTGGTTATTTAAGTAGTTTTATAAATCTAGAACCACAAGTCAAGTCATTATTAAAAAATCAAAACCCCAAACCCAAAGAAGAACTTTCTATAGCACAATTGAAGATTGAAGAGAGATTGGAGCTTGGAGATTGGTTTCTCCATAAATTCTAATTCAATTTTGTGGATAATCATAACATAAGGAATAGTGTTTCATCCTTTAATCTCTTTCTTCAAGGAGCCAATCTTCAAAGTTATTTCTACGATATTTTCAAAGATGAATTCTCGTATTTTGATATCAAGCCATGGGTTCTTGCATAAAAATGTTTTGAATCAATGATTTATGATTGAATATATGTTATGTTGATGATTCTAAGTCAAAAATCTATAAACCCATGTAAATCATGAATTACTTATTTTGGCTATATTATGGGTGATTTGATCATGTCTCAATTGTATTGAATACTTGTGTAGTTTACCTTGGGCTATTGAATTATATAAGAAGCATGTTAGAATTTTATGTAGCTTGTCCTGAATTAATGAAATTCATATTTTATTATCTTAGAACATTGGATATTGTGAGTATTGGGTTTAATTGGTGTTTATGGCTATTGGTAAGAGCCTTTGAGAATTGAGTTGGTTGAATTGGCTATTGATTGGAGTTGTTGAGATTGGATTGGTGGTATGTTGACCTAACCTTATCTATATTATGTTGTATAGGTGTTTCAATTGTTCTGTTTCGTATGGTCCACTTATAGTGGTGGTGCTTATGTGCTATACTTGTGAACAATGTGGCCTCGTCGGCATTACTTTTTGAAGTGTGAAGAATGTGCCCATGTCGACATTACAATATGAATTATGATATTATCGTGTTATAACTTGAATATGTGATCATTGTGAAGGACTACATGGTTTATGTGTATATGTGAAATCCAAGCATATGTTCTTCTAGGTGATTATATATGATCATGATAGGCTATAGTGATGCCTTATATATGTATACTTGATGTTGGAGTGTGAATCTCCCTAGTTGACTATTTGAGTCTCTGATGGATTATACTAGTGTTTCTATAGATATGTAAAGGGTGACTTGAAAGTATACTTAGTTGACCCTATGTGCTACTTGAATGTGATTGTACATATGATGAGATGATAATGAAGTGTGTCTTGTTATGGTAGTTGTATGTCCCGTACTTGATACATGAAGTATCTGAATATGAATCCTTGACTTAGTAGGCTAAAGCACCTTTGTCATGTATGTATATGTGTGATTGGAATGTGACCTTTAATATAGTTAAGAGGGTAATTTATGTGGAACCTTAAACAAAGATGGAAGGTTATGATATCCTTGAAGTTGAAAGTCGTAATGGTATCCTTCTTTTCTGATTGATTGACTTAGGGGTAGGTTGGCTGGAACGACATGAAACCATCCTTAAGAAAGTCATTGAGCTATCCTATTTGACCATTGTGTGGAAGCCCTAGTGGACCCCCTTTGGTAAGGTATAATATGATTTGGTTGTGACTTCTATATGGTACCTCTTCATATGACTATTGTGTGGCGGCCCTAGTGAATTCTAGTACTGAGTGAGTATGCTTGGGGAGTGGCTATTTTTAAGAAGATATTAGACCACAAAGAAACCCTTGATATTCCTTAAACATGTTCCTACATGGGATGTGTCTAAGTTCTACCCTTGACAAGTAGGATACCCTCCATCGGAGTAGGGTTGACTCTGGATTCCATGCCTAGCTAGTATGGTCTATGTCGGTTATTTCCTATTCTCATAATGTGGAATACATTCTAGTATTTGATAGGTTCTACAAAGTTTAGGTAGTGGAATGGGAAGCTAACTAGACATTGCACAAGTAGGCTTTGAAGATGCTTGTGTGTAGGTTCCCTAGGTCTTCTCCAAGACCATTATGTGAAAGTCCGTAATTGTTGAATGACTCTAAAATTGTTTAATGAACATAATGACTTAAGTTAAATGTATGATAATTAAAAGGTACTTATCTAAAGTAGCTTTAAGAATTGCTTAGGTAGGCTTGGAGAGGGTGTAAGGGCGGTCTCGTCATGTCCTACTTAGGTGAGTCTTGGAGTTATTCTAGGTGTGGAGTTAAATTGATGTAATGGGAATAATTATATCTTAGGTAGTGTAAAGGATCAATTTTGTGTGTGGGAAGGGGTTGTATGGGAAGTCACTTCATAACTCACTTAAGTGAGCTTTAGAATGACCTTTGATAGGAGGGTCTCATTTTTATATGTTTTGAAGTGATATTGATGTTTTATTGTGGAAGGTGACTTATATTTGTTGCTGTTTACTTGTAAGTGACTCTTATACTTGTTTTAAAGGTTTTTGTCACACTACAAATAATTTTTTCACCAGAAACACACATTTTGTCACAAAAAGAATTTTGTTACGAAAAATAATTCGTCAGTCATTCGTCCCTAAAGCGTGGGTGACTAAATGTATACAGAGACAATTTAGTGTTTCATCACTAAATAGAAATGTATTATCTATGAAATTATCTTCTGTCACAAAATAGTTCGTATTTATGACAGATTTGTTCGTCATAAAAATTATTAAAATTTGTGGATAAAGATATATTTTTGTCACTGTATAAGGTCATTATAACCGAAGAAAATGATGTGTCACTAACTATTTAGTTTAATTAGTGACAATACAATTTGTAACTAATATTTTAAGTATTTCGTAGTCAAGCAAGTATTATTTCGTCACTAAAAACTAATTTTTACATACAATTTTTCCGTTGTCCCTAAATGTAAAAAATTAGTGACAAATTTATATTTAAATAACTTTGTAGTTTAAACAATCATGTCGTCTCTAAAAATAATTCTTTTGCCGACAAAACAAAACAGTCACAAAAAAATATCATAAATAAGTAGGCAATGTTTGGGACAAGATTTTTTGTCACATAATGTCATACTTTAGTGACGAAAATATTATCGTCCTAAATAAATTCATCACTAATAATTAAGATTTTGCAAAAGAAAGGATATCACTAATGACATTTAAACTTGTAGCAATACTATTTACAATTTGTATTAAGCTATGTGTCTGTAAATTTAAAATTTTAAAATTATGAAATAATACAAATTTAAAATAACAAGATACCAAAAGAAGCAAGATAATAATAACTAACATAATTAAACTAACATAAAATACTAATTAAGAACTAAAATGTCATTAATGAGATGATATTTCATTACATATTCCTTAAGTAAAAACTAATATTAAGTAATATTTATCACACTTGAAAGTCCAAATGACGTTTACAAAACATTAACAAAACTAAGGCAAGAAAATGGAGGTTGCTTCTCAGAATACCATTACGACCACTTCTATAGATACTAGTGTTCATTTCCACTTTCTACGAAACCTATATAAATTTTTTTAAAAATATATAAGAATTAGTTTGATACTTTATAGTAAGATAATATACAACAAAATACCTATTGTAATTCCATATTGAGGTCTTGAGGTCTTGAGATTGTAGGATACACGCATACCTTACCTCTACCCTTGCGGTGTAGAGAAGTTGTCAGTAATAAATCCCCCACTTAGATGAAATGTAACGGACACAGGAAAAAATGAAGAAAAAGAAGGAACAAATAGTATCCCCTTTCCTTCTACAGAGGAAAAGACAATAAATATACCAGAATTCTTGCATCTTCTACTTCCATAGTTCTGCATTAGACTATATCAAACAGTAAATTTTCTACGTCAAATATCATCTTTAAGGAGATAAAATCTTTAGGAAAATTATTTGACTAAAAAACATATTGTAAATTATATTAATAGTCACATGAATCAAGTATGACAATTCGTTCCATCTACATGTTGTATGTAATGTTTTAAATCTGCAACAATTGCAATTGTATCTCGCCTTGTGGATGATTGATCTCTAAAGAGTGTGTGATCAAATAGTAACAACAAGACTGATGAAAATGAAGCAAGTTGTTATTCTAAGGAAATAGTGAAACCACAAAGAGTGATTGATTGCAAATTTTTAATTACATAGTTAACTTCAAGGATATTTCCTCCCATTCAACTCTCTATACATCTAAAAATTAGCTCTTGCTATATGACAATACATATAATTAGTATATATACTATGATGTTTAAATTTTTTACTATATGTACTCATTTAAGTGGTATTATTGTAAAGTGCATCTAGCTCACATATTAAAACTATTTTGAGAATTAAATTCCCTCATCTAAAAAGCAATAACTTTGTTTTGCTTGCTAAATTCAAAAAACAAAATTTATTTAATCTTCCTATCAAGAATTTTCTTGTACATTCTCATTGTTGGGTCATTCTAGAGAGGATAGATAAATCATTGCACATGTATTTCATTAGCATCCAGTTTGGTTAACTATATAATTTATTAAAAGATCAGTTGAGTTGGTGTTGCAATTCTGCCATTCTCAATCTACTATTATTCCTCTATTTACACTCCCAAAATCACGTTAAACATGGTTAAAAATAGGTTTTACATGTCGCAGACTTTTATAATCTTAACGAACATTATTTTTGTATGGATTAGTTCATAATACACATGTGTAATAATCAACATTGGATGAAATTAACCACAGAATGAGTCTATAATTGGAACTCAAAAAATTTCAGTACAAACAATAAATCTAAGGCACATAGTGATTGCAATTCAAACATAACACTGATTTTACACTAGTTTTCTAAATTGAAAAAAAATATAGGCCAGTGAGTTATACAAAGAAGAGAAAAAATTTAGTAGTTTGATACCTAAAAAGAAACAAGAGCGAGTACCTACCTAAATAGATACTTACTTTATTACAACACACAGATCTGACGGATGCCTCAATAGCCAATACATATCTGCTGAACTGCTGTCCACCTCAAAAAGAAGAGAGGGGCAGATGACGAGCGGAGGGGGCAGAACATCTCCTTTCTCCAGTGATGCTTGTCTTGTCGAGATACTAATCTCCTCGCCTTCGCTAGAGCTGCTGTTGCTGATGTAGTTGCTGATTCTTAGCGGCTGGTTGTTCTCGCCACACGCTGCTTGTAACATCTACTGTTTGTGTTGTTCACTGATCAGAGTGGAAGAGAGGAAGAGAAAGCCTACGGAGGCGAGAGGCGGTTGCTGGCCTCGCCGGTGGTGGTCGATGGTCAGCAGAGAGGAGGGATATGGAGAGAGCTGCACTTTTTGGAGAAGAAAGAAGGAACATAATTTTTAGGGGTTTTGGCCTTTTAGGTTAGAATAAGGCTGGCGGCGGTAACGGTATTTTCCGGAATCCGGTCCGGTCCGTCCCGGTCCGGTCCGGTACCGGTTCGGTACCGGTTAGTCCCGGTATAGACCGGTTTGGTCCGGTTCCGGGACAGGTACCGAACCGGAATCCGGAAAATACCGGTAATTCCCGGTTCCGGAAAGTACCGGTCCGTTACCGGTCCGGTCCGGTCCGGTCCGAATTTTTTTTTTTTTTTTTTTTTAAATTAAGCCGTTTATAGCCGTTGGGTAACGGCTAGTGGGCCCCCCCAACGGCTATTTTATCCCAAAATCAGCCAATTCAACCCCCTACCCCCCCTAACTTTTTTTAATACCCTAAAGTTATAAATACTACACTTTAACCCATTTTTTTACTTATAAATACTCCTAAAATTCATTATTTTATCACAAATTCATCTACTCATGTTCTATTCTCTCAACTCTCTATTCTCTAATCTCTAATTCTCTAATATATAATTTCTTAAATTTCGGTGTTGCCTTATTTGGTCTTTGAAAATTGGATTTGGAGCTTCAAAATTCAACTTTCAACTTTTCACGTTCGGCTTTCAACGGTCATAAACGTCTACTTTTTTAAGTAGACGTTCGGTATATTCGTTCCATCTTTTACTTTAATTTTTAAATAATTATTTAATTTTTTTTGTGATTTATTATTTGCATTACATTTTTCCTATTATTTTGTGATTTATTATTTACATCTCACGTTTAATATTTTAATATGGATTTCGGTAAAAATATTGTTCAAAAAGGGAAGGGTAAAAAAAGTGCATTTGAGCGTGTTAAAAATATGTGTAACTTTACATCATCCGATAATGCAAAAACCGGTAGTTCTTCTAAATCAAAAACTAAAAAATCTACTATATTAAGAATAAATACGGATGATTATACACATGTTGATGATACTGTTTTTAATATTGATAGTAATTCAGAATTAGATCATTATCATGAACATTTACAACGTCGCTTTGGTAATTTTGATGAGGATTTGCCTAGTGATAATGATAATGAAAATGATATTGATAATTATACTAATACGCCTTCTTTTGATGATGATGATTGTGAAACTGAGCCACCTACGGCTACTACTTCTCCCAGTCCCGCTCCTAGTCCCGCTCCCTTTCGTTGCCCTGCCCCTGTTCCCCCCGTACATCCTAGGCCTAAGGTAGAACGTGCTAAAAAATCGGTTGTTTGGCAATTTATGACACAAAATGAAGATAAAACACAAGCTATTTGTAATAAATGTAAACATAGACTAAATCATAAAACTGTTGGTAAATCTGGCGGGACGGGACACTTGAGTAGTCATTTAATTGCTTGTTGTAAAAATGAATTTTTGCATGCTAAAGCGGTAGCGGAAGCAAAAAAAAATGGTACCCCTCTTCCTGAAAATGTTGGTCCGGTCCG
This sequence comes from Solanum sitiens, assembly GCA_016801875.1. Taxonomy (NCBI): domain Eukaryota; kingdom Viridiplantae; phylum Streptophyta; class Magnoliopsida; order Solanales; family Solanaceae; genus Solanum; species Solanum sitiens. The sequence continues at coordinate 487,866 of JABWTJ010000160.1, forward strand.
GTCCGGTTCCGGTTCCGGAACGTTACCGGTTCGCCTGATACCGGTTCTGTTCCGGTTCTGGAACTTACCGGTCCGGTAGTTCCGGTTCCGGTACCGCCGCCTGGCTTAGGTTAGAATATGAAAGAAATGGATTAGACGATCCAAACCGTTGATTGATTTTGGATGACGGTCTGAGATTGAATATTGGATTTTGATTAAAAGTAATAAACGAACGAGGTTGAATGATAATTTGAAATTTTTAAAATTGAGATAAGATAAAGACTAAAATTGCAAATAAGAAGTGGCTATCATTAAAATGAAAATTTGAAGCGGAATGACTAGAATAGAAATGAATTGGGATAGAATAGACTAATAATTAAATATTTTGGAGGAATATTTAAGAAATCCTATCCAATTATAAAATACTACACATATTATAATATTTCCGTACAAATTAAACATACTTAAATTTTAAAACAATAGCATAAAATAATTATTTTAAGTTTAAATAACGATAAATACAATAATTTTTGTAAATTATGAATACTGAAATATATCATTTTTTAGAGAAAAACAATTAAAATTTTAACCCCAAATTATATTTTTAAAATACGTATTTAATCTAATATCATTTCCAAAAGGTTTAAAAGGCCGACAAAATTTGGGTGTCAATAGCTTGATATTTTGCCGCACCCCGTTTTTCGCAAAACAAGTTTCAGTGCATGACCTAACAACTCTTTTGGGTTTGGTTAGGTGAAGACTTCTAACATAACGAATTAAGACGCGTTAGGGCACCTATCTAACATAAATAATGTAACTAAAGGTCAACAAATCTGAGATTGAGCAAGAGTTCAAATTTGGGTGGCAACAGTCACAATAATTAAAAATTAAAACACATACAAAAGATTAAATTGATTATAATTATTTTATCCGTGTCTTATAAATTGATTATTTTAAGAGATAAATGCAAAAATATAAATTATTAAAAATTGAAATTTTCTTTACTATATTTGTCCAAACTTATGTGGCATGGATTGAATTTGAAAAGTCAAATACAATTTTTGGGTTATTTATTTAATTTTTAAAATTATTTTATATTACAAATTATTGTGATTTATAATAGTTTTTACGTAAATTTGAAATATATATATACATATATACATATATATATATATATATATATACATATGTATATATATATATATATACATATATATATATATATATATATATATATATATATATATATATATATATATATAAATTATTAGAAACTCATTTTAATAGTTTCATAGTCAAATGAGAAAAATGACCTTCAATTCAATTGAAATTCCACAAAGCGCTCATATCGACCATGACATGTGTGCTTATAGAGTGACAAAACACTATGCTTTGCATGGACCAAATATTTTTCATGAAGTTATTCTTTAATTTTAAATAGTTTAATTATATAATTCTAAATTTCTAAAAATATAAATAAGTTATATATAAATATTATAACATTGTAAATTTTAAGTGGTGTTGATTAAATTAATTTAAAACTTGTAATCTTAAATAAGTCATTTAGATTTGTGTGGTAGTAAATATTTTATAAGATAAGTTCTATAGATGTAGTTGTATGTAGTAAATTATCCATTAAGGGTAAAACAAATACATACAAATATTATAAAAATTGTAAATTTTAAATAGTGTTAATTAAAAAAAAAATGTGTACGGCCAAGAACTCTGAAATAACTTCTAATTTTGTGAGGGTCATTAAAAAATATTCCCCCCGTTTCTTTTTACTTGTCAATTTTTGAGTTGGCACACCTTTTAAGCAAAACAATGATTGATATAATTTCTGTTTTGCCACTTTTAATTGATAGAATCTTAAACATATTTACTCAATAAATTCTCCGAAGACATTAACTTAGTGTTATATATATTGAGGGTATCATAGGGAGAAATATTTATATTTAACTATGAAATTATTATACTTCATTTGTCACATGTAATTATAAACAGGCATAGTAAAAAATTATTATATGTTGCTATGAAATTTTTTTCATCACAAATATTTAAATTATTTAGCCACAACTTTTAAGTCGTCGTTATTTAAACATTGATATTTAATGACAAAACTTTGTTGTCACTACATCACACATTGATTAGAGACACTAAAATTATAATCACTGATAGCTTATAGTATTAGTGACAAAAACTAAGGTCACAATTAGTATAAAATATAGTGGCTAAAGCTTACAATATTTAATGACGCACACTAACTTGTCGCTATTTCAACAAAAAAAAAATAACTGTGACAAAGCCTTTTTGTGTCCAAAATTGTAACTAATTTTAAGACAAATAATAGTTTGTCACAAATAAGCTATATTATTAGTGACAAGATAATTGGTCACTCGTAAATTAAAATTTGTCACTAATGGTACATAATAAATGGCCCAAAATTATATTTTGGTGGGAAATTCAACTAGACGAAATTTTACTACAAAATTTTATATTTCGTCATTAAAAGGGTGTGGTTCATATATTTTAGTACGAAATGTAATTTTTGTCACAGAAAGTGCATAATTAGTGACGAATTATGTTGTACCAAATAATTTCGTTGCTAAATATCATGTTTGTTGTATTGTCAAAAAGAGCATGTTTTATACAAATGTCCTTTTAGCATTGTTTTAATTGCATGTCACCATAGTTAGTGCATTCTAATGTACTAATTCCATATATTTTGTCTATTTCTAAAGGTGTAGGTGACATTTGACAGGAGTCCTTTGAAGTGAAGCTTGGATTAGTATTCATTCAAGCAATGTTGGGGTATGTCCTCAATAGATTTGAGGACATTACTATGTTTAGTTTTCTTGTTCAAGAGATTGTATTAGACTATGTATTTTCTATTATGTTGAAGTATGGTCCTTGACCCAAGATATTCGTGTGTCTAAGACGACTTTGAGACTTAGCATTTCCTTCTAATTTTCTATGAAAATATATTTAGAAGTATTATTATTTTGTGTAAAAAGTTTTAATTCCGCACTACTTTTCATAAATGTGTACAATGACGAATGTCAAGAGCTTGTACAAGACCTCAAAGAAGTGAAGTACGCCGTGTTGCGATTCGATGGAATGCCATATCTTCTAGGGTGTGCTCTTGGGTTGTGACATCTACTTGCCCATCAGTCTGAGGATGAAAGGCAGTACTTAAGTTCACCTTTGAACCCAACATTTCTTAAAAGATTTCCAAAATTGTGCAGTAAATTGTGCACGTATATATGAAGTAATGGACACTGGAACTGCATGAAGTGTTACCACCTCCTGAATATATAACCTTACATAATCTTCTACTGAATAGAAGTCTTTACCGGTGGAAAAGGGGCTGATTTTGTCATTCTAACGATAATCACCCAAATAGAATCATGTTGTGTGCGATACCTTGTTATAGTTTTGATGAAGTCCATAATTATCATCTCCCACTTCCATTTCTGGAAGTTCTATATTTTGTGCCAAACAACCAGGCCTTTGGTGCTCAACATTCACCTGTTGGCAATTTGGACGCCTAGCAACAAATTTTGCAATGCCCTTCTTCATGCTATTCCGCCAATATACTTCTCTCAAATGTCGATAATCTTTGTGGAACCTGGATGAATGGAGCATTTTGAGATATGAGATTCCTCAATGATCCTCTCTTGGAGTCATGAACCATAGGTACACACAATCTACCTTGATATCTAAATACACCATCTACCCCTTGTTTAAAAACTAATACTTTTTCCTTTTGAACATTTTAAAAATGGGATCTTTGTCTTGTTTTTCATTACCTTCTGACACTAGTGATGATTCAGCCCAATTCATCACCACTATACGTCCTTCGGTGGAATCCATAAGTCTGACTCCCAAGCGTACAAGTCTGTGCATATCTTTGGCTAACTCTCTCTTTTACTCCTCAAGATTGGCGGTAGTACATATAGATAACCTACTTAAAGCATCAACAACCACATTAGCCTAAACTCGGTTGTAAAGAATACTCATGTCATAATCCATGATCAATTCCAAACACCTCATCTATCTGAGGTTACGCTCTTTCTGGGTGAACACATATTGAAGGCTCTTATGATAAGTGAATATATCAATTTGAACACCATACAATTAATGACGCCATATCTTCAAATAGAATACTGCAATATCAAGTTCTAAGTCATGAGTTAGGTAGTTCTTCTCATGAACCTTCAATTGTTTAGAGGCATAAGCTATAACCTTGACATTCTGCATTATGACACAAGCCCAACCAACTTCAGATGAATCAAAATATAGCATAAAACCGTGAGTACCTTCTAGTAAAGTAGAAACTGGGGCAGTAGTCAATCTTTTCTTCAATTCCTGAAAGCTTTTCTCACAAGCTACATACTATTGAAACTACATGGTTTTCTTAGTCAACTTCGTCAAAGGGGACAAAATGGATGAGAAACCCTCTACAAACCTTCTTTAATAGTGAGCCAAGCCCTAGAAACTCCTAATATCAATTTGAAAGGTGGGTCTAGGCCAATTCTGCAGTGCCTCAATTTTTTGAGTATCAACTCTAGTACCATCACCGGAAACTGTGTGGCCCAACAACTCCATAGACTCAAGCAAAAACTCAAACGTAGATAACTTGGCATACAACTCTCTATCTTTCAAAGTCTGAAGAACCATTATGAGATGACTAACATGATATTCTTCATTCCTTGAATAGATTAGTATGTCATCAATGAAGATAATAACAAACATATCTAAATAAGGATTGAAGACTCTATTCATAAGGTCCAGAAACACTGCTAGGGCATCGTTCAAACCAAAGGGCAAGACTAAAGACTCATAATTACCATATCTAGTGCTAAAAGTGGTCTTTGGAATATTACATTACCTTACTCATAATTGATGATGGCCTAATCTGAGGTCAATTTTCGAGAAAAAGGAAGCACCTTGAAGATGATAGAAAAGATCATAAATCCTCGGAATGGGATACTTATTCTTTATGGTATCCTTGATTAACTAAGTATAATCTATACACATCCTAAGGTATGCATCTTTCTTTCTAACAAAAAAGACTGGAGCGACCAAAGGTGAGACAATCGGTCGAACGAAGCCCATATCTAACAATTCTTTTAACTAATCTTTCAACTCTTTCAAATTTGATGGTGCCATTATGTATGGCGGAATAGAGATGGGATGAGTATATGGAATGATGTCCATGCCAAAGTCTATTTATATCTCAGGAGAGACTCTAGGTGAGTCATCAGGAATGACTTCTGGAAAATCTTTTACTATTGGAACTATCTGAATGGGTGGTACCTCAACACTTGAATCATTAACTTGGACTAAGTGATAGATACAAACCTTCGAAACTAAGCTTCTCTCCTTAAGGTACGAAATGAAGTGACCCTTAAGCACTGCTGAACTACTACTTCACTCTATGACTGGATCATTAGGAATCTGAAACATGACAATTTTAGTTGTAGAAACTATGGAGGCATAATAAGCATGAAGCCAATCCATACCCAGAATGACATAAAAATCTACTATGTCTAACTTAATTAAATTAGCCATGGTTTCTTTGCGATTTATTGAAATGACACAATCAAGATAAACTTGCTCAGGTAGAATAGACTCCCCAACAGGTGTAAAACACAGGACGGTTCACAAAGCTTGTTAGGAATAACCTCAAACTTATTTGCAACACAAAGGGTTACAAAAGATAAACTTTCTCATTGATCTACCAAACCATAAACATCAAAATCAAAGACTTTAATCATACCTGTGACAATATCTAGAGAGTTCTCTTGCTCCTGTTGACTCGTGATTGCATAGAGGTAGTTTTGTCCTTCGTTAGTACCGGAAGTAGCTCCTCTACGTGCAACCTTCTCTAGTGGAGCGAATAATAAACACTTGGCTCTATTGACCTGATTTCCACTACATTGCTAGTTCTAAGGACACACTTTCATGAAGTCACCCTCCTTGCCACACTTGAAACAACCTGTCTGCCAATCACGACATTTACCTTGGTGGGTTCGACCACACTTAGCATGTTATACCTTGGAAATCCAAGGACCTAAGCTACAGTCTCACCTAGTGTCTAATGTTTTAAAACAGTGTTTCCAGGCCTAAATGAAGGTAATCAACTTGATTAGGAAGTATTAAAGCCTAAACTTCAAGGAACAACCATGACGTCCAGAGGCTAGTGAAAGTGCCTTACTGTGCCTTTAGGTTTTGTATGTGTTTGAAGATTCGTTTAAGGGTAAAACATTTTAAAAAGGCCTAGGGTACACCTTAGTGCATGTTTAGGGTTGAAACATCCGGGTACGATTTCTTAAGGACCACCATAAGGTCCCTCGAGGAGGACATAATCATTTTAAAAAACTGTCAAAATATAGTACGCAACCACGAGGGGATCGACGAGCCGTTGGTGGGTTCACGCCCCATCGATGGTGCTCGTGAGTCTATACTTAAACTCCTCCCCCATGTCCTCTTTAAAGCATACTCTGTCCCAAACCATGTATGACCAGTCCGGTCCTTGGAAGAGACAATGGGGCGTCGACGGGGTGTCATTCATGGACCCCTGTCTCACTTCCTCCACACGACTTAAGTGAGGGGTGATTAGGTAATTAACTAATTAATTAATTACTTATTAGAAACGTTTATAATTAGTTATTTTAGGACTATCTAAGTACCCTAAGTAATGAAACTAACCTAACACCTCATAAATCCAAAACCCAAATAGCTCCCATTTTTATCTAGTTTCTCTCTCTACTCCAAAGACCCCCATTGATGATAAAGGTAAATTTTCTATAGGGATTCAATATAAAGTCATTAAACTACAAAACATAAAGGATTCTTAAGGTATGGAAGCTATTCACTCTTGGGACTTCTTTCCCGAAGAGGTTCTTCAAAGTTTGGTTTTCAATGTGTTGCAAAGACTTGTTTTCATCAAATGTTGTGGGTGTACTTTCTAAATTTAATTGTGTAGCCTTAATTCGATTATTAGTAATTATTTATGTATGTTTATGTGTGGATTTATGTATCCCTTAAAGCTTGCACCTAAATCTTTATAAAGAACCATGAATCTTCTTCTTCTCCTAACCATAACTTGTGAATTTGATTGACTATGATCAAGGGAGATGAAATTTAATGTCTTCTTACAAAATTTAAAAATGTATGATACTGATTGTATTGTTGGGTTAATATAATTGAATTAAGGGTGAGTTATTTGATGGAATCTTGGAAGCCATTGGTATGTCTTTCAAGATCATGAATAATCTATTGTATCAATGTTGGCCTATTCTTGATAATTTTTTTTTTAAATTGAAGTATAAATTATGAAGTTATGAATGTATGATTAGGCTATTAACATGATGGATGTGATATAATGATAGGTATCTAATTGTGAGTGATTGAAAATGATTCTCTCGTACATTTTGTTACTATTATTATGATGTGATATTCTCACTTAATGTTGGGTTGTGATAAAAGGAATTTCTCATCCTAGAACATAGGAGCTATGATCTTGTTATATAAGGGGTTAGGGTCCTAAGACCTATGTTATATACTAATTTTAAGGATGACTTAAAGAGACTTCAAAAAAGGAATTTAGCTTAGCACCGAGCGAACTAGACAGTGATAGGTGTCCCTTCCAATAAGTAAGGTAGGTTGACCAAATGTCTCATAAGTTTGAAACTACAATGAGGATTAGCATAAAGAGAGTTTCTAGTCAGAATCTCCTAGTTCCTTAAGTATGATCCCCCGTAGGAAAACTAGCCTGTGGATCCACGTAGATGCTATAATGATCTATATGTCCTACCATGGCAGGTAGGATTCCCTCATTTCGGTGTGAGGGGTTAACACCGGATTCCAGGTTTAGCTCACATGGTCTCATGTCGGTTATAGCAAAGCTTCCCAAAAGTAAAATGAATGAATAAAAATAAAAACATGCATAATAACTAGGATGACGTGAGAGGTGTATTAATGTAGGTAAGGGAATGGGACTTTACCCATGGATTGCACATGTGGACCTTGAGGTAATAATTCCTAGGGTGGTTTATTTATATACATATGTTATGAATGAAATGCAGAATGATAATTCTACATAATGTTGGTCTCATAAGAAATTTGTTTCATTTGATAGACATGTTGTTTTTATATAATATCATGTATGAGGTTGAATATACTTATTATGATTCTATATGATGTCTAGGCAATATTTATGGTCTCTTTACTTGTTTACTTAGTTTATGTGGGGTTATGGGGCTTCACATAGACATTGCACTAGTTGAATTTAATTGGGATTTTAAGTAAGGTCTTGTAATGTATTGATGAAATGTTGTTTATGACCATATTATGATGTTACTCTTGAACATGAAGTGTGAGAACGTCTTATTGTGATTATGTTATAGACTTGGCTATATTCTTGGAATGTGCATGAAAGATTTTAAAGTAACTATGCATGCTTATAACAAAAATGTCCCTTTATGAGTATTTACAAATGATTTACTTGCATATGTTTCCATACTTAGTACATGTGGTTTGTACTAACCCATATTCTATTCTATTTCTACTATAATGTAGGTTCGGGCCATTGAAGGGTTTCAAGGCAAATTTCAAGAAGCTTGGATAGATTCCCAAGTTGGTAATTCCTCAAGTTCAAGGATGAAACCTATCATTCTAGTTCATGCTATTTGATTAGTATAATGACTTTGTTCTATTTCCTATCTAGTAAAGACTATGTTGTATTTTCTTATGAGACATATTGTAATGTTGTAATGGCTATGTCCCAAATTTTGCACTCTTATGTTATATGGTTTGTGTGAAATGATTGTACACTATTTTTGATAAATGATAAGTCTGTAACATCCTGGGATCACCCCCTAGAAGTTACCGGCGTCTTCGAACTCTCGGAGGTCTTGGACAAGCCTCTTAGCTATCATTCATTACATAAGTATGAAAAGTAGTGCGGATTAAAACTGTTCACAACAATAATAATAAAAACTTAATTATAAAATATAAGGAACAAGTCTCATCTTCACAAGACAACTTAGACATGTCTTAAATATCATAGGGTCACGACCCTTTACGCTGTAACAAAACATACTAAGTCTTATACAAGTCTAAAAATAGAGGTTCTAAAAGAAACATATTCTACGTCCTCAAACATATGAGGACATACCGAATCATGAGGGAAAACAACTTCCCAAGCTTAACCTTCTAAGAAACCTTCCTTGCCTTGGACCTATACTTTGGCATATAGAAGATTATGGGGTTAGTAAAAAATTGTACTATGTATGGCATTATGCAAAAACATGAAAAAGTGGACTTTTTAGTTGAAACATACTTTTCATGCTATTTTAGTAAAACCTTCATAAAAAAGTGACAAAACATCATATGAATCATCATTTAGCATATAAGGAGAAACATCCATAACTTCAATATAAAGTCATATTTTTAACAGTAAACCCATATCACATAGACTTTTCCTATCCAAAGTTATCCTAAGACTCACTAAGGTATGACATGAAGAAACCACCCATACAATCTTTTCAATACACACCTAAGTGATCCTTAAGACTGCCAAAAATAAGAATGTTTCATTTCATTTAACAAGTCAACATTAAATACTAAAGACACTAGAGAAACATACATGCATTTTGGAACTTCACATAAAAACCATTCTCCAAGACAAACCCCAAGTTACGCTTAGTTTAATGTGAAAGTAGCATCCCATAGTACTACTTCCACTGTAGTGCTCCTTTAGAATTCCCTTAGACTAGGCACATCACATTCATCATATACAAAGTTTTTACCATACAAGACATAACGTTAACATGCTTATTTAACATTAGACATAAAGTAGACGTACTTCATCAGCATCATATAGTGATCCATTCATTCATTTTCATATAAGGACCCACCAAGACTCCCTCTTAATGACTACTTGTGCAATGGCTAGATAGTGTCCCATTCCACCAACTACCCTAAGTAGTACACCCTCTAGAAGACTTAGTTCATTTCATTCATTTATGGGGGCTAGATTTAACGGACACAAACCATGAGAGCTAGACATGGAATCCAGATATTAACCCCTACCGTATGAGGGATTCCTATTTGACTAAGGTAGGGTCATTCTATTAGCCTTTACATGGATTCTCCAGTAGCTACACCTATGCGGGTGCATAGTTATTGGATAAGGAGATTGCTTCTAAGTAACTCATCTCTACTCACAAAGAGCACTCATCTCAAGAGGTACATTTGATACAACAATTCTACTCCCGAAGAGTATCCACCCCTTCTTCAAATCCTCTCGGTGCTAAGCATAACTCCCCACGGTGTCTTAAACATTCATTGAATATAGGTTAAGGGATAATTATTTAGTACTACATCATAACTATCGAAGAGTACTTATCCCTAGAGGTTACTTTTGAATACAACATATCAACTCACGAAGCGTATCCAACTTCCAACCTATCTTGGAAAGCTCCTGAAGATAGTAAGGTTGCTAGTAAACACTTCATGTTAACTCACGAGAGTGTTCACCTAAAATCCCCCTTTTCATTACTGGAGTTCTTTAGGAATAGTAGGGTTGGTATAGACACTTCATATCTACTCAGGATTGTGTCTACCCTAAAATCCCCCATTTTCATTCATTAAGTTCATTCATACATTCAAAGCGTGTGTGAGTGTCACATATGAGGAGCACCCCCTAGACGTAACCGGCGACGGCATCCTCGAAGAGATCTAAGACTAGCCTCTTATATTACATCATTACATTCATAGGTTAAAAATGCGGAAAATATAAAACTTTTCTATATCTATCTTGAGGTTTACATAGACCTCTCGCATACATATAATATATTCATATCGACTATACATAGTCCCTTTGTATAAGAAAAATACATAGTCTTGTACTTTTATTGCGCGCGCGCACATACACACACACACACACACACACACACACACACACACACACATATATATATATATATATATATATATATATATATATATATATATATATATATATATATATATATATATATATATATATATATATATATATATATATATATATATAAGATATTTAACATAGTCTTAACACGGATGTCTCATCTCATAACCATCTAAGCAAGATTAAGACAATTGGGCATAGCCAATACATCAATACACAACATATAGGCTATACAATATTTAGTACTCAAATGAAAGGAAATGAACATATTGTATTTAAGACTAATATTATCCAAAGCTATAAAGTGGCATTGTTCTCGAAGTGGTGAGGACCTACCCAACTTGGAGAATGAGAATCCAAGTTTTCCTTCAAAGTCGTCACAAGCCCTTCAACGACCGGAACCTAAAATTATGGGGGAATAGGAGAAAATGGGTTAGCACATCACTTGTAGTAATTATAGGACCATATTCACACACATCATAAAATCATGCTAAAAAGGGACATTTCATTAAAGCGTGCTAATTTACTTTGAAAAGCCTTATGCATATTCAAGAACCATTACAAGTCATTAATACATATTCATTAAGTCAATACCATGTTTATCACAAGACTAGCCATACTAAGTCTAGTCAAGTAAATCATGCATACCAACATACTTGAGCACATAATCAAGACAACTCTATCATAAAGTTATAACATCAACAAGCATGGATAAAAGTTCATAACGACATAACCCAAGCAAGACTACTCATGAACTCTCATTAAGTCCGCTAGTGCAATGATTAAACAAAGCCCCATAACCTTAATCAATAAAGTAAACCTAACAAGAACCATAATAATGTCCAACTTCACATACTATATAATTAAAAGTACATATCATCATACATTAGCAATATAGACCAAACATATATTCATAAGTGAAACCAACATCGTATGGTATCATCAACATGTAAAATCATCATATACATATCATTTACATTTATAAGCATATACATACATAAGAACATCCTCCTAACACTTTCCTCAAGGTTAACTAGTGCAATGTATAGGTAGAGTCCCATACCCCTACCTATACTAAGCTAAACCCCTTAGGTCATCCTAGCTAGAGTTCATTCCATTACTTTATTTTTTACCTTTTTGTAACATCTTGTCGTAACCGACATAGAACACATGAGCTAATGTTGAATCCGGTGTCATGAAACCCTACACCGAAATAAGGTGGACTACTTGCCAATGTAATACCAAGACATGAACATTGCTTCTAGTGGATCCAATAGCTAGTATTCCTAGGAGATGTAGTTGGGACCATCTTCATGCTACATGCATCATAGTATCCAATCTCATGAGTACGTTAGTGATCCTAATTTCTCTATGTGGGAAGGGACACTCCTCACTCTAGTTCATTCGTTGCTAAGCTAGAGTCCCTTTTTGAAATGTCTTTAAGCGTTTATTAGTGATCATAGCTTAGTTTAGGTCATAGGGTATATCCGTTATATAATCATCATTATAGCTCAATAAGAATTGCATGAGTATTGTCCTTCATTACAATTCATACATCTGAGGTTAGCACATTTACATATCTCATTATAATAAGGCACATTGGTAAGTTATCACCATCCTTATAACATTTACATCTTAGCCAACAACTCACAAACCCTATTCAACATATTCCAATTCAACATCATACCAATCCTATCAATATTAATATAAGGTATACTTTAATACAACATCATCACTTAATCATAAGTAATCATATTTGAAGTGAAGAATTGAGATCACAATACTTACCCCAATCTTCTTCACAATCCATCATCAACGTCTTACCATCAACCATCCTCAATTCAACCCAACAATGGTTGTAATACCATCATACAATAATAACCACCATGAAAATAAAGTCAATTGAATCAGTACATAACAATTCATCACTAGTTCATAGCCTAGGATTAAAAACTTAGGTCAAATTCATGATCTACTTTCTAATCTAGGTCAATTACTCAAGAACTAGCATAATTGGATTACAATGTATCACAATATACTCATAACTTGACATAATAACAAGATAGAATATCAATTCACACAATAACCAAGCTCATTGCATCAATACTAGACAATTCAACTCAAGATCACAACCTTAGGTTAAGGGGAAATGGTCATCTTCCACAAACTAGGTCAATGCATCAAAAAGTAGTCTAATTGATTCATAATACATGTCAATACTATCAATAACCAAAAGGAATCATAAATAAAGAAATTCACAAGATCAATTTGGTATTGGAAGTAAACCCACTTGAATTTCATCTTTTTGAAATCAATTTAGAAGAACCCTTTAAGGAAAGAGATCCCAAAGGTGAAAGGAATCCCATACCTAAATAATTGATGAAGTTTTATGGAGAAACTTAATCCTTTGAAGCCCTATAACACTCCTTTTCATGGTCTTCAATGGTCACATCCGGTGAGCACCCCCTAGACGTAACCGGCGTCATTGTCCTCTTTGAGGATTAAGACTAGCCTCTTAGCATTCATCATAACACTCATTGGCTAAATTATGCGGATAAATTAAAACTTTTTAACTATATCTAACCGGAAGTTTACATAGACCTCTACATACACATAATAGTATAATATCGAGTATACATAGACCCGTTCGTATAGGAAGATTACTTAGTCTTCTATTTTTAGTCATACACATATATAAGATAGAATTAGAGTCATAAAATCCGTCTCATCTCATAAACCATCTAGATCAACAATACAACATGGGCATAACCCTACAACAATAAAAGTAAGCTACATATAGGCTTTATACAACTTTGTCTTCAAATGAAAGATAGAGTCAACATAAGCATCATAATAGCTAAACAATTCGTCGGTAAAGTATCGGCATCATCCTCGGGGAATGAGGACCTACCACTTGGATGATAAGAGTATCCAAGCTTTCTTCTCAATCGCCTCAAACCAAACCTCAACGACCGGAACCTAAAGTGTTTGGGAAAAGAGAGAAAAATGGGGTTAGTATGCCACATGTACTAAGTATGAGACCATATGCACATATAACAATCAAACATGCTAAAAAGGGACATTTAGTTAAATCATGCCATTTCATGTCTTATGCACAATAAACAAATAGACTAACCAATTAAACATGCTTAATCAAGTCAAAGCAACAATATGCATATAACATATTTGAACCCATAATCTCACATAACCCTCACATAAAGTAATCATATTACAAGTATAAATAAGATTTAATCATGTGAACTAGTAAAGCAAGACAACCATACATAACCCTTATAAAGCCACAAGTGCAATGATCAAGTAAAACCCCATAACCCTACTTAGTCAAGTAACCCAACAAGAATCACAAATAGTAACTTTGTTCACCTAACATAGCCTTCAACATACATAGTTCATACATTAATCAACAAGAACCAATTACATGTTCATAAGCATCATAATCATAACATAAGGTCATTTACCTTTTATCATCATTTACATACATAATATTCACCTCTTAAAGCTCCTATCAAGGCAAACTAGTGCAAGACCTAGGTAGAGTCCCATACGCCTACCTAGGTTAAGTCTAACCCTTCAAGTCACCTTAGTTAGCCTATACATCATTACTTCATTTTAGTTTAGGGAACACTTTCCTTAACCGACATAGACCACATGAGCTAATGTGAAATCCGGTGTCATAACCTTACACCGATGGAAGGTGGTCTACCGGCCAAGGTAATACCTAATGTAAACGTAGCTTTCTAGGTGGATCCACTAGCTAGTATTCCTATTGTGGCAACATAGTTATGGAACTTGGGGCATCATAGGAAATATCACTCTACACCCTATTTGGGTCATGAGGCTATCCAACCCGTGTGAACCGTAGTGAACCCCTACCTTTCCTTTGTGGAAAAGCGTCACCCTCTCACGTCTAAGATCACTCGGTGCTAAGCTAGTCCCTTAGTGAAATGTCTTTAGTCTTTATTTATCAATGATAAATTAATTTAGGTCATAGGGTCTAGCCCTTGTATAATCATCATCATAATAGCTCAAACAGGAATTGTATGAGTAAAAGCCTTTCATCACAATTCACACAAGTCAGGTTAACACTTTATAGCCTTTCAATAATAAAGCACATTTGACAATCCTCATCACCCTTATTACCTTACATCTTAACCAACCTCACAACCATACCAAGACATTTCAATTCAACATCATACCAACCTATAACTCCTACGCAAAACATGCTCCAATACAATCATCATGACTTAATCACAATTAACCATAATTGAAACAAAGGATAAGGTCACAAGACTTACCAAGTCTTCTTCACAATTTCACCATCATCAAGGTCTTACCATCAACCCTTACTTCAACCCAATTAGGTCATCAAATCACCATAATTCAGTAACCAATGAAATCGCAAGTATAGAAGAGTCATTACTTCACAATTCAATAGTAGATCAAACGTAGGATTTAGTCAATTTACCCTACCCTAGATCATCTATCAAAAACTAGCATGAAAGACTAATCATCATCCTAATTTGTTCATAGGCAGCATATTAACATCATATACAAGAAATTCAACCCATAAACAAGTCAATTGAATGAACAAATACAATCTAAACTAAGAACACAACCTAGGGTTAAGGACTTTGGAACATCTTCTTCAATTTACGCAAGACCATGAACAATTACTCCAATTAAGATAGAATACATGTTAATCAACTCATATTAACCTAAAAGAAATATCAACAACTCAATCCATAACATCAATTTCAGAATTGGAGAAAACCCATTAGAAATCACTGACTTTTGAAATCAATTTGGATGAACCCTTTGACGAAAGAGGTCTCAAAGGTGAAGAGATCCCATACCTTATTGTCTTGATGATAAATTGAAGATGAATCCAACCTTTTCCTGCCTTCAATTCACTTCCTAATCTTTGCTTCAATGGAGTCTTCAAATAGAGAGAGAAAGTAGAGAAGGTAGAGATATTTTTTTAAGAGTTGTGTTAGATTAACGAGGGTTGGGAGTATTTATACAGGGTCTTAAATCAACTTAATTAAACTCCATTAACCCCTAATTATACCACTTAACCCTCCAACTAATTAAATGAAACCATCTTAAATTAGATAGCAAACTCGACCCTCATAGATGAGACCCCGAACGATGGGCTGTCTGCGAGTGGACGGGTCTACCCCTCTCGTCCTGCACTTCGTCGTTGAGTTCAGAGACTGTGCAGGCGAATGTCTTCCTCAACATGGCTATGTATGGGACAACGGAGGCATCGACGCCCCGTTTGCCCACAAACGTAACGTCTTCTTTTCCATCGATTGCACACTGCCAGGCAGTGTTACTTCTAACACTTAGGTCCTCCTCAAGGGCCCTTGGTTGGTCCTTGGAAAGTCGTACTAGGATGTTTCAACCTTGAAACATATCTAACACATGTTACACATACTTTTATCAGATTTTGTTAAATTCAGACTCTTAAAAACTAGTCGAATAGGCCAAGGCAAACTAGCACCTCTATGGACCAACTTTCGGACGTCTTGGACGTTCTTAAACATTTTGGTTCCAAAACTTCCGAAGTGACCTATTTTCATGAAACTAACCTTAAAAATAGTGTCTAGACTTCCCGACACCTATGTTAGGTTTAACGACATGTCTTACGTTTTCGAAATGTTACATTATCCCCCCCTTTGGAGCATTCATCCCTGAATTACACTAAAATTCTATTCAAGGAAGGAATAGACTCAAGACTAGCAAAAAACAATTTTTCACATTTTTGGAAGAAAATCACTAGCAGTTCACTGCCTCATTTTGAAAAATTTAACTTTCGTATTTCTTCACCCAAAAATCAAAGGACTTCAATTCCTTATCATATTTATACTATTAAAAAGGATAACTAACCTCAATCATCAAAAAGATGAGTATATCGTGACTTCATGTCGGCCTCGGCCTCCCATGTAGCACCCTCAATGAAGTGGTTCCTCCATAACACTTTTACGGATACAACCTCTTTGTTCCTCAACCTTTTCACTTGTCTATCAAGAATTTGGACCGGAACCTCTTCATAAGAGAGGTTATCCTTGACCCCAATGCCCTCAATAGGAAGAGTGGACTCGGGATCACCCACACACTTTTAAGCATGGAGACATGAAAGACAGGATGAACCGAAGCCAATTCACTTGGCAACTTCAACTCATAGGCCACCTTACCTAACCTTTGCATGATCTCATAGGGACCCACATAATGAGGGCTCAACTTCCCTTTATTGTCAAATATAACAACCCCTTTCATAGGAAAAATCTTCAAATACACTTTGTCACCTTCCTCAAACTCAAGATCCCTTCTCCTATTATCGGCATAGGACTTTTGCGGACTATAGGCCGTTTGCAACCGATTCCTTATTATGTAAACATTCTCCAATGTCTTATAGATAAAGTCGGGACCAAGAATTGAGGACTCTCCAACTTCAAACCACCCAATAGGAGACCTAAACCTCCTACCATACAAGGCTTCATAGGGATCCATGGAAATGGATGAATGAAAACTGTTATTATAAGCAAACTCTACCAAAGGCAAGTGATTATCTCAACTCCCTTTGAAATCAATGACACAATCTCTAAGCATATCCTCAAGGGTTTGAATAGTACGTTCCGCTTGACCATCTGTTTGAGGATGAAAAGCGGTACTCCACTTCACCTTAGTACCCAACCCTTCTTGAAATGACCTCGAAAACCTAGATGTGAATTGTGCACCCCTATCCGATATGATGGATAACGGAATACCATGGAGACACACAATCACATCTATGAAGATCCTAGCATAATCCTCCGCCGAATAAGTATCCTTGATGGGAATGATATGAGCGGACTTGGTCCACCTATCAACCACCACCCAAATAAAATCATACCCTTTTCGGGCCTTAGGAAAACCTACCACAAAATCCATATTGATGTCTTCCCACTTCCAAGTAGGAATTTGGATTTCTTGTAGTAAGCCAGACAGATTTAGATGTTCGGCTTTCACTTGTTGGATATTTGGACACTTAGCAACAAACTCCTCTATGTCCCTCTTCAAACCTTCCCACCAATACACCTCTCTAAGGTCATGATACATCTTTGTTGACCCCGCATGAATGGAATAATGGTACCCATGAGCTTTTTCAAGGATACAGTTCTGCAAATCATCAACATTTGGAACACACAACCGCGCTTGATATCTCAAAACACCACGACCGCTAACTCAAGGTCATGAGTGGGATAGTTCCTCTCATGCACGTTATGTTTCGTAGAATCATAGGAAATAACCTTCCCATGTTGCATAATCACACGCCCCAAACCAACACGGGATGCATCACAATAAACCACAAAGCCCTTTGTACCTTCCGGTAATGTCAACACCAGAGCCGAAGTAAGCATATCTTTCAATAATTGGAAGCTTTTTTCACATGCTTCGGACCACTGAAAATTCTTACACTTATGGGTCAAAGTAGTCAAAGGAGATGCAATGGACGCAAAACTATCCACGAACCTCCGATAATAACCCGCAAGACACAAGAAACTCCATATATCAGTTGGAGTCAATGGTCTCGGCCGATTCCGCACCGCTTCAGTTTTCCTTGGATCAACCTCAACTCCTTCACTAGAGATGATGTGACCAACAAATGCTACAGACCTCAACCAAAACTGGCATTTGCTATACTTGGTAAATAATTGGTGTTGTTTAAGGGTTTGCAATACCACCCTCAAATGATCCATGTGATCACCTTCATTCTTTGAATATACCAAGATGTCATCAATGAACAGAATGACAAATGAATCAAGTTAACTTCAAAATACTTTATTCATTAGTTCCATGAACACCGCCGGAGCATTAGTGAGACAAAAGGACATAAGAAGAAACTCATAATGGCCATAACAAGTCCGAAAAGCCGTGTTTGGTACATCCTCACCTCTTACCCTTAGTTGGTGATACCCCAATCTCAAGTCAATTTTGGAGAAGTAGCTTTCCCCTTGGAGTTTCTCAAATAAATCATCAATCCGCGGGAGAGGATACTTGTTCTTGATTATGACTTTGTTGAGTTGGCGATAATCATACACATTCTCAAGGACCCATCTTTCTTCTTCACGAACAAGATCGGAGCACCCCATGGGGAAATGCTAGGCCTTATAAAGACCTTGTCTAGCAAATCTTTAAGTTGTGCCTTGAACTCCTTCAATTCGGCCAAAGCCATTCTATAAGGAAGAATCGAAATAGGGTTTGTTTTCGGTAGCAAATCGATACCAAAATAAATTCCCGTTCGGGAGGAATACCGGGAAGGTCATTAGGGAAGAACTCTAGAAATTCACTCACTATGGGTACCGAATCAATGGGAGGAATTTCGGAATCATGATCTTGGACTCTCAATATATGATATAGGCATCCCTTAGAGATCATTTCGTAAGCCTTCAAACTAGAAATGATGCGACCTCTAGGAATAGAACTTCCCCCCTTCCACTCAACAACGGGTTCATTCGGGAAGTTGAACCTCACTACCCTTGTCCTACAATCAATAGTGGCAAAACAAGAATGCAACAAATCCATACCCAAAATAATATCAAAATTAAGCATATCTAGTTCAACTAGATCAACATTAGAAACTCTATTGGGCAACATGATAGGACAATTTCGATAAACCCTCTTTGCAACAACCGACTCACCCACCTGTGTAGACACTAAGAAAGGCTCATGCAAGACATCGGGTAAAATATCAAACTTTTTAGCTACAAAAGGAGTAACAAAAGACAAGGTAGCACCCGGATCAAGTAAAGCATAAACATCAATAGCAAAGACTTGTAACATATCGGTAACCACATCGGGAGAGGTCTCTTACGCACCCCTAGTTCAAAGAGCATAGAAGCGGTTCTTCTTTGGAGCATCACTAGAACCACTTGCTTGACCACTCTTCTCTTGCCCCTTCATGTTAGGACAATCTCAAATCTTGTGCCCAACTTTACCGCAACTAAAGCATTTATCCGTACCAATGAGACAAGTACCGAAATGCTTCTTTACACACTCACCACAAGTAGCCTTATCAATAGGTGAATTACCACTTTTCCCCTTTTGAGCTCTCGGATTTGACCCATTTTCATCACGAATCTTAGGGAACCTGGATGGAACTTGATTAGAAAACCTCTTTTTGAACTTAGGCTTGTCTTGGATCTCAAGTCTACTCTTGGAAGAATCCTTTTCAAAGGACCTTGTCTTCTTAGCATCTCTTGCCTTTCTCCTAACTCGAGCTTCCTCAACTTATCTACCATGCACCATAAGCCGAGATATATTCATATTATCATGAAGCATGGACGAATGACATTATTCTTATAGATCATCCGATACACCCATCACAAAGCGGCTCATCTCATCTCTCAGATCCGAAACACAGGAAGGAGCTTATTTCGACAACTTAGTAAACTTCATAGAATACTCAAGAACACTCATACCTCCTTGAAGAAGGTTGATGAATTCAACCACTTTGGCCTCCCTCATCTCTCTTGGGAAGAATCGATCTAGAAATGCCTTTTTGGATATCTCCAATGTTACCGGCCCACCACGAAGAGGCCGATTATCCTTCCATTGAACATACCAAGTTTGAGCCACATCTTTGAGTTGATATGTGGCTAACTCGGCCTTATCCCTCGAACTCAACCCTAGAACCATAGAAGGTAGGCGGATTCATCCGAATAAAGTCCCTTAGTCGAGAAGCCATAGTTGAGACTTGTTGAGGGGCTCAGTGAACAACCTCCCGATTGGCTTGGGCCGTCATAGCTTGAGCATGGAGAGTGGCGTCTTGAGCCAATTGGAGGGCAGCCCTTATGTCTCCATCCGTCAAGGGTGGAGGGTTGGCCGAAACTTGCTCAACATTAACCCCCTCTTCAAGTGGAGGGTCTTCTTAAACACGGGGAGGAGCAACCTTCTCCTCAAGCCTCCCAGCCGCATTCCTCTGAGTATTCATTGCCTATAACCAAAATACAAGGCTTAGACAAAAAGCACATAATAGTTACTCTAGAGGCACGATATTGGATTTTCAAGAAAGAGAGAGATTGCTAAGCATCATATAGATTCCTATTCATAAGTGTGGCGCGCTTCAAAATTATGAGTGCGAATCTACATAGACGTGGTTGAGAGAGACGTAATTTTCAAGGATATGTAACTTCATGCTCTGATACCAAGTTTGTCACATCCGAGGAGCACCCCCTAGACGTAACCGGCGTCATCGTCCTCTTTGAGGATTAAGACTAGCCTTAGCATTCATCATAACACTCATTGGCTAAATTATGCGGATAAATTAAAACTTTTTAACTATATCTAACCAGAAGTTTACATAGACCTCTACATACACATAATAGTATAATATCGAGTATACATAGACCCGTTCGTATAGGAAGATTACTTAGTCTTCTATTTTTAGTCATACACATATATAAGATAGAATTAGAGTCATAAAATCCGTCTCATCTCATAAACCATCTAGATCAACAATACAACATGGGCATAACCCTACAACAATAAAAGTAAGCTACATATAGGCTTTATACAACTTTGTCTTCAAATGAAAGATAGAGTCAACATAAGCATCATAATAGCTAAACAATTCGTCGGTAGAGTATCGGCATCATCCTCGGGGAATGAGGACCTACCACTTGGATGATAAGAGTATCCATGCTTTCTTCTCAATCGCCTCAAACCAAACCTCAACGACCGGAAGCTAAAGTGTTTAGGAAAAGAGAGAAAAATGGGGTTAGTATGCCACATGTACTAAGTATGAGACCATATGCACATATAACAATCAAACATGCTAAAAAGGGACATTTAGTTAAATCATGCCATTTCATGTCTTATGCACAATCAACAACTAGACTAACCAATTAAACATGCTTAATCAAGTCAAAGCAACAATATGCATATCACATATTTGAACCCATAATCTCACATAACCCTAACATAAAGTAATCATATTACAAGTATAAATAAGATTTAATCATGTGAACTAGTCAAGCAAGACAACCATACATAACCCTTATAAAGCCACAAGTGCAATGATCAAGTAAAGCCCCATAACCCTACTTAGTCAAGTAACCCAACAAGAATCACAAATAGTAACTTTCTTCACCTAACATAGCCTTCAACATACATAGTTCATACATTAATCAACAAGAACCAATTACATGTTCATAAGCATCATAATCATAACATAAGGTCATTTACCTTTTATCATCATTTACATACATAATATTGACCTCTTAAAGCTCCTATCAAGGCAAACTAGTGCAAGACCTAGGTAGAGTCCCATACCCCTACCTAGGTTAAGTCTAACCCTTCAAGTCACCTTAGTTAGCCTATACATCATTACTTCATTTTAGCTTAGGGAACACTTTCCTTAACCGACATAGACCACATGAGCTAATGTGAAATCCGGTGTCATAACCTTACACCGATGGAAGGTGGTCTACCGGCCAAGGTAATACCTAATGTAAACGTAGCTTTCTAGGTGGATCCACTAGCTAGTATTCCTATTGTGGCAACATAGTTATGGAACTTGGGGCATCATAGGAAATATCACTCTACACCCTATTTGGGTCATGAGTCTATCCAACCCGTGAGAACCGTAGTGAACCCCTACCTTTCCTTTGGGGAAAAGCTTCACCCTCTCACGTCTAAGATCACTCGGTGCTAAGCTAGTCCCTTAGTGAAATGTCTTTAGTCTTTATTTATCAATGATAAATTAATTTAGGTCATAGGGTCTAGCCCTTGTATAATCATCATCATAATAGCTCAAATAGGAATTGTATGAGTAAAAGCCTTTCATCACAATTCACACAAGTAAGGTTAACAGTTTATAGCCTTTCAATAATAAAGCACATTTGACAATCCTCATCACCCTTATTACCTTACATCTTAACCAACCTCACAACCATACCAAGACATTTCAATTCAACATCATACCAACCTATAACTCCTACGCAAAACATGCTCCAATACAATCATCATGACTTAATCACAATTAACCATAATTGAAACAAAGGATAAGGTCACAAGACTTACCAAGTCTTCTTCACAATTTCACCATCATCAAGGTCTTACCATCAACCCTTACTTCAACCCAATTAGGTCATAAAATCACCATAATTCAATAACCAATGAAATCACAAGTATAGAAGAGTCATTACTTCACAATTCAATAGTAGATCAAACGTAGGATTTAGTCAATTTACCCTACCCTAGATCATCTATCAAAAACTAGCATGAAAAACTAATCATCATCCTAATTTGTTCATAGGCAGCATATCAACATCATATACAAGTAATTCAACCCATAAACAAGTCAATTGAATGAACAAATACAATCTAAACTAAGAACACAACCTAGGGTTAAGGACTTGGGAACATCTTCTTCAATTTACGCAAGACCATGAACAATTACTCCAATTAAGATAGAATACATGTTAATAAACTCATATTAACCTAAAAGAAATATCTACAACTCAATCCATAACATCAATTTCAGAATTGGAGAAAACCCATTAGAAATCACTGACTTTTGAAATCAATTTGGGTGAACCCTTTGAGGAAAGAGGTCTCAAAGGTGAAGAGATCCCATACCTTATTGTCTTGATGATAAATTGAAGATGAATCCAACCTTTTCCAGCCACCAATTCACTTCCTAATCTTTGCTTCAATGGAGTCTTCAAATAGAGAGAGAAAGTAGAGAAGGTAGAGATATTTGTTTAAGAGTTGTGTTAGATTAACGAGGGTTGGGAGTATTTATACAGGGTCTTAAATCAACTTAATTAAACTCCATTAACCCCTAATTATACCACTTAACCCTCCAACTAATTAAATGAAACCATCTTAAATTAGATAGCAAACTCCACCCTCATAGATGAGACCCCGAACGATGGGCTGTCTGTGAGTGGACGGGTCTACCCCTCTCGTCCTGCACTTCGTCGTTGAGTTCAGAGACTGCGCAGGCGAGGGTCTTCCTCAACATGGCTATGTATGGGACAACGGAGGCATCGACGCCCCATTTGCCCACACACGTAACGTCTCCTTTTCCGTCGATTGCACACTGCCAGGCAGTGTTACTTCTAACACTTAGGTCCTCCTCAAGGGCCCTTGGTTGGTCCTTGGAAAGTCGTACTAGGACGTTTCAACCTTGAAACATATCTAACATGTGTTACACATACTTTTATCAGATTTTGTTAAATTCAGACTCTTAAAAACTAGTCTAATAAGCCAAGGCAAACTAGCACCTCTATGGACCAACTTTCGGACGTCATGGACGTTCTCAAACATTTTGGTTCCAAAACTTCCTAAGTGACCTATTTTCATGAAACTAACCTTAAAAACAGTGTCTAGACTTCCCGACACCTATGTTAGGTTTAACGACACGTCTTACATTTTTGAAATGTTACATTATCCCCCCCTTTGGAGCATTCATCCCCGAATTACACTAAAATTCTTTTCAAGGAAGGAATAGACTCAAGACTAGCAAAAAACAAATTTTCACATTTTTGGAAGAAAATCACTAGCAGTTCACTGCCTCATTTTGAAAAATTTAACTTTCGTATTTCTTCACCCAAAAATCAAAGGACTTCAATTCCTTATCATATTTATACTATTAAAAAGGATAACTAACCTCAATCATCAAAAATATGAGTATATCGTGACTTCATGTCGGCCTCGGCCTCCCATGTAGCACCCTCAAAGAAGTGGTTCCTCCATAACACTTTTACGGATACAACCTCTTCGTTCCTCAACTTTTTCACTTGTCTATCAAGAATTTGGACCGAAACCTCTTCATAAGAGAGGTTATCCTTGACCCCAATGCCCTCAATAGGAAGAGTGGACTCGGGATCACCCACACACTTTTAAGCATGGAGACATGAAAGACAGGATGAACCGAAGCCAATTCACTTGGCAACTTCAACTCATAGGCCACCTTACCTAACCTTTGCATGATCTCATAGGGACCCACATAATGAGGGCTCAACTTCCCTTTATTTCCAAATATAACAACCCCTTTCATAGGAGAAATCTTCAAATACACTTTGTCACCTTCCTCAAACTCAAGATCCCTTCTCCTATTATCGGCATAGGACTTTTGCGGACTATAGGCCGTTTGCAACCGATTCCTTATTATGTAAACATTCTCCAATGTCTTATAGATAAAGTCAGGACCAAGAATTGAGGACTCTCACATCAAACCACCCAATAGGAGACCTACACCTCCTACCCTACAAGGTTTCATAGGGATCCATGGAAATGGATGAATGAAAACTATTATTATAAGCAAACTCTACCAAAGACAAGTGATTATCTCAACTCCCTTTGAAATCAATGACATAAGCTCTAAGCATATCCTCAAGGGTTTGAATAGTACATTCCGCTTGACCATCTGCTTGAGGATGAAAAGCGGTACTCAACTTCACCTTAGTACCCAACCCTTCTTGAAATGACCTCGAAAACCTAGATGTGAATTGTGCACCCCTATCAGATATGATGGATAACGGAATACCATGAAGACACACAATCACATCTATGAAGATCCTAGCATAATCCTCCGCCGAATAAGTATCCTTGATGGGAATAATATGAGCGGACTTGGTCCACCTATCAACCACCACCCAAATAAAGTCATACCCTTTTCGGGCCTTAGGCAAACCTACCACAAAATCCATATTGATGTCTTCCCACTTCCAAGTAGGAATTTGGATTTCTTGTAGTAATCCACCCGGATTTAGATGTTCGGCTTTCACTTGTTGGATATTTGGACACTTAGCAACAAACTCCTCTATGTCCCTCTTCAAACATTCCTACCAATACACCTCACTAAGGTCATGATACATCTTTGTTGACCCCGCATGAATGGAATAATGGGACCCATAAGCTTCTTCAAGGATACGGTTCTGCAAATCATCAACATTTGGAACACACAACCGCGCTTGATATCTCAAAACACCACGACTGCTAACTCAAGGTCATGAGTGGGATAGTTCCTCTCATGCACGTTAAGTTTCGTAGAAGCATAGGAAATAACCTTCCCATGTTGCATCAGCACACACCCCAAACCAACACGGGATGCATCACAATAAACCACAAAGCCCTTTGTACCTTCCGGTAGTGTCCACACTGGAGCCGAAGTAAGCATATCTTTCAATAATTGGAAGCTTTTTTCACATGCTTCGGACCACTGAAAATTCTTACACTTTTGGGTCAAAGTAGTCAAAAGAGATGCAATGGACGCGAAACTATCCACGAACCTCCGATAATAACCCGCAAGACTCAAGAAACTCCATATATCAGTTGGAGTCAATGGTCTCGGCCGATTCTGCACCGCTTCAGTTTTCCTTGGATCAACCTCAACTCCTTCACTAGAGATGATGTGACCAAGAAATGCTACAGACCTCAACCAAAACTGGCATTTGCTATACTTGGCAAATAATTGGTGTTGTTTAAGGGTTTGCAATACCACCCTCAAATGACCCATGTGATCACCTTCATTCTTTGAATATACCAAGATGTCATCAATGAATAGAATGACAAATGAATCAAGTTAACTTCAAAATACTTTATTCAGTAGTTCCATGAACGCCGCCGGAGCATTAGTGAGACAAAAGGACATAACAAGAAACTCATAATGGCCATAACAAGTCCGAAAAGCCATGTTTGGTAAATCCTCACCTCTCACCCTTAGTTGGTGATACCCCGATCTCAAGTCAATTTTGGAAAAGTAGCTTTCCCCTTGGAGTTGCTCAAATAAATCATCAATCCGCGGGAAAGGATACTTGTTCTTGATTATGACTTTGTTGAGTTGACGATAATCATACACATTCTCAAGGACCCATCTTTATTCTTCACGAACAAGACCGGAGCACCGCATGGAGAAATGCTAGGCCTTATAAAGACCTTGTCTAGCAAATCTTTAAGTTGTGACTTGAACTCCTTCAATTCGGCCGGAGCCATTCTATAAGGAGGAATCGAAATAGGGTTTGTTTCCGATAGCAAATCGATACCAAAATAAATTCCCGTTCGGGAGGAATACCGAGAAGGTCATTAGGGAAGAACTCCAGAAATTCACTCACTACGGGTACCGACTCAATGGGAGGAATTTCGGAATCATGATCTTGGACTCTCAATATATGATATAGGCATCCCTTAGAGATCATTTCACAAGCCTTCAAACTAGAAATGATGCGACCTCTAGGAATAGAACTTCCCCCTTCCACTCAACAACGAGTTCATTCGGGAAATTGAACCTCACTACCCTTGTCCTACAATCAATAGTGGCAAAACAAGAATGCAACCAATCCATACCCAAAATAATATCAAAATCAAGCATATCTAGTTCAACTAGATCAACATTAGAAACTCTATTGGGCAACATGATAGGATAATTTTGATAAACCTTCTTTGCAACAACCGACTCACCCACCGGTGTAGACACTAAGAAAGGCTCATGCATGACATCGGGTAAAATATCAAACTTTTTAGCTACAAAAGGAGTAACAAAAGACAAGGTAGCACCCGGATCAAGTAAAGCATAAACATCAATAGCAAAGACTTGTAACTTACCGGTAACCACATCGGGAGAGGTCTCTTACTCACCCCTAGTTCGAAGAGCATAGAAGCGGTTCTTCTTTGGAGCATCACTAGAACCACTTGCTTGACCACTCTTCTCTTGCCCCTTCATGTTAGGACAATCTCAAATCTTGTACCCAAATTTACCGCAACTAAAGCATTTATCTGTACCAATGAGACAAGTACCAAAATGCTTCTTTACACACTCACTATAAGTAGCCTTATCAATAGGTGAGTTACCACTTTTCCCCTTTTGAGCTCTCGGATTTGACCCATTTTCATCACGAATCTTGGGGAACCTGGATGGAACTTGATTAGAAAACCTCTTTTTGAACTTAGGCTTGTCTTGGATCTCAAGTCTACTCTTGGAAGAATCCTTTTCAAAGGACCTTGTCTTCTTAGAATCTCTTGCCTTTCTCCTAACTCGAGCTTCCTCAACTTGTCTAGCATGCACCATAAGCCAAGATATATTCATATTATCATGATGCATGGCCGAATGACATTCTTCTTATAGATCATCCGATACACCCGTCACAAAGCGGCTCATCTCATCTCTCAGATCCGAAACACAGGAAGGAGCATATTTCGACAACTTAGTAAACTTCATAGAATACTCAAGAACACTCATACCTCCTTGAAGAAGGTTGATGAATTCAACCACTTTGGCCTCCCTCATCTCTCTAGGGAAGAATCGATCTAGAAATGCCTTTTTGAATATATCCAATGTTACCGGCCCACCACGAAGAGGCCGATTATCCTTCCATTGAACATACCAAGTTTGAGCCACATATTTGAGTTGATGTGTCTAACTCGTCCTTATCCCTCGAACTCAACCCTAAAACAATAGAAGGTAGGCAGATTCATCCGAGTAAAGACCCTTAGTCGAGAAGCCATAGTTGAGACTTGTTGAGGGGCTCGGTGAACAACCTCCCGATTGGCTTGGGCCGTCATAGCTTGAGCATGGAGAGTGGCGGCTTGAGCCAATTTGAGAAGGGCAGCCCTTATGTGTCCATCCGTCAAGGGTGGAGGGTTGGCCGGAACTTGCTCAACATTAACCCCCTCTTCAAGTGGAGGGTCTTCTTAAACACGGGGAGGAGCAACCTCCTCCTCAAGCCTCCCAGCCGCATTCCTCCGAGTATTCATTGCCTATAACCAAAATACAAGGCTTAGACAAAAAGCACATAATAGTTACTCTAGAGGCACGATATTGGATTTTCAAGAAAGAGAGAGATTGCTAAGCATCATATAGATTCCTATTCATAAGTGTGGCGCGCTTCAAAATTATGAGTACGAATCTACATAGACGTGGTTGAGAGAGACATAATTATCAAGGATATTTAACCTCATGCTCTGATACCAAGTTTGGCACATCCGGGGAGCACCCCCTAGACGTAACCGGTGTCATCGTCCTCTTTGAGGATTAAGACTAGCCTCTTAGCATTCATCATAACACTCATTGGCTAAATAACTATATCTAACCGGAAGTTTACATAGACCTCTACATACACATAATAGTATAATATCGAGTATACATAAACCCGTTCGTATAGGAAGACTACCTAGTCTTCTATTTTTAGTCATACACATATATAAGATAGAATTAGAGTCATAAAATCCATCTCATCTCATAAACCATCTAGATCAACAATACAACATGGGCATAACCCTACAACAATAAAAGTAAGCTACATATAGGCTTTATACAACTTTGTCTTCAAATGAAAGATAGAGTCAACATAAGCATCATAATAGCTAAACAATTCGTAGGTAGAGTATCGGCATCATCCTCAGGGAATGAGGACCTACCACTTGGATGATAAGAGTATCCAAGCTTTCTTCTCAATCGCCTCAAAGCAAACCTCAACGACTGGAACCTAAAGTGTTTGTGAAAGCAGAGAAAAATGGGGTTAGTATGCCACATGTACTAAGTATGAGACCATATGCACATATAACAATCAAACATGCTAAAAGGGACATTTAGTTAAATCATGTCATTTCATGTCTTATGCACAATCAACAACTAGACTAACCAATTAAACATGCTTAATCAAGTCAAAGCAACAATATGCATATCACATATTTGAACCCATAATCTCACATAACCCTAACATAAAGTAATCATATTACAAGTATAAATAAGATTTAATCATGTGAACTAGTAAAGCAAGACAACCATACATAACCCTTATAAAGCCACAAGTGCAATGATCAAGTAAAGCCCCATAACCCTACTTAGTCAAGTAACCCAACAAGAATCACAAATAGTAACTTCCTTCACCTAACATAGCCTTCAACATACATAGTTCATACATTAATCAACAAGAACCAATTACATGTTCATAAGCATCATAATCATCACATAAGGTCATTTACCTTTTATCATCATTTACATACATAATATTGACCTCTTAAAGCTCCTATCAAGGCAAACTAGTGCAAGACCTAGGTAGAGTCCCATACCCCTACCTAGGTTAAGTCTAACCCTTCAAGTCACCTTAGTTAGCCTATACATCATTACTTCATTTTAGTTTAGGGAACACTTTCCTTAACCGACATAGACCACATGAGCTAATGTGAAATCCGGTGTCATAACCTTACACCGATGGAAGGTGGTCTACCGGCTAAGGTAATACCTAATGTAAACGTAGCTTTCTAGGTGGATCCACTAGGTAGTATTCCTATTGTGGCAACATAGTTATGGAACTTGGGGCATCATAGGAAATATCACTCTACACCCTATTTGGGTCATGAGGATATCCAATCCGTGAGAACCATAGTGAACCCCTACCTTTCCTTTGTGGAAAACCGTCACCCTCTCACATCCAAGATCACTCGGTGCTAAGCTAGTCCCTTATTGAAATGTGTTTAGTCTTTATTTATCAATCATAACTTAATTTAGGTCATAGGGTCTAGCCCTTGTACAATCGTCATCATAATAGCTCAATAGGAATAGTATGAGTAAAAGCCTTTCATCACAATTCACGCAAGTAAGGTTAACACTTTATAGTCTTTCAATAATAAAGCACATTTGGCAATCCTCATCACCCTTATTACTTTACATCTTAACCAACCTCTAAACCATACCAAGACATTTAAATTCAACATCATACCAACCTATAACTCCTATACAAAACATGCTCCAATACAATCATCGTGACTTAATCACAATTAACCATAATTGAAACAAAGGATAAGGTCACATGACTTACGAAGTCTTCTTAACAATTCCACCATCATCAAGGTCTTACCATCAACCCTTACTTCAAGCCAATTAGGTCATCAAATTACCATAATTCCATAACCAATTAAATCACAAGTATAGAAGAGTCATTACTTCACAATTCAATAGTAGATCAAACTTAGGATTTAGTCAATTCACCCTACCCTAGATCATCTATCAAAAACTAGCATGAAAGACTAATCATCATCCTAATTTGTTCATAGGAAACATATCAACATCATATAAAAGTAATTAAACGAATAAACAAGTCAATTGAATGAACAATTACAATCTAAACCAAGAACACAACCTAGGGTTAAGGACTTGGGAACATGTTCTTCAATTTAGGCATTACCATGAACAATTACTACAATTAAGTTAGAATACATGTTAATCAACTCATATTAACCTAAAAGAAATATCAACAACTCAATCCATAACATCAATTTCGGAATTGGAGAAAACCCATTAGAAACCAATAACTTTTGAAATCAATTTGGATGAACCCTTTAAGGAAAGAGGTCTCAAAGGTGAAGTGATCCCATACCTTATTGTCTTGATTAGAAATTGAAGATGAATCCAACCTTTTCCATCCCCCAATTCACTTCCTAAGCTTTGGTTCAATGGAGCCTTCCGATAGAGAGAGAAAGTAGAGAGAAGGTAGAGAGATTTGTTTTAGTGTTGTGTTAGATTAATAAAGGTTGGGAGTATTTATACAGCATCTTAAATCAACTTAATTAAACTCCCTTAGCCCCTAATTAAACCACTTAACCCTCCAACTAATCAAATGAAACCATCTTAAATTAGACAGCAAACTTGACCCTAAAAAACGAGACCCCAAACAATGGGCCGTCTGTGAGTCGACAGTCTCTACCCCTCTTGTCCTGCACTCCGTCGTTGAGTTCAGGCACTGTGAAGGCGAGGGGATTTCTCAACATGGATAATTATGGGACAACGGAGGAATCGACGCCCCGTTTGTACACACGCATCCCGTCTCCTTTTTTGTCGATTGCACACTGCCAGGCAACGTTGCTTCTAACACTAGGGTCCTCCTCAAGGGCCCTTGGTTGGTCCTTGGGGAGTCGTACCCAGACGTTTCAACCTTGAAATATCCTTAACACGTGTTACACATTCTTTTATCAGATTTCGTTAAATCTCACTCTTAAAAACTAGTCGAATAGGCCAAGGCACACTAGTACATCTATGGACCAACTTTCGGACGTCTTGGACGTTCTTAAACATTTTGGTTCCAAAACTTCCTAAGTGACCTATTTTCATGAAACTAACCTTAAAAACAGTGTCATGACTTCCCGAAACCTATGTTAGGCTTAACAACACATCTCACATTTTTGAAATGTTACATCAATGAGGTTTCTTTGGGAGAAAGAAAGAAGAGAGAAGGAAGAGCAATTGGGTTTTGGTAAATTATGAGGGTTAGGTTAGTTTTATTAGGTTAGGGTCTTTATATAGGTCATTAAATAAATTGATTATACCTCCCTTAACCCCTAACTAATTAACTAACCACCTAATTAATTAATTTAACTAACCTAAAAACGTGCATCAAAACAGTCTTCACAAATGAAACCCCGACCAACAGACCGTTAGTCACTCGATGACCAAGGGACCAACCGTCCTGTTGGTCCGTATGTTGGTCATAGAGTTGTAAAAAAGGACCTTTGTTAAAAAAGGCTAAGTATCCATCGACGGTGGACATCGACGCCCCGTCGATTGGACCACGCCTCGTTGGTAAACACTGTCTCTTGACAGCTTTTAGCCACATTTTCTAGGGTCCCCTTCAAAGTGTCCTTGTTTGGTCCTTGGGGAGTCGTACCCAAACGTTTTGACTATAAACTAACTCAAATTCGTGTTATATACCTTTTCACCAATTTTCATCATTTTCCGAATCTTAAAACATAGTCAAATAGGTTAAGGCACATTAGCACCTCTTGAACTAGTTTTTGGACGTCATGGAAGTTTTTTGACGTTTTGATTCTAAAAAATCCTTAATGACTTTTATACACTATTATTGATATTAAAAAAGTTTTACAAAACTCTTACACTCCTATGTTAGGCTCTAGATTAGGCTTTAGACTTTCAGTAATATCCTAAAACGAACTAACGTGAACTAGAGCTTCATGAATGTTTAATAAGTTAATTTTGTGTTAAAATGAGTTATAATGATGTTCTTATGCAGTGTGCGATGTGGGTTACATTTGTAAGTTAAACTTTCAAGAACGTCCATGACGTTCGGAAGGTGTACCTTAGAAAGTGCCTCTGTGTCTTCATTTGTGTTAGTGAGTTTTACATATTCGTTTTACTCAAAATTGGTGTGGGATGTTTCTAAGACCTAGAAGCCAATGTATAGGGGTTTAACGTCCGGGTATGACCCCACCTAGGACCCAAAAGAGGCCCTAGAAGAGGACCCAAACACCTAGGTAGAACGTGCCAAGACTGGCCCAAAACAAGCATGAAACGACGAAGTCAGTCGATGCCCCTTGGGTCAATCGATGCCCCGCCATCTAGGGTTGTATATTGGGACTTAGTCTAGGATTCCAACCCTCCATTTTCCCATCTGAATACCCAAACGATGCCCAACAACACAAGCCGTCGTTCAGGCGATGCCCCGTTGCTTGGGTCCGTCGATGGTGGTCCTGCAAAAGCTGTTGGACGCTGCTGCTTTGGATTGGGGTGTTTTGTAAATCCACCCCAAGTATTTTATGAACCTAGTATGATATTTTTAGGTTTGTTAAGGTATATTAAATTAGTTTTAAGTCATATACCTAGACAAGGCCTCTCATTTCAAATATTCAAACTCTCTCTCTAATGAAAGACTCTCTCAAAACCAAATAGAAGCTTGGACTCAAAGAAGAGCTTGGAGGGGCTGATTGTGGGAGTTTATTCATCAATGATTAGTGGGTTTTCTTATCGTTGAGGTATGGTAGTAATCCTTGAACTCTCTTCCATTCAAGGAGCCTTTTCTATGGAATTTCGAAAGAGGTTTTCAAACCCTAACTTCTTCTATCTTGGACTCTAAGTATGGGTCTTGCATGAAAATGGTTTAACGATTTAAATATGAAATGTCTAAGGTTATTTGGTGATTTTAATTCTAAAACTTCAATGAAACCATGTTATTGCTTTTTATCAACTTTTATCTTAAGAAATGGGTTAAATGAACATGTTTGTGTAGGGTATGAACATTGGTTTCCTCATGTTGTTATTATGGTTTAGCTACTGCCCTATGGGCCATATTATGATGAAATATTGTATAATTGGTTATAGTTTGTGAAATCTTGGTTAAATGGTGAGTTGGTTATGTTGTATAATCTTATTATGAAATGCTCTTGAATGGTATGGTCCACCTTCTTTGTGGTGGTGCTTACTTGATGTATCTGTATATATATTTGTATGTGTTGTGAGTATGGCTTTGAAGGCCTAAGGTGTGAAATGAAGGGATAATGATGAGGTTCATGTTGATATGCATTTTGAAGTTTGAATTGTATGTCTTGCTTAGATTATGCCTAAATGAAGTATGTTTATATGTGGAGCATGCTAGTGTGTGAGAAATGATGAATGAGTATGTAAGCATGTTTAGAATGCTAATATTATGAAAGTGATGATTTATGTGAAAGGGGTGCTCACATGTACACACTCACACTCACACTTTGAATGAATGAATGAATGAATTTTTGGAGTAAACACTCATTGTGAGTTGAGATGAAGTGTTTAGTAGCAACCTCACTATTCCCAAGATGTTTCTAAGATAAGTTGGAAGTTGGATTCCCTTTGTGAGTTGAGATGTGGTATTCCAATGTAACCTATAGGGATAAGTACCCTATGTGAGTTGAGATGTGGTGCTAATTAGCTATCCCTTAGCTTATAGTAAATAATGTTTAAGACTCCGTGGGGGATTTATGCTTATCAACGAGAGGATTTGAAGAAGGGGTGGGTGCACATTGTGAGTAGAGATGTACCTAATGTACCTCTTGAGATGAGTACTCCTCATTAGTAGAGAATTAGTTACTTAGTAGCAATCTCCTTATCCCTTAACTATGCGTCTACATAGGTGTAGCTATTGGAAAAGCCATGTAAAAACTAAGAGAAAGACCCCACCTTAGGCAAGTGGGGAACCCTCATCCGATAAGGGTAGTATTGGGATTCCATATATAGCTTTCATAGTCTATTTCGGTTAAAGCTATTCCCCCACAAAAGAATGAATGAACTAAGTCTCCTAAAAGAATGTACTACTTAGGGTAGGTGGTGGTATGGGATGCTATCTATCGATTTCACTAAGTAGACATTCCGAAAGGGGAGTATTGGTGTGTTATATATGAAATGTATGAACAAAGTCTCCTAAAAAAATGTACTACTTAGGGTAGGTCGTGTTATAAGACTCTATCTATCCATTCCACTAAGTACACCTTACAAAAGGGGAGTCTTCGTGTGTTTTATATAAAGCATATGAATGAGTAATCATGTCTTGAAAATGAAGTTAGATGAATTAAGGTCTAATGTTAAAGAAGCAAGTTAAATTTAAGTTTTATGTAATGAAGTTATGAATGACTAATGTAGAGTGCTTAATCCAAGGGAATCCTCAAGGAGCACTAAGTGGGAGTAGTAGTATGGGATGCTAATCTCACATTTCACTTAGTGTAATTTATAAGTACTATTGGAGAAGTGTACTTACATGAAGTATTTAATGTATGAATGTCCTTCAAATGTCTAGACAAGAGTGTGGACTTGTTTCCCGTGCGAGGTAAGCCTATGGTTGGTAGTCTTAAGGATCGCTTTGGTGTGTCTTCAAGGGGGTGTATGGGCGGTCCCTTCTTGTCTTAACATAGAGAGTCTAAGGCTAAATTTCTTAGGGAAACCTCAAAGGAAATGAGTTCACTATGCTTGTGACCAGTAGCTCACTGTAAGGTTTCATAATGGTTGACAGTAACATGTCACTGTTTTACTGCAATGCACTTGAGCTTACTGTAAAGTGTGTCTTGGTTCAAAAATTATGAGAGTTCTATTTTACGTGATAAATGATTATTCTTATACTATTTTAACTCTATAATCATGAATGTTTTACTTATTTAGCATGAAATCTTATTTTACTAAAATGTCCCTTTTGTCATGTTTTTGCATATGCCATACTTAGTACATTGTATTGTATGAACCCCATACTTTTCTATCCTTAGTAAGTATAGGTTGGAGGAAAGTTTGAAAAGTAGAAGACAATATTGGGAAAGACTCTCTCAAGAGTAAGTATGTCCTCATATATTCGAGGGCACAGTCCATTTTTTAGTTTCTCTTATTAAGACTTATTATGTATTTTCATTTACTGTAAAGGGTCGTGTCCCTAAGATATTTATGTCGTGTCTTAAAGTTGGCTTGTGAAGACAAAATCATTCCTTAGCTTTTATCAATGACATTCCTATATTAATTTATTCGTGAAAAGTTTTAATTCAGCACTACTTTTCATGTCTTAGGTAATAAATGATACCTAAGGCTTGTACAAGACCTCCGAAAGGACAAGTACGCAATTGTTCCAACCTAAGGGTGCTCCCTTCTTCTAGGGGGTACTTTCTGGTCCTTACACTTTCGGAGTATTACATTATCCCCCCTTTAGGAACAGTCCTCCCCGAATGACACTAAAATTCTTTAAAAGGAAGGAATAGACTCAAGATTAGCAGAACCAACAATAATAAATCAAAACACTAGTCACAATCAAAATCATCATAACCACATGACCTTTTACACAATGCAACTCAAAACATCATTTTCAACTCATAAAAGTTCAACATTCATTTCATGCTTATTCATTATGCTAAGGATTTTTCTACACATGTAAACATGCCCAATACCATTCATCAAGGCACAATATACCAAAATGCACAACATAAACTCAAAACAAGTAAAAAGGAAAAAAATTCATTGTAGGCATAAAACTTCATTGTAACATCGATGTAACATGCACTATTTTGTACAATTTCACCAAAAATCCAGATAACTTCAAATTTATCATTATTTTCACTACAAATAAGAATAACTAACCTTAGTTATCAAATACATGAGGGTAATGGGACTTCATGTCGGCCTCGGCCTCCCATGTTGCACCCTCATCTAGGTGGTTCTTCCATAACACCTTTACGGAAGCCACCTCTTTGTTCATTAACTTCTTTACTTTTCTATCAAGGATTTTAACCGGAACCTTCTCAGAGGAGAGGTTCTATTGAACACCTAGACCTTCAATAGGAAGAATGGACTCGAGATCACCGATACACTTCTTAAGCATGGAGACATGAAACACTAGATGAACCGAAGCCAACTCACTAAGTAAACTCAACTCATATGCAACCTTACCAATCTTTTCCATGAATTCATAGGGACCTACATTATGAGGACTCAACTTCCCTTTCTTGCCAAATCTCACCACCCCTTTCATAGGCAAAATTTTTAGATACACTTTATCACCTTGTTCAAACTCTAACTCCCTTCTCCTACGTTCGACATAAGACTTTTGCCAGCTATATACTATTTTCAAGCGTTTCCTTATAATATGAACCTTCTCCAAAAGCTTATAAATCAATTCGGGACCCAAAAGTGAAGACTCACCCACTTCAAACCATCCAATTGGAGATCTACATGTCCTATTGTACAAGGATTCATAAGGAGCCATAGATATAGATGAATGGTAGCTATTGTTATATAAAAACTCAACCAAAGGCAAGTGTTTATCCCAATTTCCCTTTAAATCAATTATATAATCTTTAAGAATATCCTCACATTTCTGAATAGTATGCTCCGCTTGACCATCCATTTGAGGATGAAAAGCGGTGTTTAACTTCACGTTGGTACCCAACCCTTTTTGGAATGACCTCCAAAACCTAGATGTGAATTGTTCACCCCTATCCGATATGATGGATAACAGAATACCATGGAGACACACAATCTCAAATATGAAGATCCTTGCATAATCCTCCACCGAGTATGTGGACTTGGTGGGAATAAAATGAGCTGATTTGGTCAACCTATCCACAATCACCAAGAAGGAATGATATTGCTTTTCTGTCCGAGGCAAACCTACCATAAAATCCATATTAATGTCTTCCCACTTCCAAGTAGGAAATTGGATTTCTGGAAGAAAATCTCCCAAATTTTGGTGTTCGGCTTTCATTTGTTTGCAATTTGGAAACTTTGCAACAAATTCCTTGATATCCTTCTTCAAGCCTTTCCACTAAAACACTTCTCTAAGGTCATGATACATCTTTGTAGATTCCGGATGACTCATTAAGCTTCCCAATAACCGACTCCTTCAACTCCATCAATGGTTGATCAACGTGTTGTTTGGACTTCACCTCAACCACCAAAGACGATTTGGAGTTATGATAGACCATAAAACCACCATTCAGAGAATCTTGCAATCTAACACCCAAATGAGCCAACCTATGAACATCTTTCACTAGGTCTTTCTTGGATTCTTCTACATGAGACATACTACCCATGTTCATATAACTTGGAGCATCTGCAATCACATTGTCCTTGCCGGGGTGGTAGAGAACACTCATGTAGTAATCCTTTAACAATTCAACGACCTTCTTTATTAAAGACACTTGTGGTCGGTATACACATCAACATGAACAACCTACAAATAATTCCTCAATATTTTCAAGACAAATACCATGACCTCTAACTCAAGATCATGAGTTTGATAATTCTTCTCATGCACCTTAATTTTTCTAGAGGCATAGGCATAACCTATGTCGAATCATCTTCACCTTTTCCAAGGCTTCATGTACAATTTCGGCCCCAAGGATGGCCGTTTTTCCCACTTAAAACCATCCAACGGGGGATCTACATCTCCTACCATACAATGCTTCGAAAGGTTCCATCCCAATACTAGAATGGTAGATATTATTATACGAGAACTCCATTAGGGGTAAATAATCGTCCCAACTTCCCTTGAAGTCCATGACACATGCTCTCAACATGTCTTTAAGGGTTTGGATGGTGCGTTCTTCTTGTCCATCCATTTGAGGGTGGAATGCAATACTAAGCTTCACTTGTGTACCCAAACTCTTTTGAAAAGATCTCCAAAAATGCAAAGTGAATTGGACTCCTCTATTCGAGATGATAGACAAAGGAATCCCATGCCACCTCACGATCTCATCAATGTAAAGTTTGGCGTAGTC
The DNA here is from genome assembly GCA_016801875.1 of Solanum sitiens. Taxonomy (NCBI): domain Eukaryota; kingdom Viridiplantae; phylum Streptophyta; class Magnoliopsida; order Solanales; family Solanaceae; genus Solanum; species Solanum sitiens. The sequence continues at coordinate 526,825 of JABWTJ010000160.1, forward strand.
TTCGGCTCGGTAAGTGGATTTCATGGGAATGAAGTGTGCTGATTTTGTGATTCGGTCAACAACAACCCAAATGGAATCGTGCATCTTTCGGGTTCTCGGCAAACCAACCACGAAATGCATGTTAATGTCCTCCCTCTTTGTCACATCCGGGTTTACCCCCTAGACGTAACCGGCGTCGTCGTCCTCTCGGAGGACTAAGACAAGCCTCTTAGCTTCGTCATAGCATTCATCGACTAAAAATCAGTAAGAATTAAAAACTTTTTATCTAGAACTACTCAGAGGTTTACATAGACCTCTACATACACATCATTATATATATCAAGTATACATAGACTTGTTCATATACGAAGATTACTTAGTCTTCTACTTTTATTTCATACACTTATATATTCAGAAAATAATAGTCATAAAACCGTCTCATCTCATAGACCATCTATCGATCACAATAAGTCTTGGGCATAGCCCTACATCAAATGAAGGAAGCCACATATAGGCTGTCTACTACATCGTCTCAAGAGAACAATAGAGTCAACATAGAATCATAGTAACTACACATCATAAAAGAGAGATATCGGCCACGTCCTCGAGAGAGTGAGGACCTACCACTTGGATGACAAATTATCCAAGTCTTCCTTCCTAGCAATTTGGATCAAGCTCAGCGACCCGAACCTAAAATGTTTGGGGAAAAGGGAAAGAAAAGGGATTAGTACTCCACATGTACTAAGTATGAAATCTCATATACAATTACCAATCAAATATATTTAGAAAGGGACATTTATGAAAACATAATAGACTACATATGAAATTATACCATAGCAAAGCAAAGCATACTAATGATAACCTTCAATAAGTCACAAGTGCAATGATCAAGTAAAATTACCATATCTCCTACTCAATCAAGTAACCTACCAAGACTACAATTAGCAATTTACTCACCAACATACTCGTCATGTCATGATACATCCTACTTCAAGCAAAGACAACAACATTATATTCATAAGCATGTTACTCAACATACCAACCTTTTTCATCATACTATCGCCTTACATACATAATATTGACCTCTCAAAGTTCCTATCAAGGCAAACTCGTGCAAGGCGTAGGTAGAGTCCCATACCCCTACCTAAGCTAAAGCAAACCTCTCAAGTTACTTTAATTAGCCTATACCTTATTCATTCATTCATTTTAGTTTAGGGAACATTTGCCTTAACCGACATAGACCACATAATCGAATGTGGAATCCGGTGTCATGAAACCTTACACCGATGGAAGGTGGTCTACCGGCCAAGGTAGAACCTAACGTGAACATAGCTATCTAGGTGGATCCACTAGCTAGTATCCTATGGTGGCAACATAGTTCAAGAACTAAGAGATAGGTATTCCCTCTATATACCATTCGGTAATGGGGCCTCATCTCATGAGAATTCATGAGTGAATATTTCTCAAGGAAAGTCAACACTTCACGTAGATCCATAGGTGAGTATTCCTCTAAGGGAAGTCAACACTCTATAAGGAACAAATGGTGAATATTCCTCTAGGGGAAGTCAACACCTCTCAATGTCAAGTTCACTCGGTGCTAAGCTAAGTCCCCATTTGTAGAGAAGCCTTTAATCTTTATTAATCTTCTCAATTTAATTACATAGAAGGGTCAATCCCTTGTATATCATCATTATAGCTCAAATAAGAATTGTATGAGAATTATGTCCTTTCATTAACAATTCATATAGGTGAAGTCAACCCTCGTACATCTCATCATAATAGGGCACATCGAACAACTTCCCTATATTACATTACACTTAGCAACCTCACAACCAACCTAAGCATATAAGTTCATGTATCATATCATCTTATCACATCAATCAAAGCATACTTCAACATAACATTATCACTTGATGACAATTAACCATAATTTGAAGTGAAGGCTAGGATCATCAAGACTTACCAATACTCCTCCCTAGTCCATCAATAAAGGGCCTTACCATCAACCCATAGATCAACCAATCTTAGATCATCACATCGATGTAATTCAATAATAAATCACAAGAACTAATCAAGGAGAAGCACTATACTATGAAGCAATACTACATCAAAGCCTAGTAACATGATCTCAAGTGTATCTTCTTAACTTAGATTCAATATTCAAGAACATAGGTGTGAAGAACTTCAATTCATCATAATAGATCCATAATCAATACAATGACAATCATTAAAGACCATTTAACTTATTATGAGGTCAATTCTATCAAACTCAACCTAATCCATATCAATTCAACATTTAGGGTTAAGGGTTAGGGGTCATCACCCACAACCTAGATCAAACTACATCAATTAACCATAATCAAGTTACAATTCATGATAATCTATTCATTCTAACCCAAAGAATACATAATTAACTCAATTCACATGATCAAATTCGGATTTGGATGAAACCCATAAGAAACTCAACTTTTTGGAAAAAGCTTTGAAGGAACCCTTTGAGGAAAGAATCTCAAAGGTGAATTAGATCCCATACCTTAAGGTTTGATGACGTTTTGATGGTGAATTTCGTGCTAAATCAACCCCCAATGATTTCCCCAAGTTGATCTCCAATGGAGTCTTCCAATAGAGAGAGAAAGTAGAGAGAAGGAAGAGAGTTTTGTTTTTGAGAGAATGATTAGGCTAATGAGGGTTGGGTATTTATAGTGGGGTCTTAAGTCACTTAATTAGTCTCTCTTAAACCCCTAATTACCCCTAAGTCAATTAATTAATTAACTAACTAAAACTAACTTTTCCAAAACTGCCACAGACCTTCCACGACGGATCCCCGACGATGGTCCGTCGTGGTCATGACGAACTGACATCCCTCCGTCCTGCACATCCGTCACGTTGGTCAGAGACTTGTGCAGGCGGAGGCTTTCTCCCCAGACACCAAGGATGGCACGACGGTCCGTCGTGGGCGTGACGGACAGACATCCCTCCGTCCTGCACATCCGTCACGTTGGTCAGAGACTTGTGCAGGCGGAGGTTTGTCCTACGGCACCAAGGCTGGCACGACGGAGACCTTGACGTCCCGTCGCGCCTGTGACGCCCCGTCATGGGGTCCGTCATGCCCTGCTATTTCTAGGGTCCTCCTCGAGGGTCCTTGTTTGGTCCTCGGGGAGTCGTACCCTGACTTTTCCAGAATGAAACCATCCCACACTATATTTTACACCTATGGTAACAACCATTTACCATATTCCGACTCTTTAACTAGGTTAACTCAAAAGGACACTCTAGCCCTCTTATGACCCAATTTGCCGGACGTATAAGAATTTCGGTTAAAACACCACTTCAAAGACTCTAAATATGCCTAATTGGGTAGGAACACTGGTTTAGATCCTAAGGAGACCATTTAAGTCTTATCACATGACCTCGGTATTTCAAAATGTTACATTATCCCCCCCTTAGGAACATTCGTCCCCGAATGACACCAAACACTCTTAAAATGTGGGAGTAGACTCAAGACTAGCAGCTCAACCAATTCACAATATTTAGTTAGCATGTACTATATTATTTCATAAAAATACTTCAAAACATCAATTTACCATATCTAAATCACCAAACTTGTCTCAAATATGCAAGAAACCAAACAACTTCCAAATTTATCTAAGGTCACCTTAAAGCGCCTTCATTTTAGAAGTCTCCAAACTAGGAGTTTTGCAAAGTTTCACAAAAACAACAGAGATTCACAATATCTAACGTATTTTTATCATTAGAGAGAGATACTAACCTTAAACATCAAAAAGATGAGGATAACGGGTTTTCATGTCGGCTTCCGCCTCCCATGTTGCACCCTCAACTAGGTGGTTCCTCCATAGCACCTTTACGGAAACCACCTCTTTGTTCCTCAACCTTTTCACTTGCCTATCAAGGATTTGAACCGGAACCTCCTCATAAGAGAGGTTATCCTTGACTCCGAGGCCTTCAAGAGGAAGAATAGACTCGGGATTCCCGACACACTTCTTCAACATGGAGACATGGAAAACCGGATGAACCAAAGCTAGCTCATTGGGTAATCTTAAACGATAGGCAACTTTACCAACCCTTTCTAAAATCTCATAAGGGCCTACATATCGAGGGCTCAACTTCCCTTTCTTGCCAAATCTTACCACACCCTTCATAGGTGAGATTTTTAAATACACTTTATCACCCTCTTCAAACTCCAAGTCCCTTCTTCTATTATCGGCATAGGACTTTTGTCGACTATAGGCTGTTTGCAACCTATTTCTTATGATATGTACATTCTCCAATGTCTTGTAAATCAAGTCGGGACCGAATATCGATGACTCACCTACTTCAAACCATCCTATAGGAGACCTACACCTCCTTCCATACAAGGCTTCATAGGGAGCCATGGAGATGGACGAATGAAAGCTATTATTATACGCAAACTCCACCAACGGCAAATGCTTATCCCAACTCCCTTTAAAATCAATGATGCAAGCTCTAAGCATATCCTCAAGAGTTTGAATCGTGCGTTCCGCTTGACCATCCGTTTGAGGATGGAAGGCGGTACTTAATTTCACTTTAGTACCCAAACCTTTTTGAAACGACTTCCAAAACCTAGATGTGAATTGTGCACCTCTATCCGAAATGATGGATAACGGAATACCATGACGACACACAATCTCATCTATGAAAATCTTCGCATAATCTTCCGCCGAATATGTAGATTTGACGGGGATAAAGTGAGCGGACTTAGTCAATCTATCAACAATCACCCATATAGAATCATATGACTTTTGAGTCCGAGGCAACCCTACTACGAAATCCATATTAATGTCTTCCCACTTCCAAGTAGGAATTTGGATCTCCTGTAGTAAGCCACCCGGCTTTTGATGTTCCGCCTTCACTTGTTGACAATTCGGACATTTAGCAACAAATTCCGCTATATCCTTCTTCAAACCTTCCCACCAATATATTTCTCGAAGGTCATGATACATCTTTGTAGAACCGGGATGGATGGAATAGTGGGATCCATGGGCTTCATCAAGGATCCGATCCCTCAACCCATCCACATCAGGAACACACAACCTCCCTTGATACCTCAATACACTATCTTCTCCTAAGGAGAAAGACTCGTTCGCCTTGCCAAGAACCGATTCCTTTAATTCCATCAATAGTTGGTCAAGGTGTTGTTTGGACTTCACCTCAACCACCAATGATGACTCGGAGCTATGATGAACCGTGGCACCTCCATTTAGCGAACTCACCAATCGCACTCCCAATCTAGTCAAACGATGAACATCTTTTACTAGATCTTTCTTGTCTTCATCTATATGAGTCACACCACCCATAGTCATACGGCTTAAAGCATCTGCCACCACATTTGCCTTGCCGGGATGATATAGGACACTCATATCATAATCTTTCAACAACTCTAACCACCTTCTTTGTCGAAGATTCAAATCTTTTTGAGTAAACACATATTGAAGGCTCTTATGATCAGTGAAAACATCTACATGAACACCATACAAGTAGTGTCTCCATATTTTTTAAGCAAACACCACGGCCGCTAACTCAAGGTCATGAGTAGGATAATTTCTCTCATGCACCTTAAGTTGCCGCGAAGCATAGGCAATCACCTTCCCATTCTGCATAAGCACACACCCCAAACCTACGCGGGATGCATCACAATACATAATGAACCCTTTAGATCCTTCCGGTAAAGTTAAAACCGGAGCGGAAGTAAGCCTATCCTTCAATAATTGAAAACTCTTCTCACATGCCTCTGACCATTCAAACTTTTTGCCTTTTTGAGTCAATGAAGTCAAAGGAGATGCAATGGAAGAAAAACCTTCTACGAACCTTCGATAATAACCCGCTAGACCCAAGAAACTCCTAATATCAGTTGGGGTCAAGGGTCTAGGCCAGTTTCTTACCGCATCTGTCTTCCTTGGGTCTACCTCAACTCCCTCACTAGAGATGATGTGCCCAAGAAATGCCACCGACCTTAGCCAAAACTCGCACTTGCTATACTTGGCGAACAATTTATGTTCCCTAAGGGTTTGCAATACTACCCTTAGATGATCCATGTGGTCAACCTCATTTTTCGAATACACCAAGATATCATCGATAAATACAATAACGAATGAATCAAGGTACTTTCGAAACACTCTGTTCATCAGATCCATAAATTCCGCCGGAGCATTTGTGAGACCAAAAGACATAACCACGAACTCATAATGCCCATATCGAGTCCGAAAAGCTGTCTTTGAAATATCTTCATTTCTCACCCTAAGCTGGTGGTATCCTGACCTCAAATCAATCTTTGAGAAGTAACTCGCTCCTTGGAGTTGATCAAATAAATCATCAATCCGAGGAAGAGGATACTTGTTCTTGATGGTAACCTTGTTGAGTTGCCGGTAATCAATACACATCCTCAAGGACCCATCTTTCTTTTTCACGAACAAGACCGGAGCACCCCATGGAGAAATGCTAGGCCTTATAAAGCCCTTGTCTAGCAAATCTTTAAGTTGTGCATTCAATTCCTTTAACTCGGCCGGAGCCATTCTATAAGGAGGAATAGAAATAGGATTTGTTTCCGGTAGCAAATCGATACCGAAATCGATTTCCCGTTCGGGAGGAATGCCAGGAAGGTCATCAGGAAAAACCTCCGTAAATTCACTCACCACGGGGACTGACTCTATAGGAGGAACTTCGGAATCCACTTCTTGGACTCTCACAATATGGTAGAGACACCCCTTCGAGATCATTTTACACGCCTTTAGGCATGTTATGAAACGACCTCTAGGAAGAGAATTTCCACCTTTCCACTCTATAACGGGTTCATTTGGGAAACAAAACCTCACAATTTTGGTCCTACAATTGATGGAAGCGAAACTAGCATGCAACCAGTCCATACCTAATATGACATCAAAATCAATCATGTCTAGCTCAACTAGATCAATATGAGAAACTCTATGAGGTATTGAAATAGGACAATTTCGATAGACTCTTTTTGCTACCACTGACTCACCCACCGGGGTAGACACCAAAATAGGTTCATGCAAAACATCGGGTAATGTACTAAATTTCTTAGCTACCAATGGAGTAACGAAAGACAACGTAGCACCCGGATCAAGTAATGCATACACATCAATGGCAAAGATTTGTAACATACCAGTCACCACATCGGGAGAGGCCTCTTGGTCATCTCTAGTACGAAGAGCATAAAGACGGTTCTTTTTGGGAGCACTATTAGAACCACTTGGATGACCACCCCTCTCTTGTCCCTTAGCATTTGGACAATCCCGCACCTTGTGACCAATCTTTCCACAACCATAGCAATTTCCGTTCCAATCAAACATTCTCCATAGTGACCTTTACCACACTTAGAACATGTAGGCTTCTCATTAGATGAGTTCCCATCCTTTCCCTTGGCAACTTTTGGTCTAGGAGCTTTAGAATCCCTAGTCTTGGGAAATTTGGATGGAACGTGGTTTGAGAACCTCTTTTTGAATCTAGGCCTGTCTTGAATTCCCAACCTATCTTTGGCAGTTTCACTCTCAGAAGACCTTGTCCTCCTTGAGTCCTTATCCTTCCTTTTTGATCTAGCCTCCTCAACCCTTCTTGCATGCACCATGAGACGACCAATGTTCATGTTATCATGTAGCATAGCCGATTGACACTCCTCTTGTAAATCGTCCGATATACCTGTCACATATCGACTCATTTCGTCTCTAGGATCGGAGACCAAAGACGGAGCATATTTGGCCAATTGAGTAAATTTCAGAGAATACTCATGAACACTCATCGTTCCTTGGCGGAGATTGATGAATTCCACCACCTTCGTTTCCCTCATCTCTCTAGGGAAGAACCGATCAATGAAGGCCCCTTTGAATAACTCCCACGTCACTAACCCACTTCCAAGTGGCCTGTTGTCCTTCCATTGTGCATACCATATCTGAGCGACATCTTTGAGTTGGTAGGAGGCCAACTCGGCATTCTCGCTAGACGACAGCCCCATAGCACACAAAATCTTGTGAACCTCATCAATAAATTCCTGAGGGTCTTCATCAACCTTCGACCCATAAAAGACAGGAGGATTCATTCGAGTGAAATCCCTAAGTCTAGAGGCCATAGTCTGTTCATGGACTCTAGGTGCCAAATCCCTATTGGCTTGGGCAGTCATAGCTTGGGCTTGCACTGTTGCGGCTTGAGCTTGAGTAGTCATGGCTTGAGCCATTTGAGCAATAATAGCTCTCATCTGAGCCTCTGTCATCGGTGGAGGATCAGCAGGAACCTGGTCATCAATAGCAACCTCTTCAAGAGGAGGAGCAGGTTCGTCACGAGGAATTCCCGCAGCAGCCATCTCTTCCTCAAGTCTTCGAGCCGCATTTCTTCTAGTATTCATCTCCTATAACCAAAACACAAGGTTCAGGCGAAAGCATATCCGACGTACATTCTAGGGGCACGATATGGATTTCCAACAATGAGAATGATTCCTAATCATCAAATAAGTTCCTATTCATAAGTGTGGCGCGCTTCACAATTATGAATACAAACTTAAATAACGTGGTTGAGAGAGAGACGTTAACATCAAGGATATTCAACCTCATGCTCTGATACCAAGTTTGTCACATCCGGGTTTACCCCCTAGACGTAACCGGCGTCGTCGTCCTCTCGGAGGACTAAGACAAGCCTCTTAGCTTCGTCATAGCATTCATCGACTAAAAATCAGTAAGAATTAAAAACTTTTTATCTAGAACTACTCGGAGGTTTACATAGACCTCTACATACACATCATTATATATATCAAGTATACATAGACTTGTTCATATACGAAGATTACTTAGTCTTCTACTTTTATTTCATACACTTATATATTCAGAAAATAATAGTCATAAAACCGTCTCATCTCATAGACCATCTATCGATCACAATAAGTCTTGGGCATAGCCCTACATCAAATGAAAGAAGCCGCATATAGGCTGTCTACTACATCGTCTCAAGAGAACAATAGAGTCAACATAGAATCATAGTAACTACACATCATAAAAGAGAGATATCGGCCACGTCCTCGAGAGAGTGAGGACCTACCACTTGGATGACAAATTATCCAAGTCTTCCTTCCTAGCAATTTGGATCAAGCTCAGCGACCCGAACCTAAAATGTTTGGGGAAAAGGGAAAGAAAAGGGATTAGTACTCCACATGTACTAAGTATGAAATCTCATATACAATTACCAATCAAATATATTTAGAAAGGGACATTTATGAAAACATAATAGACTACATATGAAATTATACCATAGCAAAGCAAAGCATACTAATGATAACCTTCAATAAGTCACAAGTGCAATGATCAAGTAAAATTACCATATCTCCTACTCAATCAAGTAACCTACCAAGACTACAATTAGCAATTTACTCACCAACATACTCGTCATGTCATGATACATCCTACTTCAAGCAAAGACAACAACATTATATTCATAAGCATGTTACTCAACATACCAACCTTTTTCATCATACTATCGCCTTACATACATAATATTGACCTCTCAAAGTTCCTATCAAGGCAAACTCGTGCAAGGCGTAGGTAGAGTCCCATACCCCTACCTAAGCTAAAGCAAACCTCTCAAGTTACTTTAATTAGCCTATACCTTATTCATTCATTCATTTTAGTTTAGGGAACATTTGCCTTAACCGACATAGACCACATAATCGAATGTGGAATCCGGTGTCATGAAACCTTACACCGATGGAAGGTGGTCTACCGGCCAAGGTAGAACCTAACGTGAACATAGCTATCTAGGTGGATCCACTAGCTAGTATCCTATGGTGGCAACATAGTTCAAGAACTAAGAGATAGGTATTCCCTCTATATACCATTCGGTAATGGGGCCTCATCTCATGAGAATTCATGAGTGAATATTTCTCAAGGAAAGTCAACACTTCACGTAGATCCATAGGTGAGTATTCCTCTAAGGGAAGTCAACACTCTATAAGGAACAAATGGTGAATATTCCTCTAGGGGAAGTCAACACCTCTCAATGTCAAGTTCACTCGGTGCTAAGCTAAGTCCCCATTTGTAGAGAAGCCTTTAATCTTTATTAATCTTCTCAATTTAATTACATAGAAGGGTCAATCCCTTGTATATCATCATTATAGCTCAAATAAGAATTGTATGAGAATTATGTCCTTTCATTAACAATTCATATAGGTGAAGTCAACCCTCGTACATCTCATCATAATAGGGCACATCGAACAACTTCCCTATATTACATTACACTTAGCAACCTCACAACCAACCTAAGCATATAAGTTCATGTATCATATCATCTTATCACATCAATCAAAGCATACTTCAACATAATATTATCACTTGATGACAATTAACCATAATTTGAAGTGAAGGCTAGGATCATCAAGACTTACCAATACTCCTCCCTAGTCCATCAATAAAGGGCCTTACCATCAACCCATAGATCAACCAATCTTAGATCATCACATCGATGTAATTCAATAATAAATCACAAGAACTAATCAAGGAGAAGCACTATACTATGAAGCAATACTACATCAAAGCCTAGTAACATGATCTCAAGTGTATCTTCTTAACTTAGATTCAATATTCAAGAACATAGGTGTGAAGAACTTCAATTCATCATAATAGATCCATAATCAATACAATGACAATCATTAAAGACCATTTAACTTATTATGAGGTCAATTCTATCAAACTCAACCTAATCCATATCAATTCAACATTTAGGGTTAAGGGTTAGGGGTCATCACCCACAACCTAGATCAAACTACATCAATTGACCATAATCAAGTTACAATTCATGATAATCTATTCATTCTAACCCAAAGAATACATAATTAACTCAATTCACATGATCAAATTCGGATTTGGATGAAACCCATAAGAAACTCAACTTTTTGGAAAAAGCTTTGAAGGAACCCTTTGAGGAAAGAATCTCAAAGGTGAATTAGATCCCATACCTTAAGGTTTGATGACGTTTTGATGGTGAATTTCTTGCTAAATCAACCCCCAATGATTTCCCCAAGTTGATCTCCAATGGAGTCTTCCAATAGAGAGAGAAAGTAGAGAGAAGGAAGAGAGTTTTGTTTTTGAGAGAATGATTAGGCTAATGAGGGTTGGGTATTTATAGTGGGGTCTTAAGTCACTTAATTAGTCTCTCTTAAACCCCTAATTACCCCTAAGTCAATTAATTAATTAACTAACTAAAACTAACTTTTCCAAAACTGCCACAGACCTTCCACGACGGATCCCCGACGACGGTCCGTCGTGGTCATGACGAACTGACATCCCTCCGTCCTGCACATCCGTCACGTTGGTCAGAGACTTGTGCAGGCGGAGGATTTCTCCCCAGACACCAAGGATGGCATGACGGTCCGTCGTGGGCGTGACGGACAGACATCCCTCCGTCCTGCACATCCGTCACGTTGGTCAGAGACTTGTACAGGCGGAGGTTTGTCCTACGGCACTAAGGCTGGCACGACGGAGACCTTGACGTCCCGTCGCGCCTGTGACGCCCCGTCATGGGGTCCGTCATGCCCTGCTATTTCTAGGGTCCTCCTCAAGGGTCCTTGTTTGGTCCTCGGGGAGTCGTACCCTGACTTTTCCAGAATGAAACCATCCCACACTATATTTTACACCTATGGTAACAACCATTTACCATATTCCGACTCTTTAACTAGGTTAAGTCAAAAGGACACTCTAGCCCTCTTATGACCCAATTTGCCGGACGTATAAGAATTTCGGTTAAAACACCACTTCAAAGACTCTAAATATGCCTAATTGGGTAAGAACACTGGTTTAGATCCTAAGGAGACCATTTAAGTCTTATCACATGACCTCGGTATTTCAAAATGTTACACTCTTCCACGTTGGAATTTCAATTGATTGAGTAAGATCCCCAGGCTTAAGGTGTTCGACCTTGACTTGTTGGCAATTGGGACACTTTTCTACGAACTTAGAATGTCTCGCATCATACCTTCCCACCAATAAATCTCTTTTAGATCATGATAAATCTTGGTGGAACCTCGGTGGATCGAATACTTAGATCCATGAGCCTCTGCGATAATATTTACCCTCAAACTATCAACATTTGGCACGCACAATCTTCCTTGGTACCTATGTACATCGTCTCCCCTAAGGAGAATGATTCATTCATATTACCCAACACCGATTCCTTCAACTCCATAAGTACTGGATAGAGATGTTGCTTGGCCTTAACGTCTACAACAAATTAACACTCGTAACTCAAATGGACCATAACACCCCCATCGGGTGCATCCACGAGTCGTACGCCTAACCTTGACAATTGGTGTACATCCTTAACCAACTCTTTCTTCTCATCATCGATGTGTGACACGCTACCCATTCTCAATAAACTCAATGCATCCGCCACTACGTTGGCCTTACCCGGATGGTAGTTAACACTCATGTCATAGTCTTTTAGCAATTCTAGCAATCTTCTCTGTCGAAGGATCAATTCTCTTTGCGTAAAAATGTATCGAAGACTTTTATAGTCAGTAAATACATTAATATGTACACCATATAAGTAGTGTATCCAAATCTTCAACGCTAAGACAACCGCGGCTAGTTCGAGATTATGCGTAGGGTAGTTCTTCTCGTGGACTTTCAATTGTGTTTAAGCGTATGCAATCACCTTACCATCTTGCATAAGAACACATCCTAAACGTACTCGAGACGCATCACAATAAACCAGATACCCTTTATCACTTCTCGGCAACGTGATGACCGGGGCTGAAGTGAGTCGGTCATTTAGTTCTTGAAAACTCTTCTCACATTTTTTAGACCACTCGAACTTCGCTTTCTTCTATGTTAACGCGGTCAATGGAGTAGCAATCACAGAAAAAGCCTCCACAAACCGATGATAATAATTGGCCAAACCCAAGAAACTTCGAATATTGGTAGGGGTAAGGTGTCTCGGCCAATTCTTGACCATCTCTATCTTTTTCGGATCCACTTCTACAACTTGATCGGTCACCACGTCACCAAGGAAAGTTACCGATCTTAAGCAAAACTCACACTTACTAAACTTCGCATACAATTGGTATTCTCTGAGTACTTGCAATGTCATTCTCAAATGTTGTTCAAGTTCTTCTCTGGATGTAGAATATATGAGGATGTCATCTATGAATACTATGACGAAAGAATAAAGATACTCACGGAAAACCCTATTCTTAAGGTCCATAAATGCGGTTGGGGCATTAGTGAGACCGAATGACTTGACAAGAAACTCGTAATGGCCATATCTAATTTGGAAGGCCATCTTAGGAACGTCCTCTTGTTTTACCCTTAATTGGTGATAACCCGACCGAAGATCTATCTTAGAAAAGAAACTTGAACGTTGAAGTTGATAAAAAAGATCATCGATTCGGGGAAGAGGATATTTGTTCTTTATAGTGACTTTGTTGAGTTGTCGATAATCGTTACACATTCTAAGATTTCAATCCTTTTTCTTTATGAACAACACTGGAGCGCCCAAAGGGGAAATGCTCGGTTGGATGAAGCCCTTATCAAGGAAATCTTTTAATTGCAACTTCAACTCCTTAAGTTCTACTAGGACCATTCTATATGGTGGAATTAAAATCGGTTTGGTGTTGGGATCTAAGTCAACACCGAAATAGATCTCACATTTGGGAGGGATCCATGGTAAATCCTCCGAAAAGACATCTTGAAACACGTTAACTACGGACACAGAGTCTATGGAAGGGACTTCTTGTTCTAAGTCTTTGACTCTAACTAAGTGACATTAGTATACCTTAGATAACATTTTATTAGCCTTAAGGTTGGAAACTATTTGGCTTGTTGGATTTGAACCACGCCCTTCCCATTTTAACTCTAATTCATTGGGAAACTGAAAACTGACAACCCTATTTCGACAATCGATAGTAGCATAGCATTTATGAAGCCAATCCATACCCAAAATTATATATAAATCAAGCATGGTTAATTCTGTTAGGTTAGCATGAGTAACTTTATTGAGAACAGTAATGGGACAATTTCGGTAAACCCTCTAGGCCCTAACATTGTCACCTATAGGAGTACTCACTAAAAATGGCTCATAGGGAATCCTAGGAAGCAATTCAAATTTACTAGCTACTAATCGAGTGATGAAAGATAAGGTAGATCCTGGATCTAATAATGCATAAACAGGAAAAGAAAACACAAGCAAGTTACCAGTAACCACATCCACGAACTTCTCTTATTCCTCTGTTCCTTTCAACGCATAGAATTGGTTCCTCTTAGGTGGTTCGGATGCTGCATTGGGATTCGGCCGAGGCTGAGCATCTGCCTTGGCCGGATTCTTCGTGTTTGGGCAGTCCCTAACCACGTGCCCACTCTTACCGCCTCCGTAACACCCATTAAAACCTACCATGCACTCACCCTTATGCACACGGCCGCACTTACCACACTCCCGTTGGTCAATCTGGTTATTCCCTTCATTGCCCTTCTTGGCATTAGTATTTTTCGAAGGAGTAAAGTAACCTGAGCATTTGTGCCCCTTCTTGAACTTGGGATTATCCCAAACTCCAAACGAATTCTTACCATAATTGGAAACGGATTGATCAGTAGGCCGTGACTTCTTGCTCTCTCGTCTTCTCTTTCAGCGATGACTTTCCTCAAATTATTCTGCATGGACCATAAACCTACCAAGATCAATATTTTCGTGCAACATTGCTGCCCGACACTCCTCTTCCAAATCTTCCGACACACCAGTCACGAACCTGCTCATCTCATCCCTACTATTCGCCACAAGAGAAGAATCATATTTCGAAAGCTTAACAAACTTTAAAGAGTATTCCCTAACCGACATACCTCCTTGTTGTAAGTTGATGAATTCCTCGACTTTAGCCTCCCTCTATTCTCTGGGAAAGAATCTCTCTAGGAATGCAGTTTTGAGAACGTCCCAAGTGATGGGGTCGTCCCTAGGTGTTCGACCATCTCCCCACATCCAGTGCCACACTTGAGCCACATCTTTGAGTTGATAAGCAGCCAACTCAACCTTTTCTTCTTCATTAAACCCCATAGCACATAGAATCTTATAAACCTCATCCACAAACTCTTGAGTATCCTCATTAGTTTAGGACCCATAGTAGACTCGAGGATTCATCCTAGTAAAATCCCTCAACCTACTAGTCATAGTGCTGACCTGCGGATTTTCTCTTGGGGCAACTTCTCTATTGGCTTTAGTCGTGATGGCTTGTGCTTTCACAGTAATGGCTTGGGGCATCTGAAGTAGTACCGCCCTAACCTCTCCATCAGTCATTCCAACTACATTGGTGGGCACTTGAGCTTCAGCGGTTGGGGCTTGAGGAGGAGCTTCATCGCCTCCAACAACAACTTCTTCAACCCTTCTGTTGGCGTTTCTTCTTGTGTTCATTGCCTACACGTATACACAAGAAGGAAGTTAGATACTAGAATGACACAAAATGTCAAAGATCTATAAAGAACGATAAAGAGTAGAAGAAGGGAAAATTCCAAACATCACAGAGTCTCTAAATCATGATTGTAGTGCACTTCACAACCATAAGTTAGAAACTACGCAACGTGGTTGTGTTGAGCTTTATATCCTAGGTAATTTAACCTCATGCTCTGATACCAAGTTTGTCATGACCCGGATTCTGGAATCCAAATAGCAATCGGCGTCATTAACCTCTCAGAGGTCGCAGACAAGCCTCTTTTTAGCTTTCATCACAATCATACAGTTAAATTTGCGGAAAATTTGAAACTTTTAATTACTTGATGAAGTGTACGTAAACTTCATATAGTCTTGTATAAGAGTGATATTCTACTAGCTCAAACTCAACAACCATCTATCAATAGATTAAACAAGGAAATAAATGATTGCAATACTAATAATAATAGTTCACCAATTGACCTTATTACAACGCGTTAAATAAAATACTTGAAAGGAAATGCTAGTGACAGTAGTCACTAACTAAATCTAATGTACTAAGCTAGAATAATAAAAGGTAGCATCCTCGAACTCAAGAGGACTTACCAAAGTCTGGAGATCGCTATTCCAAACCACTTCGACGGACTTTAACCTTCTTGAGAACCTGCGCCTATAAAAATAGTAAATAGATATAGGGTTAGTACACACTTGTACTAAGTATGGGTGTATGCACATAACACATAAGGGACGATGCATGAACAAGGAAAGCTCTTTCCTAAACAACATGTCAATGTTACGGTCTCAACGTCACTTTATTGCTTAAAATGTTACTCTTGGTTAATGATGTAAATATGACACATTCTCATGCAATTAAGGCATACAACTCGTTTTGTATATGAACATAAGACCTTGGAATTATGAACATAATATTAGAACAACTTAAACACACGTTTATATTTTTGCTCTTAGGCCGAGAGTCACCCCTTCTATACTTAGTTTATTTTGCAGTCTCTACTATCTTCTTGTTGTGTAGTTCAATGATCCCCTATGATCTTATGTTTCACTTACAAGTGTAATGATTCATTGTAGTCCATACCCACAATGAATAGAGTAAGTAATTCACAAGACTAAGGAAACGATTGGCTACCCTACTTATGAGTTAGATTTTTCATTCTTCTTCTTGTTGGGTATGATTATATTAATAAGCCAATATTTATTGGCTATGCCCCTTATTTGATTATTTCATAATATATAGTTCTTGGGACATTATCCACGCTCCATTATTGGCTACCCCCAACTTATTATGTCTATCAAACACTAGTGATTAATGTTCATTAAGCTCTTACTTTACTTAGTTCACTATGAACTTATAATTCTACTCCCTTGCTCGATCGTTCACTTTGAACATGCTACTTATTCTTTCTTACTCTCTTAAATAATTCTCTTAGCATTAACGGAAGTAGATCATGCGAGCTACATGAAATCCAATGTCTCCCCACACCGAAAATGGGTGGTTCACCGATTAAATTGAACCAAGCTCTGTCTTCCCCAGACAGAAAAGGGGGATTCACCAGCTAAGGTGAATCGATCGATGTCTTCCCCACATCGTAAAGGGGGGTTCATGGAAGTAGTGAACCGAATACTTGTACTGAGCTATAACCGACATAGATCATGTGAGATAAACATAAAATCCGGTGTCTCCCCCATACCAAAAAGAGGTGGAATCACCGGCCAAGGTGAATACTAACTTGCTAGCGTGTTTAGTGGGTGGCCTCCACTAGCTAGGTGCCCTTATGTTTGAAACATAGCTCTAAGACTAGGAGACGTATGGAGACCCTTGCAATCTCATCTCATGAGACTTACGTGTTCTACCACATGTTCATAGCTAGTCTATCGGTGCTAAGCTCAGATTTTATCTTCTTATCTTTTAGAGTTGACTCATTACATTGTGGAAGCTTTCTTCTAGTTATGAGGTTTACTTACTCTATGGATGACTGGTCATCCTTATCTTTACTTGATGATTATTCTCTTAAGACTTTACTTTATCATCATGGTGCGAGTGAGACTGGTCTCACGGAATCTAGCACCCTCTTATGTGAGTATTATTGATGTAACTATTAAGTGTTCTTGAGACTCGTCCCACTTCTTTGTAACACTCTTTATTAGGTCAATCTTATAACTTAACTCTTATTTATCTCTTTACTCACCTTAACTTGTTTACGTCACTTACAAACCTTATATCATTCTTCATGATGGTTATGGATTCTTTGTAAGATTTATGGCGTTACAAGTTGTGTGGATAGGGTATGTTGGGACTTTTCCCATTGATTGGCATACCCTATGTTATGAGTTTATTGAATTGATAATGAGATCAATTTGCATCTTTTGAATCTATTGGTACTAGCCCATTTGTTGACACAAAATTATATTTGATATTAACACAAGCCAATTGAGTCATTCATGGATAAAATATAGTGATCTAACATGTTTAAACAAGTCAACATATAACCTTTAATTAACATATAAAAGCAATTCACAAATAACTCATAATCAACTCATATTCTCGATCACAAATGGGTATTATAACATTCAACGTTAATGTAAATAACACCCTAGCATGCGGATCCAATCACGTATAATTCACTCGACATATAAATCACTTAAACACACATATAAGATTAGTTAACACCACATACAACCAGCAATGCATCGAGAATAATACTACTATACTACAAGAATCGGAAATCTAGAGAACTAGGGAGATGAACATGCGATTCGATGGTGCAACCCTATTTTCGATATTCTTGAAGTAAAAACATTTGAAAAGCCTCTTGGAGAAAGAATTTCATGAGATAAAACCCATACCTTCCTGTAGAATTAAATCTACAAAGATCACTACGAACTTTGCACGAAGAAACCTTGAACGTTCTTGCTAGTCGCCTAGGGTTCGGTCACAGTCTCTTGTTCTTGCTTTGGACTTTAATGGTGGACAACTTTTAGTTCTAAATATTTTTGAGAACTTATTGTTAATTTGGTGAATTTAGATTATATATTTAACTAAAATATCTTAGGTAGTTAATTACCACAACGCCCTTCCTAGATTGACTAGACTTAGGGAATTATTGACTTAACCAATTTTAGGGTACATCCTTGTAGATTCGGTTTTGCCTTTTTATTTTAATTAATTAAGTTTCTAAATTAAATAATTAAGTTGTCTAGGGAAATTAGTAAAATACACTTAAGTTATTAGGGCTAAAGTCAACCATTTGGACCATTCTAGGTTAGGTACTAGGTTGTCCCTAAGTTAGTTAGATTAGGTATGTGTCACCCGACAAGGTCCTATGTTGTTGGGTGTCTTGTCTAGACGTAGTTAGTCGGTCTAGGGGTGGTTAGGTAGTTAGGTTAGTTGGTAAGGGCCTAGGGTAGGTTAGAGGGGCTGGTCCCACGCGGTTGGACCTGCATGTGTGGGGTTTCCCCAACTGCCCTAACCAATTCAGTTAGGGTGGTCCCCTCGGTCGTTCTTGCCCACGTGCTATCCCATGTGTTTCTTGCATTTTCCTAACTAACTATTGGGAAGGTTCATTTGGAATAATTCACTTATTGTCCCAAGGATCCTCATTATGTCCTGAGGCACTGCTTACTCTACATGATCATTTTAAATGGTTATGTGCTATAGTATCTAGGCTTGACACTTGGATGACTCATACCTTAAGTATTGCATTAGCGATCACTATTTTAGCTTAGGGTCTTCTTTGCAGGTACAATTTCTAAACAGGCATGGAATACGTTTCATCACTTGGATATTATTATAGAAATTGGCTAACACCTCTTAGCTAACTTTCTATATTATGCCCACTATTTCTCAATATTGGGCATTGTTATGCTTATGTACCCCCAATACTCAACCTTAAGGATCTATAGGGCTATTTAATAGACGTCCAATTTTCCGGAATGTTACATTGTCCATGTGTTCACCCTCGTTTTTCGAATATACCAAGATGTCGTCAATTAAGACAATGACAAATGAATATAGGTAACTTCAAAACACCCTATTCATGAGATCCATAAACGCCGCCGGGGCATTAGGAGACCAAAGGACATTACTACGAACTCATATTGACCATATCTAGTTCAATGCCATTTTTGGTATATCTTCACCTCTCACCCTAAGTTTGTGATACCCAAATCTCAATTCAATCTTAGAAAGTAGCTTGCCGCTTGGAGTTGATCAAATAAGTTGTCAATCCGAGGGAGAGGATACTTGTTCTTAATAATGACTTTATTGAGTTGGCAATAATCAATGCACATTCTAAGGGACCCATCCTTCTTCTTTACTAACAAAACCGGAGCACCCCATGGAGAAATACTAGGTCTAATGAAGCCTTTGTCTAGTAAGTCCTTGAGTTGAGACTTCAACTCTTTCAATTCGGCCGGAGACATCCGATAAGGAAGAATTTAAATGGGGTTGGTATCCGGTAGCAAGTCAATACAAAAATCAATTTCCTGTTCGGGAGTGATTACAGGAATATGATTAGGGAAGACCTCCGGCAATTCCCTTACTATGGGGACTAACTCAATGGGAGGATTTTCGGAGTCCAAATCTTTGACTCTTACAATGTGATATTGACACCCTTAAGATATCATTTTACAAGCCTTAAGACAAGAGATAATACGACCTCTAGGAATAGAATTTCCCCCCTTCCACTCTAAAACGGGCTCATTTTGAAAGTTAAACTTCACCACCCCAGTTCTACAATCTATGGAATCAAAGCAAGCATGCAACCAATCCATACCCAAAATGACATCAAAATCAAACATATCACGTTCTACTAGTTGAACATGAGTAATTCTATTGAGCAACATTATAGGACAATTTATATATACCGTCATTGAAACCACCTACTCACCTACCGGAGTAAAGGTTCATTTAGAATATCTGGCAAAATATCAAACTTTCTATCTATCAAGGGAGTAACAAAAGATAATGTAGCACCCAGATCAAGCAAAGCATATACATCAATGCAGAATACTTGTAACATACCGATCACCAATTCGGGAGAACTCTCTTGTTCACCCCTTGAGCGAAGTGCATAAAAGAGATTCTTCTTTGGAGGATCCACATTAGAACCACTAGCTTGAGCTTGCCCACTACCTTTATCTTTCCCCTTCACATTTGGTCAATCCCTAACCTTGTGGCCACTCTTGCCACACCCAAAGAAACTATCCTTTCCCACAAGGCAATCACCATAATGCTTCTTGCCACACTTTCCACAAGTTGGCTTCTTATTTGGTGAGCTAGTACTTCTTCCATTTTGAGACTTAGGGTTAGAAACCCTATAGTCAAGAGCCTTAGGCAATTTGATAGGAACTTGAACCTAGGCTTATCTTGAATGTCAAGCCTACCCTTTTATGACCCACTTTCATAAGACTTGGCCTTCTTACCCTCCCTACTCCTCTCCTATTCCTAGTTTCTGCCACTTGTTGAGCATGACCCATGAGACGAGATATATTCATATTATCGTGAAGCATAGCCGAATGCCATACTTCCTCCAAGTCATTGGACACCCCTGTAAGAAAAGACTCATCTCATCCCTTGGGTTTGAAACCAAGGACGGAGTATACTTGGACAATTTAGTGAATTTCAAGAAGTAGTCAAGTACACTCATACCTCCTTGACGAAGGTTGATGAATTCTTCTACTTTAGATTCCCTCATCTTTCTAGGAAATAACCTATCAAGAAAAGCCTTCTTGAAGATCTCCTAAGCCACCGGATCACCTTTTAGTGCTCTATTATCCCTCCATTGCACATACCACATTTGGGCCACATCTTTGAGTTGATAGGACACTAACTAGGACTTCTCTGTTGAGGTCAAACTCATAGAATAGAGAATCTTGTAGACCTCATCGAGGAAATATTGAGGATACTCATCCGACTTGGACCCAAAGAACATATGTGGATTCATTCTAGCAACGTCTCTCAAATGTGATGCCATAGTTCTAGAATTTTGAGGCACTCGAGGTCCAACCCCCTATTCATTTGTGCCATAATAGCTTGAACTTGAGAAGTGACAGCATAAGCTTGAGAGGTAATGTCTTGTGTCAAAGTGAGAAAAGTTGCCCTTATATCTCCATGGGTCATTGGTGTATGAGCAACATGAACATGATCACCCATAGAAAATTCTTCAAGTGGAGGCACTCATTTGTCATGTGGAGGCACTTGGTTGTCATGTGGAGGCACTTGGTTGTCATTAGCTCCCACATTATCCATTTCTTCTTCGGACCTTTTATAAGACCCCTAAAATGAATTAGGGTGTATAGAGCCTCACATGTGCCTATAATATTGTTAATATGTTCATTAAGTGTTTTAGACTATGTATGAGTGACTTGAAGTCATTTGGAAGTCAAACGTCAAGGGATGACAAAGACGTTCGACGACTAGTCATCAAAGGGGACTTATATGTTTTTATGTGATTACGTGTATGTCATGAGCTTATGAGGTCCTTATATGAGTTATAATTGTGTTTATAGTCATTATATTAAGTTTCATGAAGTTCGCAGGTCAAACATCCAAGAACATCCAAAACATTTGAAAGTTAGCCCTTTAGATGCTCATGTGTGTCTTGAGTGTTACTTACTTGTTTGGTTGTGTTTTACGAGTTCATTTTTGGTGAAACTGTCATGGAATGTTTTCAACATGCTAAGTTGTATATTCACATTAGAAACGTCTGGTTACGACTCTCCAAGGGCCCTGCAAGAGGCCCTGAAGAAGGACCCAAAGGCTTTCGAGACACTGCCTTGGCAGTGTCAATCGACTGAGCCAAACGATGCCCAGTGGATAGGGAGGCGTCGACGGACACATAGCCTGGGGACGTCTCAGCTAAAGTACATACTAAGACCCAAACGACGGAAGCCACAAACGTCCAGTCGATGCCCCAAAGGGGCGTCGATGGCCGGGCGTCGATGCAGGCTGCAACTACTACCTCGCGACTGTTTTAATTATGGGGTGAATGGGAAATTCACCCACGTGATAACCTGACCCTACTTGGTTTATTTGTTTATTTTTGGTTGTATATATATGATTAAAAACTTGAACACCCCATTCCAAATCCATTCTTCACAAATTAGATTTCCCTCCAAAACCAAATTCTCTCTAAAACCTCCATTGAAAGTGAAGCTCAAGAACAACATGGAGCTTCGATTCCAATGGGTTTTTTCATCAAGTTTTAGAGTTTTTGTTCTACATTAAGGTATTGTGATCCTTCATCTCTAGTTAATCTTCCATCTAGAGAGTTCTTTTCAATGTTTTCAAAGAGATTTCATGATCAAACCTTCAATCTTTCAATCTAACCGTGGGCCTTTTCAAAACATTTTCAAAGGATTTCTCATGATGAATTGATGATAATGTATTGGTTTTAACGTGAATTTCAATCCGGTTGCATTATGAACCCATGTTCTCTTCAACTATCGATTTAGCCTATGTATGGGTATTGGGATCGTGAATTTGTATTGATGGAATTGTGATTCTATTACGTTGAATTGCTTATGTCTACAGCTTATTATGTATATTGATGATGAATTATTGATGATTGATCCATGTGAATTAATATATGAATGTTCGAACAAGACTAGCCTATGCTCTTCTATGTGTTCACTGTAAGCTCGACTTTATGACAATTATTGTAGGATTTTGATTATGTAAAGATCATTCAAGCAACTGCCTTAGGTTAATATTATTAATGAATTGTCGGTATAAATCCTTGGTTATCAAATCAAGGGAATCTTGGTAAGGATTGATCTACATGTTTTAGCCTATAGATTGATGATGCTATGAATGTGATGCGGTCTTGATTATAGGTTAGATGAAGTATGATTTTGATTAGGTCGCTACTTCTTTAGCTACTTCACTACATGAATATGGTTGATAAATTGTTATTGATGATCAAATCAAGGGAAATTGGTGAGTGATCTACATTCCCCTACTCTCTATTGAATTGATAGTTTAGTGCCTATGATGGTATCATGATATTGTAGGGAATTAAGTATGATTTCATTTATGTTAAATGTATATTAAGCTACTGCCCTATAATTTATTGTTGATAAAAAAAGTTGTGTTGATCAATGAGGATAAAAGGATGATGAATGGGTAAGGACGGCTTTTCCTCTCTACTTTCTTATAGAATTGTTAGTTGAAGAAGACTTGTATGGCATTCTGTGGTATGGTCCAATTATGGTGGCGGTGTTTACTTTCTTGTCAACATATATATATATATATATATATATATATATATATATATATATATATATATATATATATATATATATATATATATGTATATATATATATATATATATGTGTGTGTGTGTGTGTGTGTGTGTGTGTTAATTATGGACTTGAAGGAAACTTGATGTTATTATGAATGTGTGTTGGTGATGATGACCCAATATGAAGGTCATGCCTAATTTCCTATTCTAGTTATGATATAGGATATATGACTATTGTATATGGATGTGTATAACTATGTTAGGGATAGGTTTAGGTGCTGCCATTGATGATTTATCTTGGCTGATTATATCTTACCTATGTATCCCTATGTAAATGTGTGAGTAGCCAAGATTAGGAGTCTTAAGTGTAATGTGAAGTTAGCTTGTCTCCTATGTTACTTTTGTTGTGTGGTATATGTTTGATTGTGCATTATGGTCCTAAGAGGGTGCGGCATCAATGTATTTTTTATACACATTATGTGATCATGGTTACCGATGTACACACACACTCACACATTATGAATGCTTACAATGTAGTAAAGGTTCATGGTTTCTAATGAATGGTTGATCTCATATTCAGTAAGTGTCCACTGCTATGCATGTAAGGTATATGTATGTGAAGCATGTTATGTATTTCATTAACTATGATGACTTGATAGGTGTACTAGTATGGGCAAGGGTATGGGACGTTGTCTAAGCATTGCACATGTGTGCCTTGATAGGATAGTTCCTAGGTTTGGTTTCCTATGTACACGAATATGAATATCATGAGTATGTTATGAACATGTGTGGTTGAAAGATGTTATGTGAAAGAAATACTCACATGTATATACACACAATAATGATGATCTAGTCAATAGAGGGGAACTTCAATGGTGTTTCTGAAGAGTACCCTAAAATTAGATAGGTGCTTGAATATGCTATGAGCTAGGCATATGAGGAGTCAATATCCTAAGCCTATGTTTTATAAAATAATATAATAAATGCCTTTCACTAAAGGGAACATTTCTTAGCACCGAGTGAGCTTGACAATAAGAAGTGTTGGATTCCTTTGGAGGAAGATTCACCATTGGGTTCTCATAAGGTGTTGATTTTCCTTGGAGGAAAATTCACCTATGGTTCCACATGAGGTGTTGACTTTCCTTGAGGAAGATTCACATATGGTTTCTCATGAGATGAGGCTCCAATGCTAATGAGCATGTAATGGTTATATATATTTCTTAGTTCCATAAACTATGCTTTACACATAGGATCTAGCAAGTGAATGCACTTAATATGCTAGGATATATGTTAATGTTCTATTTTGTCTAAGTGGAGCACCTTTCCTTGGTGTAAGTCTCTACAACACCAAATTCCATGTTTAGCACCATGGTCTTAGTGTCGGTTGAGACTATAGTTTCCCTAAAGTAAAATGGACAATGGAAGTAAAGTAAAGTAAAGGACCCTAACTAGGATAGCCTAAGGGAAGGTACTTAGGATAGGTGGAAGTAATGAACCCTCCTAGACATTGCTCAAGTAGCTATCTAAGAGAGTCCTAGGAAGGTGGTATAATGTATGTGAATATGTTCATGGCTCTCTTGCATGACATTGTGTTAGTGTCTACATGATTGTAGATATGCATGAGAAGTTCTAATATTACTATAGACTAAGGTCCTACCTTGAAGTGTATGTGGTTGACTATGGCACAGGTTGACGTTAGAGCTTACAGTACGACGTTGCAGCTATCCGGACGTGGAGCATTCATCCAGATTTGGTAGGCCCTCATGCTTTTGAGGACTCTTGCCCATTATATTCTAGCTTAGATATAGGTTTGAGTTAGTGGACTATGTTCCACTAGCGTTTCTTTCTAATCTTATTTCAGACATTGTATTGGTGCCATTTTGGCACTTATACACTTAATGCAGTATTGAACTATTTCTTTCATTTGATGATCTTAATATTAGATGGTTGATTGTGAACGTTTATGAGTTTAAGTAGAATGTCTTATATGAATGTTAAGTAACAAAAAATTCAAATTTTCCGCTAAAATTAACCTAGATGAAGTATCTATGACGTATGTAGGCTTGTCTGCGACCTCTGAGAGGTCAACTATGCCGGCCTCGTCTGGGGTCTAGACTCCGGTCGTGATAAATCCAAGCTCCAAGCAGCTCTTGAGCTTCACCAACAATGGTGGTTTTTAGGTTGAAGATTTTTAGAGAGAAAATTTCTTACGTGTGTATGGAATTGGGAATGGGTTACTCACGTTTTGAATAACTTATATACACCCAAAATCAGCTAAATTAACCTACTAGAGTCAGGTTAGGACGTGGGGTGAATTTCTGATTCACCCCTTAATTAAAACAGACGCAGACAACAACTTACAGGGTACCATCGACGGAAGCACCTACTGACCGTAGGTCAGTCGATGGGCCGTCCGTGGCTTCCGTTGTTTGTTCCTTAGCAAAATTTTGGGTTGAGACCTGCCCAAGATAAGTACCAATCGATGATACCTCACAAACGGGCCGTTGGTTGACCAACTGGCCGTCGTTTGGCCCGTCGATTGACACTGCCAAGGCAGTTTCTCGACTAGCCTTGGGCCCTTCTTGTGGAGCCTTTTACGGGGCCCTTTAGAAGTTGTACCCAGATATTTCCAACATAAATACAACCCTTAACAAGTTGTAGACTTTCCACAAAAGTTTCACCCAAAACAAACACCTGCAACTCGTCCAAACAGGCCAAGCCCCATCAAGACACACGTTGAGCGTCTAAAAAGCTATCTTTCGAACGCCTTGGACGTTCTTGGTCGTTTAACCTCCAAACTTCAAGAAACTTCATATACTATCATTTTACATAATTATAAACCATTTTAAGACTTCATAAGCTCATTCATCACACATAATCACATAGAACCACATACGCGGCATTTAGGTGACTTAGTCGTCGAACGTTTCGGTCGACCCTTCACGTTTGACTTCCAAATCACCTCAAACTTTATACACTGCCTATAAACCATATTATAAGTTATTTTAGGACCTTATAACATTAATAAAAACATGTTAGGCTCTAGAAATCCTAACTCATTTTGGGGGTCTTACAATATCCCCCACTTGGGGAACATTCGTCCTCGAAAGACACTTAGAACACTTTAATCACCACAAGGATTTCAATTCAACAAGAATTTCATAACATTTATAACATAATCAAATAATTTTAGCACTCAATGCACAAAATCAAGCAAAACCATTACTCACTCACTCTTTAATGCATCAAACACAAAGGCTCTTTTCATGTTCATAGGAGAACATCCTTCTCCTAATCATAACATGGTCATTACACCTTAATTCATTAAGAGATAATATTGAAAGACCACACATAGGAAGATTACAACATATACTCAAGGTTACTTAAGCACCCATTCTTCAATGCACATAAACTTGAGTTAGTTGAATCACATAAATCTTCATTAGTTAGACCTAGTGCCATGAAGGTCATACTCAACCACCATGTGTCACATCCGGAGAGCACCCCCTAGAAGTAACACGGCGTACTTGACCTCTCAGAGTTCTTATACAAGCCCATAGTTATCATTCATCGCATTGACATAGTAAATTTAGCGGAAAATTTAAAACTTTTCATAGCACATAATATGCTAGAAACTTCAACTCATATATGTATAAAACATAAGCCATAATAAATTTATATACCTTAAGTCTCTTTGTCATCTTAGACTCAACAACTTTAGAGTACATTAGGGACACAGACCATAGGACACATTACATAACTATACAATATTTATAGACTTTACATTAAAGACATAAATAGGACATCCTTGAACTTTAAGCATTCCTTTCATTGAGCTTGGGAATCATCCATCAAGCTTTTCACCATTCAATACATCCTTTAAGCATCCATGACCTATACTTTGTGTAAAAAGTAGAGAAGAATGGAATTAGCACAAGAATGTACTAAGTATGGCAACCATGCAAAAAATGCATTTAAAAGGGATATTTTTCTTGAAAATCATACTTCATGCTTTTTGAGTAAATCTTCATAAAACCTTTAACCAATAGCATTTATATCATTCACATACATCATATAAACATATTTAACGGCCAAACATCACATAAGATCACATTTAGAATTTATTGTATCCTTAAGGCACATTACAGTAAGCCCTTTATCCCTTAACAGTGAACCATCTTCTCTTTTGTTCATTAACTTGCCAAGTAACCCTTTAGTGATACTTGGTGCAACGTATCACCTTAAGGCCACAAGGAAACGTACATATCATCTACACAAGGCAACACATACCATCATAGAAGTATAGTACAACATAGACATAGTTAAGTCAAGACTATAATGACATTATAGTGAACCCCTAGTCATTATGCACATATACTTATTTTACTTTACATAGAACCTTATAAGACCTAAATCATGCCCCCAAATATAAGTCTACTAGTGCAATGTACATGTAAGGCCCCATACACTCACACATACTTAGTAAACCTATCACGAGGCCACAAGCCTTTACATCCAAGTCATACATCAATATAGTAAGAGAAGACAAATTCATTTATGTCAAGCAAAACCTTCATCATATAGTCAACAAGATCAACATTATGCATAAAGACTCATATCATGCACATCCTCATAACAAGTAGACAAATACTACAATATCATACCTAAAGAACACATACATAAGGACATGCATTAGAACACCTTCCTAGAACTTCCTAAGGAGCTACTTGTGCAATGTCTAGATGGGTTAATTACTTCCACCTATCCTAAGTAACCTCCCTTAAGTCATTCTAGTTAGAGTCCTAGTCATTTACTTCGATTGTCCATTTTACTTTAGGGAAACTATAGCCTTAACCGACACTAAGACCATGGGTGCTAAACATGGAATTTGGTGTTGTAGAGCCTTACACCAATGGAAGGTGTTCCTACCTAGCCAAGGTAGAACATTAACATATATCCTAGCATCCTAAGTGAATTCACTTTGCTAAATCCTATGTGGCAAGCATAATTTATGGAACTAAAAGATAGGTATTCCCTCTACATACCATTTGGTAATTGGGGCCTCGTCTCATGAGAAAACATGGGTAAAAATTCCTCAATGGAAAGTCAACACCTCATGTGGGTCCATAGATGAATATTCCTCAAAGGGAAGTCAACAATCTACAAGGGACAAATGGTGAATCTTCCTCCAAGGAAAGCCAACACCTCTCAATGTCAAGTTCACTCGGTGCTAAGCTAAGTTCCCTTTATTGAAAAACCTTTAATTTAATTTTCATAAAACATAGGCTTAAGATATTCATTCCTCATATGCTGATAGCATATTCAAGCACCTATATAGTTATAGAGTATTCTTGGGCACACCTTTCGAGGCCCCTCTATTAACTAGATCATCTTTCATGTGTATGAGTGTATACATAGATGTCAGCAAACCTTTCACATAAGCCATAATGTCACACATGTTCATATATCCATGCATGAGCCTATAGGCATAACTATATGAGCAATCCTTTCATATAAACCCACTAAGACACTATGCACATTCATACTTCATCATTTCATATACATCATATTCATAACATGTTCATATATCCATCTTTCATATACATAGAAACAAAACCTAGGAACTATCCAATCAAGGTACATGTGCAATGCATAGACAAGGTCTCATACCCTTGTCCATACTAGTACACCTATTAAGTCATCCTAGTAAGGGTATACAAATCATATTTTCATAAACATCACCTTAATATGCATAGTAGTAGACACTAGTGAATATGAGAACTACCTTTCATTTAGATACAATGACCTATACTACTTGTATCATGCATGTAAGTGAGAGTGTGTGTACATTGGTCAACATGATC
This sequence comes from Solanum sitiens, assembly GCA_016801875.1. NCBI lineage: Eukaryota > Viridiplantae > Streptophyta > Magnoliopsida > Solanales > Solanaceae > Solanum > Solanum sitiens. The sequence goes on from JABWTJ010000160.1 coordinate 556,371, forward strand.
ATATAATGGCTATAGAAACACATTGAGGCAGCCACCCTCTTAGATCATAATACTTCATCAAGCACAGACCACACAACACACAATAACATAGGAGACAAGCCAACTTCATTATACACTTAAGACTCCTAACTTGTGCTATTCATGCATTCACATAGGGGTACATAGGTAAGGGATTATTAACCCTTTTAACACATTAATGGCAGAACCTATACTTTACCCTAACATGAATATACACATGCTTATACAATAGCCATACAACCTAACTCACAACTAGAGTAGGAAAGTAGGCACAAACTTCTCATAGTATCATCTTAAGCACATGTTCATAAGTTCAGCAATTTGCCTTCAATTCCATGGTCAACACATATATAATGAAATTAAAGTAAACACCTCCACCATAAGTGGATCATACCACACAATGCCATACAAGGCTTTATCAATATTATTATAGAAGAATAGAGAAGTAGAAGAGTAGAGGAAATAAGCATTCTTACCAACTCCTCAACCTTTGATCCTCATAGATCAATACACCTTGTTTATCAATAAATTCATATATATGGCAGAAGCTAAATGTACTTTAAACATATAAGAAACCATGTACAAGTCGCTACAAGATTATACTATAACATAATACAACACATCACATACTAGAAAAGTAGAAGAACATAGATCCCTAGCTAACGTCACTTGCATGTATTATAGATCATATTTCATCAACAATATCCATCTAAGGCAGTAGCTAAACACATACTTAATCACAACAAAATCACGATTACATTTAGCCTAGGATTAGGATCACAAAATGACTAGATTACAGTGAATATGTTACATTAGAGGAACATGAAAGATAGAAGAATATAGGCCAAACCAATCTTGAATCACGTGTTTTATATCTATATAATTCAACAATAATATCCTAGTTAAACAGTAGGTACAATCATCCCTACACCATTGAATTTCTCATTAGATCATTTAGGAACCTACGTTACAGTGAATTCAAGTAAAACTAAGCTAAACATGCTCAAATCTTCATATATTGCTCCTCACGGATCCTTCAACATCAATTCAACATAAATTCATGTAAATAACAGCATATACAATAACCTCAACGTAATAGAATCATAATTCAATCGATAGCAATTCTAGATCACAAAGCCCATACAAGGCTAAATCGTTTTGGTGAAGGAGCATGGGTTCATCATGCAATTGGAGTAAAATTCACGTTAAAACCACTGTATTAACTTTAATTAATTATGATTCAATCGTTCAAAACCTTTTTAGAAAGATCCCATGGCAGATTGAAGAAGAAGGACTTTGATCATAAACTTTCTTTGAAAACATTGAGAAGAACTCTCTAAGTGAAAGGTTACTTAGAGATGAAGGATCACCATACCTTTAATTAGTTGAAAACCTATAAAACTTCATTATTCATCTATGGAAAACCCTTATCCAAGAAGTTCTTGAGCTTCACCAACAATGGTGGTTTTAAAGAGAATATTTTTAGAAAGAAATGTTCAATTTGTGTGAGTTGGTTTGGGAATCGGTTGATCACGTTTTTTATCACTTAAATACACCCAAAAATAACCAAATAAATCATGTGGGGTCAGGTTAGCACGTGGGGTGAATTTACCATTCACCCCTTAAATGAAACAGACGCTGCCTGCGAATTACAGTGCACCAACGACGGAGGCAATGACGGGGCGTCGTCCTCAAAACGGACCGTGCCTAGCTTTCGTCGACTGGTACTTAGCCAAATTCTTGGATTGATACCTGCCCAAGGCAAGTGTCAGTCGACGATACCTGGCCAACGGGCCGTTGGTAGACCAACGAGCCGTCGTTTGGTCCGTCAATGGACACTTCCCAAGCAGTGTCTTCGACCAGCCTTGGGTCCTTCTTTTGGGGCCTCTTGTGGAGCCCTTTAGAAGTCGTACCAGGACGTTTCCAACGTGATTATAAACGTTAACAAGTTATAGACCTTCCACATAAATTTAGTCCAAAACAAACATCTACAAGACGTCCAAACAGGCCAAGCCCCATCATGACATACGTTGAACGTCTTAAGGGCTATCTTTCGAACGCATTGGACGTTCTTGGTCTTTTGACCTCCAAACTTCTCAAAACTTCATATACCAAAATTAAACATCATTATAAACCATTTTAAATACTTATTAATCTCATGAATCACACATAATCACATAGAACCACATACGAGGCATTTAGGTGACTTAGTCGTCGAACGTTTCGGTCGACCCTTGACGTTTGACTTCCAAATCACCTCAAACTTTATACACTGACTATATACCATATTATAAGTAATTTTAGGACCTTATAACATTAAGACTAACATGTTAGGCTCTAGACACCCTATCTCATTTTGGGGTCTTACAATATCCCCCACTTGGGAACATTCGTCCTCGAAGACACTTAGAACACTTTAACCAACAACAAGGACTTCAAAGCATCATAGAGCAGTTTATCATATTCATAACATAATCATATATAAATCAATGCACCAAACTTTAAAAGGAACACAACTTCACAACATTTAGCACTCCATGCACACAAACAAGCAAAACTTCAATTCACTCACCCCTTAATGCATTAATCAAAGAGTCTCTTATCATGTTAATAGGAGGAGCATACTTCTCCTAATCATAACATGGTCATTACACCTTAACTCATTAAGATATCATCTTGCAAATCCACACAAAGGCAGATTTCAACAATACTCAAAACAAGTAGGAACTCATACTTCAATGCACAAAGACTTGAGTTAATTGCATCAACAAAAATCTTCATTAGTTAGACCCGGTGCTATAAAGTTCATACTCAACCATACCATGCTTAGTGGTATCCATGGAGGAATGTCCTTCTCCTCAACACACTTACATGTATCATGAGTTCACACCTAAGCAAAGTACAAGGTAAATTTACTCTAAAATGAGAAATTCTCAACTTTTGAAACAAAGACATTATCATGTCTTCTTCCTAGTGAAGTCTAAATGGTAAGTCGCACCAAGTACATCACAACAAATAGGAAGAAATTTCACAAAATGTCAATTTCTAACATAATACTTACCTTCACATTAAGCATCACTTGAGAAGAATAACACAAATCATAGGCACACACATTAACACTTAGCTAAACATTCTTTCATTCTTGTGAGCCTACAATTATGCTTTGCAAACCATATAAGTCACATAATTTTCAAGATACTCAACATATTTCATTTTAAAGAGACTCAATTCCCATTATAAGGCTAAACAATTTACCTCACAAGTGACTATTACTAAGTTCTTTGTCTTATCTCATGAAGTCAAATGCACAACTAGCATATCAAGATGTAATTCAACATGAGAAAACATGGATTTTTATCAAAATATTTCCTTCATACACTTTGGAACATTCATAATGTCTTCAAGATGATGCCAATCAATACACACCAAACATATAAAGTTCATGCAATTCATACTTTATGCAAGACTATATTCATGAACAAGCTTACTAAGAATTCATTATTTTCAAGTTCAAGTAAGAATAGAAGGACAAGGTAGACAATATCTACAACCTTACCATTTCATCACTATCCCCCACTTATGGTAAACCCAATTAAGAGCAACTTACCCCAACTTAAAAAGGATCTTAACTTAACAACCTTCATTTTTCATCACTTAAAAGTGATTACAACTCTAGAAGGATTTATAGTAAGTTAACATAGGAACACCAAGGTACTCTAAGACTTATCACCTAGGCAATTTATCCACAATTATCAAGTTAGGTCATCTCATTCAACCACATAAGGTGTTCATACAATACAATAGACACCAAGGTCATACATCATTAGGGGAATACAACAAGGGGACTTAGTCATAAGGACTCTTTCTTTTCTTTTAACATTAAAGTAAGGTAACTTCTAGGTCAATCAAACCCACATCATCACCCTACAAAGATAAAAATACTACCCTAAATTCTAGGGGAAACATCAATTCCACAACATCAAGGGACTCACAACACAATAAGAAGTTAGAAACAAATCCACGACACAATATGCCATAAGACTCTCATTCTTAATTCCAAATAGCAAGTCTCCTTTTTACATTCATTATCATGTTCATATACATCAATTCTATACACATTTTAACAATATCAAATCAAAGAACAATTTAGTTGATTCTCCAAAAATGTTACAGTAAGCTGCCTAGCTTTATAGTGAGCATGCTTCCAAATTCCAAAAATGAAACATTTAGGCAATTGATTGGAAAAGCATGAGAAAATGAGATACCAAAACATTACCAAGACAAGCATACTATCATCACACCTAGGATCAAGTCTATACAAAGAACTCCAAATCCATACTAGACAACTTATCCAGGACCACATGTATACAAAAGGAAACATTGAACAGCTTTAAGTACAAAATCTTAGGGTAGCATGCTTCCATATGTAGTCACTAAGCATTTCAAGCTCAAATAATAATATAAGGCTACCATCATGCAACACAATATAGTAACACGTTATTTCAAAAGAAACTCATGTCAACAATAATAACTTCTAATCATGCTTTAACTATATCATGCCATGCATTCCTCAACATAACATGCTATTTCACTTAAGTCTCATACATAGCCATAATTGGCATCATATCATCAAATTATTTCAAAAATTCACCTTCACACATACTCATTCAACCATAAAACCAAGATAAGCATTAACTCACCTTTTTCTCCCTCAAGCATAGAGAACAAATCTCATCAAAGCAATCACATCTAAAGGACCACCGGACAAGAAAATATAAGAGAGAGACCTTATAGAGTTAAGTTCTATGGCACGACATTAGAATGATGAAGAAGGGAAACTCTATCGTCCTATAGCCTCTCGTACCATTTGATGTGTCACGACTCACCACCAATGCTATGTGACTCTACTAGACGTCGCAATGACTCTTAGAACCTATGACCACTTTATAAACCTGATGCTCTGATACCACGTTTGTCACATCCGGGGAGCACCCCCTAGAAGTAACACGGTGTACTTGACCTCTCGGAGGTCTTATACAAGCCCATAGTTACCATTCATCGCATTGACATAGTAAATTTAGCAGAAAATTTAAAACTTTTCATAGCACATCATATACTAGAAACTTCAACTCATATATGTATAAAACATAAGCCATAATACATTTATAGACCTTAAGTCTCTTCGAAATCTTAGACTCAACAACTTTAGAGTACATTAGGGACACATCCCATAAGACACATTACATAACTATACAATATTTAAAGACTTTACATTAAAGACATAAGTAGGACGTCCTTGAACTTTAAGGATTCCTTTCATTGATCTTGGGAATCATCTATCAAGCTCTTCACCATTAAAGACATCCTTTAAGCATCCATGACCTACACATTGTGCAAAAAGTAGAGAAGAATGTAATTAGCACAAGAGTGTACTATGTATGGCAACCATGCAATAACATGCATTTAAAAGGGAGATTTTTCTTGAAAATCATACTTCATGCTTTTTGAGTAAACCTTCATAAAACCTTTAACCAATAGCATTTATATCATTCACATACATCATATAAACATATTTAAAGGCCAAACATCACATAAGATCACATTTAGAATTTATTGCATCCTTAAGGCACATTACAGTAAGCCCTTTATCCCTTAACTGTGAACCATCTTCTCTCTGTTCATTAACTTCACAAGTAACCCTTTAGTGATACTTGGTGCAATGAATCACCTTAAGGCCACAAGGAAACGTACATATCATCTACACAAGGCAACACATACCATCATACAAGTATAGTACAACATATACATAGTTAAGTCAAGACTATAAGGACATTACAGTGAACTCCTAGTCATTATGCACATATACTTATTTTACTTTACATAGAACCTTATAAGACCTAAATCATGCCCCCAAATCTAAGTCTACTAGTGCAATGTACATGTAAGGCCCCATAAACTCACACATACTTAGTAAACCTATCATGAGGCCACAAGCCTTTACATCCAAGTCATACATCAATATAGTAAGAGAAGACAAATTCATTTATGTCAAGCAAGACCTTCATCATATAGTCAACAAGATCAACATTATGCATAAAGACTCATATCATGCACATCCTCATAACAAGTAGACAAATACTACAATATCATACCTAAAGAACACATACATAGTGACATGCATTAGAACACCTACCTAGAACTTCCTAAGGAGCTACTTGTGCAATGTCTAGATGGGTTCATTACTTCCACCTATACTAAGTAACCTCCCTTAAGTCATTCTAGTTAGGGTCCTAGTCATTTACTTCGATTGTCCATTTTACTTTAGGGAAACTATAGCCTTAACCGACACTAAGACCATGGGTGATAAACATGGAATTTGATGTTGTAGAGACTTACACCAATGGAAGGTGTTCCTACCTAGCCAAGGTAGAACATTAACATATAGCCTAGCATCCTAAGTGAATTCACTTTGCTAGATCCTATGTGGCAAGCATAGCTTATAGAACTAAGAGATACGTATTTCTTCTACATACCATTTGGTAATTGGGGCCTCGTCTCATGAGAAAACATGGGTGAATATTCCTCAAAGGAAAGTCAACACCTCATGTGGGTCCATAGATGAATATTCCTCAAAGGGAAGTCAACACTCTACAAGGGGCAAATCGTGAATCTTCCTCCAAGGAAAGCCAACACCTCTCAATGTCAAGTTCACTCGGTGCTAAGCTAAGTTCCCTTTATTGAAAAGCCTTTAATTATATTTTCATAAAACATAGGCTTAAGATATTCATTCCTCATATGCTTATAGCATATTCAAGCACTTATCTAGTTATAGAGTATTCTTGGGCACACCTTTCAAGTCCCCTCTATTAACTAGATCATCTTTCATGAGTATGAGTGTATACATAGATGTCAAGAAACCTTTCACATAACCCATAATATCACACATGTTCATATATCCATGCATGAGTCTATAGGCATAACTATATGAGCAATCCTTTAATATAAACCCACTAAGACACTATGCACATTCATACTTCATCATTTCATATACATCATATTCATAACATGTTCATATATTCATCTTTCATATACATAGAAACCAAACCTAGGAACTATCCTATCAAGGTACACATGTGCAATGCATAGAAAAGGTCCCATACCCATGCCATACTAGTACACCTATCAAGTCATTCTAGTAAGGGAATACAAATCATACTTTCATAAACATCACCTTAATATGCATAGTAGTAGACACTAGTGAATATGAGAACTACCTTTCATTTAGACACAATGACCTATACTACTTGTATCATGCATGTAAGTGAGCGTGTGTGTACATTGGTCAACATGATCATATAATGGATATCAAAACACATTGAGTCAGCCACCCTCTTAGATCATAATACTTCGTCAAGCACAGACCACACAACACACAATAACATAGGAGACAAGCCAACTTCATAATACACTTAAGACTCCTAACTTGTGCTATTCATGCATTCACATAGGGGTACATAGGTAAGGGATTATTAACCCTTTTAACACATCAATGGCTTCACCTATACTTTACCCTAACATGAATATACACATGCTTATACAATAGACATACAACCTAAATCACAACTAGAGTAGGAAAGTAGGCATAAACTTCTCATAGTATCATCTTAAGTACATGTTCATAAATTCATCAATTTACCTTCAATTCCATGGTCAACACATATATAATTACAATAAAGTAAACACCGCCACCATAAGTGGAACATACCACACAATGTCATACAAGGCTTCATCAACATTATTATAGAAGAATAGAGAAGTAGAAGAGTAGAGGAAATAAGCATTCTTACCAACTCCTCAACCTTTGATCCTCATAGATCAATACACCTTGTTTATAAATAAATTCATATATATGTCAGTAGCTAAATGTACTTTAAACATATAAGAAACCATGTACAAGTCGCTACAAGATTATACTATAACATAATACAACACATCACATACTAGGAAAGTAGAAGAACATAGATCCCTAGCTAACTTCACTTGCATGTATTATAGATCATATTTCATCAACAATATCCATCTAAGGCAGTAGCTAAACACATACTTAATCACATCAAAATCACGATTACATTTAGCCTAGGATTAGGATCACAAAATGACTAGATAACAGTGAATATGTTACATTAGAGAAAGATGAAAGATAGAAGAATATAGGCCAAACCAATCTTGAATCACATGAATCACATCTATATAATTCAACAATAATATCCTAGTAAAACAGTAGGTACAATCATCCCTACACCATTGAATTTCGCATTAGATCATTTAGGAACCAATGTTACAGTGAATTCAAGTAAAACTAAGCTAAACATGCTCAAATCTTCATACATTGCTACTAATGGATCCTTAAACATCAATTCAACATAAATTCATGTAAATAACAGCATATACAATCACTCAACGTAATAGAATCATAATTCAATCGATAGCAATTCTAGATCACAAAGCACCATGCAACGGTAAATCATTTTGGTGAAGGAGCATGGGTTCATCATGCAATTGGAGTAAAATTCACGTTAAAACCACTGTATTAAATTCAATTAAGAATCATTCAATCGTTCAAAACCTTTTTAGAAATAACCCATGGCAGATTGAAAAAGAAGGACTTTGATCATAAACTTTCTTTGAAAACATTGAGAAGAACTCTCCAAGTGAAAGGTTACTTAGAGATGAAAGATCACCATACCTTTAATTAGTTGAAAACCTATAAAACTTCATTATTCATCCATGGAAAACCCAGCTCCAAGCAGTTCTTGAGCTTCACCAACAATGGTGGTTTTAGAGAGAACATATTTGGAAAGAAAGGTTCAATTTGTGTGAGTTGGTTTGGGAATGGGTTGATCACGTTTTTGATCACTTAAATACACCCAAAAATAATCAAATAAATCATGCGGGGTCAGGTTAGCACGTTGGGTGAATTTACCATTGACCCCTTTAATGAAACAGACGCTGCCTGCAAATTACAGTGCACCAACGACGGAGGCAATGACGGGGCGTCGTCCTTAAAACAGACCATGCCTAGCTTCCATCGACTGGTACTTAGCCAAATTCTTGGCTTAATACCTGACCAAGTCAAGTGACAGTCGACGATACCTGGACAACGGACCATTGGTAGACCAACGAGCCATCGTTTGGTCCGTCAATGGACACTGCCCAGGCAGTGTCTTCGACCAGCCTTGGGTCTTTCTTTTGAGGCCTCTTGTGGGGCCCTTTAGAAGTCGTACCCGGACGTTTCCAACGTTATTATAAACCGTAACAAGTTATAGACCTTCCACATAAAATTCATCCAAAACAAACACCTACAAGACGTCGAAACAGGCCAAGCCCCATCATGACACACGTTGAACATCTTAAGGGCTATCTTCCGAACGCCTTGGACGTTCTTTGTTGTTTGACCTCCAAAGTTTTTGAAACTTCATATGAAAACATTAAACGTCATTATAAACCATTTAAAGACTTATGAAGCTCATTAATCACACATAATCACATAGAACCACATACGAGGTATTTAGGTGACTTAGTCGTTGAATGTTTTGGTCGACCCTTGACGTTTGACTTCCAAATCACCTTAAACTTTTAACATTGACTATAAACCATATTATAAGTAATTTTATGATCTTAGAACATTAATGCGAACATGTTAGGCTCTAGATACCCTATCTCATTTTGGGTTCTTACACCATGCTTAGTCGTGTCCATGAAGGAATGTCTTGCTCCTCAACACCCTTACATGTATCATGAGTTCACACCTTAGCAAAGTACAAGGTCAATTCCTTTAAAAATGAGAAATTCTCAAATTTTCAAACCAAGACATGGTCATGCTTTCTTCCTAGTGAAGTCTAAATGGTAAGTCGCACCAAATACATCACAACAAATAGGAAGCTATTTCACAAAATTTCATTTTCTAACATAGTACTGACCCTTACAGTAAGCCTCATTTTTAGAAAAATAACACAATTTATAGGCACACACATGAACACTTAGCTAAACATGCTTTCACCTTTCAAGAATGAGCCTACAATTATGCATTCCAAATCATAAAAGTTACATAGTTTTCAAGAGAGTCAACATATTTCATTGTAAAAGAGACTCAACTTTCATTATAAGGCTAAATATTACACCCCACAAGTGACTAAAATCAAGTTTCCTACTTATCTCATGAAATCAAGTGTTCCATTAGTATGTTAGGATGTACAATACTCATAAGAAACATGTATTTAATCAAAATTTCCATTAATGCACTTTGGAATCTTAAAAACTACCCTTAAGGTAATGTCAATCAATACATACCAAACACATAAAGTTCATGCAATCCATACTTCATTAAATTCAAGATCAAGCAAAAATATAAGGTCAAGGTAGACAATTCCTATAACCTTACTATTCCATCACCATCCCCCACTTAGGGTAAACCCAATTAAGAGCAACTTAACCCAACCTTAAGAGGATCTTAACTTAACAACATTCATTTTTCATCACTTGAAAGTGATCTCTCTTTTAGAAAGAATTACAGTAACATACCATAAGGTTTTTCAAAGGTGTTCTAAACTTCCTCACCTAGGCAATTTATCCCCAAATCATCAAGTTAGGCCAAAGGATTAACAACATAAGGTTTTCATACATTACCATAGCCAGTAAGGTCATTCAACATTAGGGAAAACAACAAGGGGACTTAGTCACAAAATTTCTTCTTTTCCCTAGAACATTACAGTAAGGTGACTTCTAGGTCACTAAAACCCACATCATCACCCTACCAAGTCATGCATACTATCATTACACCTATGATCAAGTATATACAAAGAACTTCAATACATATTAGGTAATCATTAAGGATCACATGTGTACAAAAGAAAATGTTAAATATCTTTATGTACAAAATCTTAGGGTAGCATGTTTCCATATGTAGTCACTAAGCATTCCAAGCTCAAATAATAATAAGGCTACCATCATGCAACACAATATATTAACACATTATTTCAAAAGAAAATCATGTCAACCATAATAAATTCTAACATTCTTTCACTATATAATGATATACATTTCTCAATATAACATGCTATTTCATATAAGTTTCATATATAGCCATAATTGGGATCATATCATCAAAACATTTCAAAAATTCACCTTCACACATACTCATTCAACCATAAAACCAAGATAAGCATTTAAACTCACCTTTTCTCCCTCAAGCATATAGAGACAATCTCATCCAAGAAATCACATCTAAAAGACCAGCAGACAAGAAAACATAAGAGACAGATCTTATAGATTTAAGTTTTATGGCACGATATGAGAATGATGAAGAAGGTAAACTCTTTCGTCCTATAGCCTCTCGTATCATTTGATCTGTCGCGACTCACCACCAATGATACAAGACTCTACTAGACGTGGCAATATGAGACTTTTAGAACCTAAGACCACTTTATAAACCTCATGCTCTGATACCACGTTTGTCACATCCGAGGAGAACCCCCTAGAAGTAACATGGAGTACTTGACCTCTCAGAGGTCTTATACAAGCTCATAGTCATCATTCATCGCATTGACATAGTAAATTTAGCAAAAAATTTAAAACTTTTCATAGCACATCATATGCTAGAAACTTACTTCATATAAATATAAAACATAAGCCATAATACATTTATAGACCTTAAGTCTCTTTGCCATCTTAGACTCAACAACGTTAGAGTACACTAGGGACACGGCCCATAAGACACATTACATAACTATACAATATTTAAAGACTTTACATTAAAGACATAAGTAGGAGATCCTTGAACTTTAAGGATTCCTTTCATTGAGCTTGGGAATCATCTAGCAAGATCTTCACCATTCAAGACATCCTTTAAGCATCCATAACCTACACTTTGTGTAAAAAGTAAAGAAGAATGGGATTAGTACAAGAATGTACTAAGTATGGAAACCATGCAAAAACATGCATTTAAAAGAGGCATTTTCTTTGTAATCATACTTCATGATTTTTGAGTAAATCTTCACAAAACCGTTAACCAGTAGTATTTATATCATACACATACATCATATAAACATATTCAAACGCCAAACATTACATGAGATCACATATAGGATTTATTACATTTTTAAGCCACTTTCAAGTAAGCTACCTTTACCTTAACAGTGAATCCTTTTTTCCTTTAACTCATCAACCTTCCAAGTAACCTCTAGTGTTACTAGGTGCAATGTATCACCCTAAGGCCCAAGGAAAACATACATACAATCTGTACAAGGCAACACATACCATCATAGAAGTATAGTACAACATATACACATTTAAGCCAAACTATAAAAGACATAACAGTAAACTACATCAAGTCACACATACATTTACTTCTTTGCATATACATCATTATTTAACCTTGTTCATGACCCCAATCTTGGTCTACTAGTGCAATGAACATATGAATCCCCATAACCCCATACATTCTTAGCAAACCTCTCAGGAGACCACAAACCTTACATTCAATTCATATACACAAATAAGTAAATATAACCTCATTCATGTTAATACGAAACCTTCATCATATAGTCATTTAGACCAACATAGTGCATATAAGGATAATGTCACATCATCTACACTCATATCATGCACATATTCATGACAAGTAGACAATTACTACCATACCATGCGTAAAGACATATTCATAACCATACACCTTAGAACACCTTCCTAGAAATTCCTAAGGAGATACTTGTGCAATGTCTAGATGGGTTCATTACTTCCACCTATCCTAAGTAACGTCCCTTAAGTCATTCTAGTTAGGGTCCTAACCACTTACTTCCATTGTCCATTTTACTTTAGGGAAACTATATCCTTAACCGATACTAAGAACATGGGTGCTAAACATGGAATTTGGTATTTTAGAGCCTTACACCAAGGCAAGGTGTTCCTACCTAGCCAAGGTAGAACATTAACACATGCTAGCATATTAGGTGATATCACTTGCTAGATCCTATGTGGCAAGCATAGTTTATGGAACTTGGGGGCAATCATGGAAGTATCACTCTACACCCTTTTTGGGTTATGAGTCTATCCACCCTGTGAGGACCGTAGTGAACCCTACCTCCCCTATTTGGGAAAGTGTCACTCCCTCACATGAGGACCGTAGTGAACCCTACCTTTCTTATGTTGGAAAGTGTCACCCCCTCATCTACAAGTTCACTCGGTGCTAAGCTAAGTTCCCTTTTATTGAAAAAGTCTTTATTATCATCTATTTGTAAAGCATAGGCTTATGAGAGTCATCCCCTCATATGCTTAGCTCATAGGTCATAGATGAGAGTTCATCAACCTATTTCATGTGACAGATCCTTTAACATGAACATAGCATATGCATTAGCACTATCTAGTTAAGGATACACTTGAGCACATCTTTTAGGGTTCCATTACTAACTAGACCATCATTCATGTGTGTGTATATACATATATGTGAGCAACCTTTCACATAACACATTAAGACCACACATGACCATACATTCAGATTCATACATATAGAAACTAAAACTAGACCTATCCTATCAAGGTACACATGTGCAATGCATAGGCAAAGTCCCATACCCTTGCCCATACTAGTACACCTATCAAGTCATCCTAGTTAAAGAAACACATATCATACTTTTATAAACATCATCTTAACATGCATAGTAGTAGACACTAGTGAATATGAGAACTACCTTTCACTAGACACTATGAACCTTTACTACCTATAAGCATGCATGAAGTGTGAGTGTGTGTACATTGGTCACATGATCACATAATGGATATCAACAACATATTTAGGCAGCCATCCTCTTTAGACCACAATACTCTTCAAGCTTAGACCACATAACACACAATAGCAAAGGACACAAGTTAACTTCATAGAACACTTTAAGACTCCTAACATTAGATATTCACACATTCACATAGGGTTACATGGGTAGGGATCATCAACCATTATCACCTAAGACATGGCAGAACCTACACATGATAGTACACAGCCCTTCACATGCTCAAATCAATGGTAACATAACCTAGATTCACATCTCAAATAGAAGACTAGGCACAAGCTACACATAAAGTAGTCATCATAACCACTCCTTCATATATTCATCAAATTTGCCTTTAAGGCCATGGTCAATGCATATATAATTACATAAAGTAAACACCGCCACCATAAGTGAACCATACCACACAATGCCATACAAGGCTTCATCAACATTATTATGGAAGAATAGAAAAGTAGAAGGGTAGAGCAATTCTTAACAATTCTTTAGTCTCTGGTCATCATTAACCTTTGCTACTCTTTCGCCAATAATTCAAGTATAGGGCAGTAGCTAAAACATAATAATCATATACGAAGTCATGCATAATCTACTACAAGTTCATACTACAAACTAGCACAACACCGTAGCATACTAGAATGTAGAAGAACATAGACCATTAGCCAGTTTCATTACATGGATTATAGATCATATTTCACCAATAATATCACTCTAAGGCAGTAGCTAATAATACATTTAATCATAAAGAAATCATGCTTAAAGCACTCAAAGATTTAGCTACAACATAGGCATTAGAGTTGACAATTTCGCTAGAGTATAGGGAATCAACCAACACTATTTATTCTCTAAGGCCTTGATCATCAATCATACTTTAACAATAATGTACATGCTAGGCATCAGCTAGATAGATCACTACATCAAATGAAATAATGCTTCAACTATCCACAATTCAAGATATCATCATATACATAGTATTGTCAATCGATAGACTAGAAGACTCGGTCAATTCACATAAGCCATCTTTACTTAAATCATACAAGATTCGTATTCATAACTCAATCATGATACTAACCTAAAACAGTAGATACAACCAACTTAACATGGTCAAAATCCACATTAATTCAATTAGAAGCCAAGGTTACAGTGAACTATGGAAACTAGGCTAAATGTGTTCAAATATTCATACAATGATCCTCATGTATCCTTCAACACCAATTCAACATAAATTCATGTAAATAACAGTATATACGATCACTTCAACGTAATAGAATCATAGTTCGGTCAATAGGAATTCAAGATCACAAAGCCCATGCAAGACTAAAACGTTTGAGTGAAGGAGCATGGGTTCATCATGAAATTGGAGTAAAACTCACGTTAAAACCACTGTAATAACTACAATCAATCATTATTTAACCGTTAAAAAACTTTTTAAAAAGAACCCATGGCAGATTGAAGAAGACATTGCTTGATCATAATTTTCTTCTTTGAAATTTTTGAGAATGGCTCTCTAGATGAAAAGATAACTAGAGATGAAGATCATCATACCTTAATCTTCATGAAGACCTTTAAAACCTGATGATTTATCCACGAAAATCCAAGCTCCAAGTAGCTCTTGAGCTTCACCAACAATGGTGGTTTCCAGGGAGAAGATTTTTAGAGAGAAGATTTCTTACGTGTGTATGGAATTGGGAATAGGTTGCTCACGTTTTGAATGACTTATATACACCCAAAATCAGCTAAATTAACCTACTAGAGTCATTTTAGGACGTGCGGTGAATTTCCCATTCACCCCTTAATTTATAGAGACGCAGACAGCAACTTACAGGCCACCATCGACGGAAGTACCTACTGGTCGTAGGTCAGTCGACAGGCCGTGCCTGGCTTCTGTCGTTTGGTACTTGACAAATTTGGGCTTAGACCTGACCAAGATAAGTACCAATTGACGAGACCTCACCAACGGTCCGTTGGTTGACCAACTGGCCTTCCTTTGGTCCGTCTTGTTACTGCCAAGGCAGTGTCTCGACCAGCCTTGGGCCCTTCTTGTGGGGACTTTTGTGGGCCCTTTTTGAAGTCGTACCCGGACGTTTCCAATGTAAAGACAACCCTTAACAAGTTTTATACATTCCACAAAAGTTTCAGCCAAAAAAACACCTGCAACTCGTTCAAAAAGGCCAAGCTCCATCAAGACACACGTTGAGCGTCTAAAGGGCCATCTTTTGAACGCCTTGGACGTTCTTGGTCGTTTGACCTCCAAACTTCACGAAACTTCATATACTATAATTTTACATCATTATAAACCATTTTAAGTCTTCATAAGCTCATGCATCACACATAATAACATAGAACCACATACGAGGCATTTATGTGACTTAGTCATCGAACATTTCGATCGACCCTTGACGTTTGACTTCCAAATCACCTCAAACTTTATACACAGCCTATAAACCATATTATAAGTCATTTTAGGACCTTAGAAAATTAACAAGAACACGTTAGGTTCTAGAAACCCTAACTTATTTAGGGGATATTACATCAACGTTTACTTACTTGTCATTCGTTTTACATGAGGGAACATTAGCATTAACCGACATAGACCATGTGAAATCCAGTGTCTTCCCCACACCAAAAAGAGGTGGTCTACCGGCCAAAGTAGAACCTAACATGACATAGCTTTCTAGGTGGATCCACTAGCTAGTATCCTATGGTGGCAACATAGTTCAAGAACTAGAAGATGTATTAGAGACTCATAGCTCCACATTACATGGCAGCCTCAATCTTATGAGAATCACTGTGAACCTACCTTCCCGCTAAGGAAGGGACACTTCCCATATCTAGTTCATCAGTGCTTAGCTTAAGTCCCTTTCTTGAAATAATCTTTAGGTTTTCTTTTATCATAAGCTTATCATAGGTCATAGGAGGTTAAATCTCTGTATAACATGATCATGAGATCTTTTAGATTAGATGAGAATGTCCTTTCATCGTAACATTTCATATGTGATATTAACATAATGTAATCATGTTGTGTAAAGCATACAAGAGATATCATAAACTTCCATATTCGTATTCTTATCATGATCTCACAATTTACATGTTCATAGCCCAGCATATTCACATAGAAACATCATACATACTTTTCATAACATAGCATCATAGTTTATAGGCTAACATAAACATTTAAGAGTAATTACACTTAGAAGACTTACATCTTGCTTCCAAGAATCTTATTCATCATGCAATATTCATAATCATACATAGTGAAATACTCATTGGCATAATCAAGAACAACTCATCAAATCATGTACAAGATCAATGCTTAGCGTAGGAGAGTGTAAACGGGTCATAAAAAGGGTTTATTCAAACATTACACTCCAACCCTAACGTTTATACATTATCAAACACTAGAAACAACCCATTCGAAACCATCAATTAGAGAAAAATCATGTAACACACGGCATTCAAACATTATCAATCAAATACTCAACAAATCGTGTGAAATTAAATATAGAAAATGTTTACTTTTCATTGAAAATCATAAATCTAGGGTTAGGAAGAAAATCCGCTTTATAGAGTAAAAACCCTAGTATTTGAAGTTCTTGAAAACTTATCTTGAAAGGACATCTTGGGGAAAGAAATCCCAAGAGTTAAAAACCCTTACCTTATATATGAATAATCCACAAATTTGATTGGAAACTTCAAAACCTTCGTCTTCTTCCTTAAGTTTTTCTTGTTCTTCAACGGAGTTTGTAAAAGAGTGTTCTTGAGAGATTGAGAGAAATTTCGTTTGATCTGATTTGGGACGTGTAAAAGTGGTCTAAAACTGACCTAATATCAATATATAGTCGTTCCATTAAATACCCAAAAGACCCTCCACTTAAATTACCAAAATGCCCCTCCTAAATTGACCAAAAGTAGGAGAGCATTCGACTTAGACAAATTCTGAAAATTTGCTTAAGGGTCTCGGGTTTGACCAATTAAATTAATTAATTAAGTTGCTAATTTAATTAATTAAGTGACCTAGTGTAATTACTAAAGTACCCCGATGTCGTTAGGACCATAACCAACCCCTTTTGACCATCCTAGGTTAGGTACTAGGATGTTTCTTTAGTTAGCTACTTGGCTAGTGTCACCCGGTTAGGTCTTAGGATTTCGGGCACACTAGTTGGTTCATTTTAGTTAGTCCAAGGTTAGTAAGCTAGTTAGGTAAGTTAGTTAGATCCTAGGATTGGTTAGGAAGCTCGGCCCCACGTGGCTGGACCCGACGCGTGCCTGCCCCCTAACCGCCTTAACCGAATCGGTTGGACTTGGTCTCTCGGCCTGTAGCACATGTGTTGCTGTGCACTTTCTAACCGCGCATTCTGGAAAGTTCACTTCTTGTCCAAGGATCCTCCCTATGTCCTTGGGCACTGCTTAATCTATATGATGATCATGTGCTATGGTACTTAGGCTTGACACTTGGATGCCTAGTACCTAATGTGAGTAAGCGATAAAAATAATAATTGAAGAAATTAAGAATTTTAGTTTAGGGTCTTCATTGCAGTTAAAATTCCTAAACAAGCTTGGATTGTATTTTAAGTTACTTGAGTATACATAGAAATTGGCTAACACCCTGAAGGCAATATTCTCTAACATGCCCAATATTACTCAATATTGGACAATGGGATGCCTATGTACCCTAATACATATTCTTAAAACCTAATAGGCTATAAACTAGACAAGTACATTTTCTGGAATGTTATATTATCCCCCCTTTAGGAACATTCGTCCCCGAATGACACTAAAATCTTTTGGAGGGTAGGAATAGACTCAATACTAGCAGCACAACCACCACATAACATTTCATTACACTTAGCACTCAATTTATGATGCACAAACATACTAGAGCTACATATTCATAACACATAGTGAGGAATTTCCTTCTCAACCTTATCAAAAGCTCAAAATGCATCAAAGAGTTACCATGCTATCAATCTTCTCAATATAACAACAAAACAACAAAATCTCAAGAAAACATATGCATACAAGTTTCACATAAGTGCAAGAATAGAGTATGAAAATATCTTCTTAACACTCTAGTTGGTACTATCTTTTACCAAAACATGCACCTATTTAGTAAACAAGTTAATTTTTTCATTCTTGTTAAATTTGGCATGAAGTCTTTATAAGCCAATCTTTATTGGCTATGGTCATTCATTGATTATTTGCATAATATATAGTTCTTGGGCATATATTCATACTCCACTATTGGCATAAACCAATAACAGATAAAACTTCATTCTTATTAAACACTGATTATTTGACATTCTCATGCTTTGCTTACTTAGTTCACTTTGAACTTACACTTCTTCTTCTTTGATCTCACGTTCACTTTGAACATGCTAAGTTGACTTAGGATATTCTTTTAAGAATTCCATTGGTATCCTTATGTGCAATGACTAAGAATGACTTACATCATACCTTAGTCTAACCTCACCCTTTGGTCATCCTATCTGAACACCCCTTATCTTTCTACTTCTTTCTTTCTTTCTTTCTTACTTTGTTACTGAAATCTTGATCATTTTACATACTACTATAATCGGAAATAGGGAGAACTAGGGAGATTAACATTCGAAAATTTCATTGGGAACAACCCTAGTTTCGGTTTTCTTGAATTCAATACGTTTGAAAAGCCTCCTTTATCCTCACCACATGGTATAAACAACTCTTACCATCTTAAAAGCCTTTAAACATGAAATAATTTGACCCCTTGGCATAGAATTTCCCCCCATCCACTCTAGAATATGTTCATTAGGGAATTGAAACTTCACTACCCTTGTTCTACAATCTACGGAAGCAAAACAATCATGAAGCCAATCCATACCCAAGATGATATCAAAATCAAACATGTCAAGTTCTACCAAATCGACAAGAGTAACTCTATTGGGCAGCATGACAGGGCATTTACTATAGACTCTTTTTGCAACTACAGAGTCACCCATTAGGGTACAAACGGAAAAGGGCTCAATCAAAACATAGGGAAATACATCAAACTTCCTAGCTACCAAAGGTGTAACAAAATAAAGAGTAGCACCTAGGTCAATCAAAGCATAAACATTAACAGCAAAAACTTGTAACCTACCCGTCACAAAGTTGGGAGAGCTTTCTTGTTCACCCCTAGCCTTGAGTGCATAGAAACAGTTCCTTTTTGGAGCTTCAGAATTAGGACTTCTTGGTTGATCTTGACTATTATCCTTACCTTGACTTCTTACATTAAAACAATCTTTAACAATATGTCCACCTTTTCCACAACCATAGCAACTATTAGTTCCAACAAGACATTCGCCCCCATGCTTCTTACCACACTTACCACAAGTTGGTCTTTCTCTTGGTGGATCAACATTTCTCCCCTCTTGAGGTTTAGGATTAGAACCTCTATCATTGTGATTCTTGGATAAATTTGAAGGAACTTCGTTTGAAAACCTCTTCTTAAAATTAGGCTTGTCTTGAACATCAAGCCTATTTTTAGGAGAACCATTTTCAAAAGACTTTGCCTTCTTTGCTTCTCTATTTCTCTTCCTTAGGCGACTTTCCTCGACCTGTTGAGCATGAACCATCAACCTAGAAGGATTCATATTGTCATGAAGCATGGCTGCACGACATTGTTCTTCAAGCTCTTCGGACACGCCCGTTACATAACGGCTCATTTCATCTCTAACATTAGAAACCAAAGAAGAAGCATATTTGGACAACTTAATAAACTTCAAGGAGTATTCCTTAACACTCATACCTCCTTGACGATGGTTAATGAACTTCTCTACCTTAGATTCTCTTTGTTCCCTTAGAAAGAATCTGTTAAGAAAGGCCTTTTTAAAGATCTCCCAAGTCACGAGACCATATCCTAAATCCCTACTATCCTTCCACAGATTGTACCATGTGTAGCCACGTCCTTAAGTTGATAAGTAGCAAGTTCAGCCTTCTCAGTAGTACTCACCCCCATAGCAAAAAAAATCTTGTAGATCTCATCTAGAAAGTCTTGGGGGTCCTCATCAACTTTAGATCCAAAGTACATGGGAGGATTCATCCTCGTAAAGTCTCTCAAACGGCTAGCCATAGTACTAGCATGCTGGTTTTCTCTAGGTGCAACCTCTCTGTTAGCTTGAGACTTGATGGCTTGAGCTTAGGTGGTGATGGCTTGGGCCATTTGGAACAGGTTTACCCTCACCTCACCATCCGTCATAGCTGGAGGATTCACCAAAACTTGATCATTTGCAGCAGCTTGCACTTTAGGAGCATTTCAGTTACCTTGCGGAGTAGCTCCCGCATTCGCAATCTCTTCCCCTACCCTTCTAGCAGCTTCCCTTCTTGTGGTCATCGCCTAAATACACAAGAAAGGGATTAGATGCTAATAGACACATAGTGTCAAAACTCTAAAGGCACGGCATAGGAGTATCAAGAAAATTGAAGTTTCCTAATCATCACATAGCCCCTCGCCCACAATTGTGGCGCGCTTCACAACCATGAACAAGATGCTAGGTAATGTGGTTTAGTGAGACATTGATCCTAAGGATATTTAACCTCATGCTCTGATACCAAGTTTGTGACCCCTGGATCCTAGACCCGGGATGAGACTGGCATCGTTAACCTCTCAGAGGTCGCAGACAAACCTCTTCTTAGCTTTCATCACAATCATACAGATAAATTTTGTGGAAAATTAAAAACTTTTAACATACTAATGAAGTATACTTAGACTTCATATTTAAGATTCATAAAGACATATGATATTCTAAAACTGTCTCACATATATAGAAACCATCTAAGAGTGCAAAGCTGGACTTAGCCATTAATAGCCAATATGCCATATAGGACTTAATACAAAAGAATCCAAAGAACATAAATGGAAATCTAATATTCTTAAATTCTACTAATGTCTTCATAAAGCTGGAAAATGTAAGATAGAATCTCGAAGTGTGTGGGTGATCCCGAATCCATTCTTCCTATTGAGGGCTTTGGTGTCAAGTATAACCTATCTTATGAGGAGGTTACAATTCAAATTCTTGATAGGCAAGTAAAGAGGTTGAGGAAAAAAGAGGTAGTATCCGTAAAAGTGTTATGGAGAAATCACTTAGTTGAGGGTGCAACATGGGAGGTCGAGGTCGACTTGAAGTTTCGTTACCTTCATCTTTTTTATAATTGAGGTTAGTAATCCTTTTTAATATGTTTATATGATTAGAAATTTAAGTCCCTTTATTTGTGGGTGAGGATTTACAAAAGTTGCATTTTTGAAATATGCACAGCGAAGTGCACAATGAACTACAGTGGTTTGCCTTACAAAATTTAAATTTTGTTTTGTCTTATTTTGAGTCATGTTGTGCATTTTGACATATTGATTCCTTATGAAATGTTGTGTATCATGTTGATAAGTTGAACATAATTCTAATTGACTCATGTGTGACATGTTGAGCTCATTTAGTTGTTGTGAGAAGGATGTACCTCATAAAGTGATGATAAGTCTCATATTTGATAATTGAAGTTTTAAAATTGCCTTGATTGAAATGATTTGTGTTATGTTGCATTGTTGGGTAGTTGAGCTACGAGTCTTGAGTCCATTCCTTCCTACAAAAAATGTTTAGTGTCATTCGGGGACGAACGTTCCTAAGGGGGGGATAATGTAACATTTTGAAATCTGAAGACGTGTCGTAAAGCCTAAACTAGGTGACATGAAGTCTCAGTAATGTTTATAAGTCCATTTTGATGACTATGGTTCATTTAAGAAGTTAGGAAACCAAAATGTCCAAGAACGTTCGTGACGTCCAAAAGTTAGTTCAAAGAGGGGCTAGTGTGCCTTGACCTATTTGACTAGATTTTAAGAGTTGGAATTAAACAAAATCTGGTAAGAGTATGTGTAACACGTGTTAGGGATGTTTCATGGTTGAAACGTCTGGGTACGACTCCCCAAGGACCAACCAAGCGCCCTTGAGGAGGACCCTAGTGTTAGAAGTAACACTGCCTGGCAGTGTGCAATCGACGGCAAAGGAGACGGGCCGTGTGTGGACAAACGGGGCGTCGATGCCTCCGTTGTCCCATACTTATCCATGTTGAGGAAGCCCCTCGCCTGTACAGTCTCTAAACTCATCGACGGAGTGCAGGACGAGAGGGGTAGAGCCCGTCGACTCACAGACGGCCCGTCGTTTGGGGTATCGTCTGTGAGGGTCGAGTTTGCTGTCTAATTTAAGATGGTTTCATTTAATTAGTTATAGGGTTAGGTGGTTTAACTAGGGGTTAAGGTATTTAATTAAGAGTATTTAAGACCATATATAAATACTCCTAACCCTCATTAATCTAGCACAACTCTAAAATACAAACTCTCTTCCTTCTCACTTCTTTCTCTCTCTACTTGCACTCACCATTGAAGACTAGCAAGGAGAAGGGTTTGGGGGCTGGAAAGGGACGAATTCACCATCATTTCTTCATCAAATGTTAAGGTATGGGATCTATTCACCTTTGAGACCTCTTTCCTCAAATGGTTCATTCAGAGTGTTTTCAAATCTAGAGTTTTCAAATGGCTTTCATCCAATTACGAATTTGAAGTTATGAATTGAGTTATTAGTGTTTTCTTTAGGGTATATTGAATAGATTAACATGTATTATAACTTGATTATGGTAATTTTTTATGGTCTTGCCTAAATTGAAGAACATGATCCTAAGTCCCTAGCCCTAGGTTTGATCTTGAAGTGATTTATGTTGGGATTGATTCAATTGACTTGATTATTGGTTAACTCACCAATAGATGATGTTATTACACTGATCATAAACAGGTTGTAATGAATTATAGTTTTTCACACTAGTCTTGATAGGTGATCTAGGGCATGTTGATTTGACTTAATCCTAAGCTTTGATATACTATTGAATTATGATGTAGTGACTCTTCTAGACTTGTGATTACATTGTTTATTGAACTATGGTGATTTGATGACCTAATTGGATTGAACTAAGGGTTGATGGTAAGACCTTGATGATGATGAATTGTGAAGAAGACTTGGTAAGTCTTGTTACCTTATCCTTTGTTTCAATTATGGTTAATTGTGGTTAAGTCATGATAATTGTTTTGGAGCATGCCTTGTTTAGGATTGATAGGGTTATGTGAGATTATGGGTTCAAGTATGTGATATGTATATGGTTGTTAAACTTGATTGAGCATGTTTAATTGGATGGTCTAGTTGTTGATTGTGCTTAAAGACATGAAATGGCATGATTTAACTAAATGTCCCTTTTTAGCATGTTTGGTTGTTATATGTGCATATGGTCTCATACTTAGTACATGTGGCGTACTAATCCCATTTTCTTCCTTTTTCCCAAACACTTTAGGTTCTGGTCATTGAGATTTGGTTCGAGGCGATTGAGAAGGAGGCTTGGATATTCTTATCATCCAAGTGGTAGGTCCTCATTTTCCCGAGGATGATGCTGATATTCTACCTACGGATTTACTTAGATATTATGACGTTTATGTTGACTCTATCTTTCATTTGAGGACAAAGTTGTATAAATCCTATATGTTGCTTACTTTTATTGTTGTAGGGCCATGCCCGTGTTGATATTGTAGTTTTAGATGGTTTATGAGATGAGACGAATTTTATGACTCTAATTCTATCTTATATATGTGTATGAAATAAAAGTAGAAGACTAAGTAATCTTCCTATACGAACGGTTCTATGTATACTCGATATTAATACTATTATGTGGATGTAGAGGTCTATGTAAGCCTCTGATTAAGATATAGTTAAAAAGCTTAAATTTTCCGCATATTTTAGTCAATGAATGTTATGATGAATGCTAAGGGGCTAGTCTTATTACTCAAACAGGACGACGACGACGGTTACGTCTAGTTGGTAAACTCGGATGTGACAAACTTTATATCAGAGCATGATGTTAAATATCCCTATTAACGATGTCTCTCTCAACCACGTCTATGTAGATTCGTACTCATAATTCTGAAGCGCGCCACACTTATGAATAGGAATCTATATGATGTTTAGGAATCTCTCTTTTTTCTTGGAAATCCAATGGCGTGCCTCTTGAGTAACCATTATGTTCTTTCGTATAAACCTTGTATTTTGATTATAGGCAAGGAATACTCGGAGGAATGTGGCAAGAAGGCTGGAGGAGGAGATTGCTCCTCCCCGTGTTGATCAAGACCCTCCACTTGAAGAGGAGGTTGATGTTGAAAAAGCTTCGGCCAACCCTCCACCTTTGACGGATGGAGAGATAAGGGCTGCCCTTCTTCAAATGGCCCAAGCCATTACTTCTCAAGCCCAAGCCGCCACTCTTCTGGCTCAAGCTATGATAGCCCAAGCTAATCGGGAGGTTGCACCCCGACCCAATCTACAAATCTCTACCACGGCATCTCATTTGAGGTACTTCACTCGATTGAACCCTCCTACTTTCCATGGGTCTAGGGTGGATGAAGACCCCCAAGAATTCATCTATGAGGTGTATAAGATACTCTTTGCCATGGGGTTAAGCACTAGTGAGAAGGCCAAGTTGGACACATATAAACTCAAGGATGTGGCTCAAACTTAGTATGTTCAATGGAGGGATAATCGCCCTCTTCGGGCGGACCGGTAACTTGGGAGATTTTCAAGAAGGCATTTCTTGATTGGTTCTTCCCTATGGATATGAGGGAGGTCAAAGTGGTGGAATTCACCAGCCTTCGTCAAGGAGGTATGAGTGTTCTTGAGTATTCTATGAAATTTACTCAATTGTCGAAATATGATCCTCCTTTGGTTTCCGATCCTAGAGATGAGATGAGCCGCTTTATGATGGGAGTATCGGATGATTTACAAGAAGAATGTCATTCGGCCATGCTTCATGATGATATGAATATCTCTCGGCTTATGGTGCATGCTAGACAAGTTGAGGAAGCTAGGGCTAGGAGAAAGGCAAGAGATGCTAAGAAGACAAGGTCCTTTGAAAGTGGTTCTTCCAAGAGTAGGCTTGAGATTCAAGACAAGCCTAAATTCAAAAAGAGGTTATCTAATCAAGTTCCATCCAAGTTCTATAAGGCTCATGCTGAAAAGGTGTCTAAACCTAAAGCTCAAAAAGGTAAGAGTGGGAACTCACCTAATGAGAAGCCGACATGTGCAAAATGTGGAAAGGGTCATTTTGTTGAGTTTTTGGTTGGAACGGGCAATTGTTTTGGTTGTGGCAAGAGTGTACACAAGGTTCAAGATTGTCATAATATGAAGGGGCAAGATAAGAGTGGTCAACCAAGTGGTTCTAGTGATGCTCCAAAGAAGAACCGCTTCTATGTCCTTCGTACTAGGGGTGATCAAGAGACCTCTCCCGACGTGGTGACCGGTATGTTACAAGTATTTTCTATTGATGCTTATGCTTTACTTGATCCGGGTGCTACTTTGTCTTTCATTACACCCCTTGTAGCTAAACAAATTGATACTTTACCCGATATCTTGTATGAGCCTTTCTTAGTGTCCACATCGGTGGGTGAGTCGGTGGTTGCAACGAGGGTATATAGAAATTGTCCTATCATGTTGCCCAATAGAGTTTCTAATGTTGATCTAGTCGAACTAGATATGCTTGATTTTGATAATATTTTGGCTATGGATTGGTTGCATTCTTGTTTTTCCACTATTGATTGTAGGACAAGGATAGTGAGGTTTAATTTTCCTAATGAACCCGTTGTTAAGTGGAAGGGGGGAATTTCTATTCCTAGAGGTCGCATTATTTCTTGTTTAAATGCTTGCAAAATGATCTCTAAGGGATACCTATATCATATAGTGAGAGTCCAAGATCTTGACTCCAAAATTCCTCCCATTCAGTCAGTCCCCGTAGTGAGTAAATTTGCGAAGGTCTTCCCTAATTACCTTCACGGTATTCCTCCCGAACAGGAAATCAATTTTGGTATCGATTTGCTACCGGAAACAAAACCCATTTCGATTCCTCCTTATCGAATGGATCCGGACGAATTGAAGGAGTTAAAGGAACAACTTAAAGAATTGCTAGACAAGGGCTCATAAGGCCTAGTATATCTCCATGGGGTGCTCCGGTCTTGTTTGTGAAGAAGAAAGATGGGTCCTTGAGAATGTGTATCGATTATCGCCAACTCAACAAGGTCTCAATTAAGAACAAGTATCCTCTCCCTCGGATTGATGATTTATTTGATCAACTCCAAGGGGCAAGCTACTTCTCCAAAATTGACTTGAGGTCGGGATATCACCAACTAAGGGTGAGAGATGAGTATGTACCAAAGACGGCCTTTCAGACTCGATATGGCCACTATAAGTTTCTTGTTATGTCCTTTGGTCTCACTAATGCTCCGCCGGCGTTCATGGACCTAATTTTTGAAGTTACCTAGATTCATTTGTCATTGAGTTCATTGACGAAAGATTGGTATACTCGAAGAATGAAGGTGATCACATGGGTCATTTAAGGGTGGTATTGCAAACCCTTAAAGAACATCAATTGTTTGCCAAGTATAGCAAATGTGAGTTTTTGTTCAGGTCGGTGGCACTTCTTGGTCACATCATCTCTAGTGAAGGACTTGAGGTTGATACAAGGAAAATGGAGGCGGTGAGAAATTGGATGAGACCATTGACTCCAACCGATATACAGAGTTTCTTGGGTCTTACGGCTTATTATCGAAGGTTTGTGTATAGTTTTGCGTCCATTGCATCTCCTTTGACTACTTTGACCCAAAATATCAAGAAGTTCGAGTGGTCCGAAGCATGTGAAAAGATCTTCCAAATGTTGAAAGATAGGCTTACTACGACTCTGGTGTTGGCTTTGCCGGATGGTACAAAGGGCTTTGTGGTTTATTGTGATGCAACCCGTGTTGGTTTGGGGTGTGTGCCTATGTAACATGGGAAGGTTATTGCCTATGCTTCTAGTAAACTTAAGGTGCATGAGAGGAATTATCCCACTCATGACCTTGAGTTAGCAGTCGTGGTGTTTGCTTTGAAGATTTGGAGGCATTACTTGTATGGTGTCCATGTTGATGTGTTCACCGATCATAAAAGTCTCCAATATTTGTTTACCCAAAAGGAGTTGAATCTCCGACAAAGAAGATGGCTTGAATTATTGAAGGACTATGATATGAGTGTTCTATATCATCTGGGCAAGGCGAATGTTGTAACGGATGCTCTAAGCCATTTGTCTATGGGTAGTGTGTCTCACATTGATGAAGCCAAAAACAACCTAGTGAAAGAGATTCATAGGTTGGCAAGGTTAGGTGTGAGATTGGAAGGTTCTCCAAATGGTGGTCTAATGGTCCATCATAACTCCGAATCATCTTTGGTTGTTGAGGTGAAGTCTAAACAACACCTTCATAAACAATTAATGGAGTTGAAAGAATTGGTTCTTGGAAAATTAAATGAATATTTCTCCTTGGGGGAGATGGTGTATTGAGATATCAAGGACGATTATGTGTTCCCAATATGAATGATTTGAGAAATCGTATCCTTGAAGAAGCTCATGGGTCCCACTATTCCATTCATCCAGGGTCAACGAAGATGTATCTTGACCTTAGAGAGGTGTATTGGTGGGAAGGTTTGAAAAATGACATAGCTGTCCATATTGCCAACAAGTCAAGGCCAAACATCTAAAACTGGGAGGCTTACTACAAGAGATCCAAATTCCTACTTGGAAGTGGTAAGACATCAATATGGATTTTGTGGTAGGTTTACCTAAGACCCAAAAAGGGTATGACTCCATTTGGGTGGTGGTTGATAGGTTGACCAAGTCCTCTCATTTTATTCCTGTCAAAGTTACTTATTCGGCGGAAGATTATGCTACGATCTTCATAGATGAGATTGTGTGTTGCCATGGTATTCCGTTATCCATCATATCGGATAGGGGTGCACAATTCACATCTAGGTTTTGGAGGTCATTTCAAGAAGCGTTGGGTACTAAGGTGAAGTTGAGTACCGCTTTTCGTCCTCAAACAGATGGTCAAGCGGAACGCATTATTCAAACCCTTGAGGATATGCTTAGAGCTTGTGTAATCGATTTCAAAGGGAGTTGGGATAAGCACTTGTCTATGGTAGAGTTTGCCTATAATATTAGTTTTCATTCATCCATTTCCATGGATCCCTATGTAGCCTTGTATGGGAAGAGGTGTAGGTATCCTATTCGGTGGTTTGAAGTCGGTGAGTCCTCAATTCTTGGTCCCGACTTGATTTATAAGACTTTGGAGAAGGTTCATATAATAAGGAATCGGTTGCAAACGGCCTATAGTCGGCAAAAGTCTTATGCCGATAATAGGAGAAGGCATCTTGAGTTTGAGGAAGGTGACAAGCTGTATTTGAAGATTTCTCCTATTAAGGGGGTTGTTAGATTTGTCAAGAAAGGGAAGTTGAGCCCTCGTTATGTGGGTCCATATGAGATCTTGCAAAGAGTTGGTAAGGTGGACTATGAGTTAAGATTGCCTAGCGAATTGGCTTCTGTTCATTCGGTCTTTCATGTTTTTATGCTTAAGAAGTGTGTGGGTGATCCCGAATCCATTCTTCCTATTGAGGGCCTTAGTGTCAAGGATAACCTCTCTTATTAGGAGGTTTCGGTTCAAATTTTTCATAGGAAAGTAAAAAGGTTGAAGAACAAAGAGGTAGTATCCGTAAAAGTGTTATGGAGAAATCACTTAGTTAAGGGTGCAACATGGGAGGCCGAATCCGACATGAAGTCCCGTTACCCTCATCTTTTTGATAATAGAGGTTATTCATCCTTTATAATAATGTATATATGATTAGAAATTTAATTCCCTTGATTTTTGGGTTAGGATGTACAAAAGTTGCATTTTTTGAAATATACACACTGAAGTGCACAGTGACCTACAGTGGTTTGCCTTAAAAATTTAAAATTTTGTTTTGGCTTGTTTTGAGTCATGTTGCTCATTTTGACATATTGAGTCCTTATGAAATGTTGTGTATCATGTTGATAAGTTGAACTTGATTCTAATTGATTCATGTGTGACATGTTGAGCTCATTTGGTTGTTGTGAGAAAGATGTACCTCATAAAGTGATGTTGAGTCTCATCTTTGGTAATTGAAGTTTTAAAATTGCCTTTATTGAAATGATTTGTGTTATGTTGCATTGTTGGTTGGTTGAGTTGCTAGTCTTGAGTCCATTCCTTCCTACAAAAAGTGTTTACTGTCATTCGGGGACGAATGTTCCTAAGGGGGGAATAATATAAAATGTCAAAATATCAAGACGTGTCATAAATCCTACCCTAGGTGTCATGAAGTCTAAGTACTGTTTCTAAGTCCATTTTTATGACTATGGTTCATTTAAGAAGTTAGGAAACCAAAACGTCCAAGAACATTTGTGACGTCCAAAAGTTGGTTCAAAGAGGTGCTAGTGTGCCTTGACCTATTTGACTAGTTTTTAAGAGTCAGAATTAAACAAAATCTGGTAAAAGTATGTGTAACACGTGTTAGGGATGTTTCATGGTTGAAACGTCCGAGTAGGGCCCTAGTGTTAGAAGCAACACTCCCTGGCAGTGTGCAATCAACGGCAAAGGAGATGGGCCGTGTGTGGACAAACGGGGCGTCGATGCCTCCATTGTCCCATACTTAGCCATGATGAGGAATCCCCTTGCCTGCACAGTTTCTGAACTCAATGACGGAGTGCAGAACAAGAGAGGTAGAGCCCATCGACTCACAGACGGCCCGTCGTTCGGGGTCTCGTCTGTGAAGGTCGAGTTTGCTGTCTAATTTAAGATGGTTTCTTTTAATTAGTTAGAGGGTTAGGTTGTTTAATTAGGGGTTAAGGGAGTTTGATTAAGTTTATTTAAGACCCTATATAAATACTACCAACCCTCATTAATCTAACACAACTCTAAAATACAAACTCTCTTCCTTCTCTCTTCTTTCTCTCTCTACTTGAACTCACCATTGAAGAGTAGCAAGGAGAAGGTTTTGGGGGCTGGAAAGGGACGAATTCACCATCAATTCTTCATCGAACGTAAGGTATGAGATCTATTCACCTTTGAGACCTCTTTCCTCAAAGGGTTCATTCAAAGTGTTTTCAAATCTAGGGTTTTCAAATGAGTTTCATCCAATTACGAATTTGAAGTTTTGAATTTAGTTATTGATGTTTTCTTTAGGTTATATTGTATATATTAACATATATATTAACTTGATTATGGTAATTGTTGATGGTCTTGCCAAAATTGAAGAACATGATCTTAAGTCCCTAACCCTAGGTTTGATCTTGATGTGAATTATGTTGGGATTGATTCAATTAACTTGATTATTGGTTAAGTCACTAATAGATGATGTTATTACACTGATCATAAACAATTTTGGATGAATTGTAGTTTTTCATACTAGTTCTTGATAGGTGATCTAGGGCATGTTGATTTGACTTAGTCCTAAGCTTTGATATACTATTGAATTATGATGTAGTGACTCTTCTAGACTTGTGATTACATTGGTTATTGAACTATGGTGATTTGATGACCTAATTGGATTGAACTAAGGTTTGATGGTAAGACCTTGATGATGATGAATTGTGAAGAAGACTTGGTAAGTCTTGTGACCTTATCCTTTGTTTCAATTATGGTTAATTGTGGTTCAGTCTTGATAATTGTGTTGGAGCATGCCTTGTTTAGGATTGATAGGGTGGTATGATGTTGAATTAAAATGTCTTGTTTAAGGTTGTGAGGTTGATTAAGATGTAAAGATATAAGGATGATGGTGATTATCAATTTATTTTATTATGAAAGAAAAACGTAAAGTGTTAACCTTACTTATGTGAATTGTGATGAAAGGCTTATACTCATGCAGTTCATGTTGAGCTATTATGATGATGATTATACAAGGGCTATACCCTATGACCTAAGGTAAGTTATGATTGATAAATAAAGACTATAGTCATTTCAATAAGGGACTTAGCTTAGCACCGAGTGAACTTGACAATGGGAGGTAATGGCTTTCCAATAGAGGAAGTGTTATCCTTTGGTCCTATATGTGATGTTGACTCCCCATTGAGGGATACTGATTTCATTGATTCCCATTAGATGAGGCCCCAATTATTAGGTGATATGTAGAGGGAATTATCTATCTCTTAGTTCTTGAACTATGTTGCCCCCATAGAAAGACTAGCTAGTGGATCCACCTAGAAAGCTACGTTTATGTTAGGATTTACCTTGGCCGGTAGACCACCTTTCATTGGTGTAAGGTATTACAAAACTGGATTCCACATTAGCTCATGTGGTCTATGTCGGTTAAGGCAAGTGTTCCCTAAACTAAAATGAAGTAATGATGTATAGACTAACTAAGGTGACTTGAGGGGTTTGCCTTAGCTTAGGTAGGGGTATGGGACTCTACCTATGCCTTGCACTAGTTTGCCTTGATAGGATCTTTAGGAGGTCAATATT
The DNA here is from genome assembly GCA_016801875.1 of Solanum sitiens. Lineage (NCBI taxonomy): Eukaryota > Viridiplantae > Streptophyta > Magnoliopsida > Solanales > Solanaceae > Solanum > Solanum sitiens. The sequence goes on from JABWTJ010000160.1 coordinate 588,585, forward strand.
ATGTATGTAAACGATGATACAGGTAAATAACATATTATGATGATTATGATGCTTATGTACATTCAATTGGTCTTTATTGTTAAAGTATGAACTTGTGTGTGTTGAAGGTTATGTTAAGTGAAGTAAGTTATTATTTATGATTCTTATTTGGTTAGTTGATTAAGTAGGGTTATGGGGCTTTACTTGGTCATTGCACTGGTGGCTTTATAAGGGTTATGTTTGGTTGTCTTGCTTTACTATTCAAATGATTAACTCTTATGTATGCTTGTAATGTGATTACTTGATGTTAGGGTTATGTGAGATTATGGGTTCAAGTATGTGATATACACATGGTTGTTTGACTTGATTAAGCATGTTTAATTGGTTGGTCTAGTTGTTGATTGTGCATAAAGACATGAAATGGCATGATTTAACTAAATGTCCCTTTTGAGGATGTTTGGTTGTTATATGTGCATATGGTCTCATACTTAGTACATGTGGCGTACTAACCCCATTTTCTTCCTTTTTCCCAAACACTTTAGGTACTGGTCGTTGAGATTTGGTTCGAGGCGATTGAGAAGGAGGCTTGGATACTCTTATCATCCAAGTGGTAGGTCCTCATTTTCCCGAGGATGATGCCGATATTCTACCTACGGATTTGCTTTAGATATTATGACGTTTATGTTGACTCTATATTTCATTTGAGGACAAAGTTGTATAAAGCCAATATGTGGCTTACTTTTATTGTTGTAGGGTCATGCCCATGTTGATATTGTCGTTTTAGATGGTTTATGAGATGAGACGGATTTTATGACTCTACTTTTATCTTACATATGTGTATGAAATAAAAGTAGAAGACTAAGTAATCTTCCTATATGAACGGGTCTATGTATACTCGATATTAATACTATTATGTGTATGTAGAGGTCTATGTATGCCTCCGATTAAGATATAGTTAAAAAAATTTAATTTTTCTGCATATTTTAGCCAATGAATGTTATGATGAATGCTAAGGGACTAGTCTTAGTCCTCAAAGAGGCCGCCGCCGCCTATTACGTCTAGGGGGTAAACCCTGATGTGACAGACATGCATGAAAAAGGATCATTTATAATCTCTTTAGAAAACATGCTAGGTCATACAAAAGTCTTCAATGCATATACCATATAACACAAGTTAAAGCATGATCATAATCAACCAATCTTCTCATAGAATCATGTTAACATTTCATATTCAATAAATCATATAAACATAACATACAAAACAATTACCAATGACCTCATCCCCAACCTACAAGTGCAATGGTCATGTGAAGCCCTATAACCCCACATAACCAAGTAGATAAGATAGAAGACCATAAGTAAAGCTTTGCTTCATATAACTTGTAACATAGTTAGTCATCACTTCATATAACAATATAACTCAATAACATATTCATCATAATGACCAACATTCATATAAGAGTAACATCATAAATCATAAGCATCATACCTTTCACGTCATATAGCAATATAACCAATTAACGTATTGATCATAATAGCCAACATTCATATAAAAGTAACATCATATATCATAAACATATATCTTCCATATCATCATATTACATAAGAACAATCTCCTAGGATTTCCCTTAAAGTCAACTTGTGCAATGTCTAGGTAGAGTCCCATACCCCTACCTATACTAAGCAAACTCGTCAAATCACCCTAGTCAACATTCATTTACTTGTCTTTCGTTTTACATGAGGGAACATTAGCATTAACCGACATAGACCATGTGAGCTAAAGTGGAATCCAGTGTCTTCCCCACACCGAAAAGAGGTGGTCTACACGCGAAAGTAGAACCTAACATGACATAGCTTTCTAGGTGGATCAACTAGCTAGTATTCTATGGTGGCAACATAGTTCAAGAACTAGGAGATGTATTAGAGACCCATAGTTCCACATTACATGGCATCCTCAACCTCATGAGAATAATTGTGAACCTACCTTTTCTCCAGGGAAGAGACACTTCCCATATCTAGTTCATCGGTGCTTAGATTAAGTCCCTTTCTTGAAACATCCTTTAAGTTTTATTTTATCATAAACTTATCATAGGTCATAGGAGATTAAATCCCTGTATAACATGATCATGAGCTCTTTTAGATTAGATGAGAATGTCCTTTCATCGTAACCTTTCATATGTGAGATTAACATAACGTAATCATCTTGTGTAAAGCATGCAAGAGATATCATAAACCTGTATATTCGTATTCTTATCATGATCTCACAATTTACATTTTCATAGCCCAGCATATTCAAATAGCAACATAATACATACTTTTCATAACATAGCATCATAGTTTATAGGCTAACATAAACAATTAAGAGTAATCACACTTAGAAGACTTACCTCTTGCTTCAAAGAATCTTATTCATCATGCAATATTCATAGTCATACATAGTGAAATACTCAATGGCATAATCAAGAACAACTCATCAAATCATGTACAATATCAATGCATAGCATAGGAGAAGGTAAATGGGTCATAAAAGGGTTCATTCAAACCTTAAATTCCAACCCTAACGTTTATACATTATCAAAGCTAGAAACAACCCATTTGAAACCATCACTTAGAGAAAAATCATGTAACACACGGTATTCTAACATTATCAATCAAATATTCAACAATTCGTGTGAAAATAAATATAGAAAATGTTTACTTTTCATTGAAAATCATAAATCTAGGGTTAGGAAGAAAATCCGTTTTATAGAGTAAAAACCCTAGTATTTGAAGTTCTTGAAAACTTATCTTGAAAGGACCTCTCGGTGAAAGGAATCCCAAGAGTGAAAACCCATACCTTATAGATGAAGAATCCACGAAATCTGATTGGAAACTTCAAAACCTTCGCCTTCTTCCTTAAGCTTTTCTTGTTCTTCGATGGAGTTTGGAAAAAAGAGTGTTCTTGAGAGATTGAGAGAAATTTCGTTTGATCTGATTAGGACGTGTAAAAGTGGTCTAAAACTGACCTAATATCAATATATAGTCGTTCCATGAATTACCCAAAATACCCTCCACTTAAATTACCAAAACCCCTCCTAAATTGACCAAAAGTAGGGGAGCATTTGACTTAGCCAAATTCTGAAAAATTGCTTAAGGGTCTCGGGTTTAACCATTTAAATTAATTATTAAGTTTCTAATTTAATTAATTAAGTGGCCTAGGGTAATTATTAAAGTACCCCTAAGTCGTTAGGATAATAACCAACCCCTTTGGACCATCCTACGTTAGGTACTTGGATATTTCTTTCGTTAGCTACTTGGCTAGTGTCACCCGGTTAGGTATTAGGATTTCGGGCACACTAGTTGGTTCATTTTAGATAGTCCTGGTTAGTTATCTAGTTAGGTAAGTTAGTTAGAGCCTAGGATTGGTTAGGAAGCTCGACCCCACGTGGATGGACCGGACGCGTGCCTGCCCCCTAACCGCCCTAACCGAATCAGTTGGGCTTTGTCTCTCAGCCGGTAGCACATGTGCTTGCACATGTGTTTTCGTGCACTTTCTAACCATGCATTCTGGTAAGTTCACTAATTGTCCAAGGATCCTCACTATGTCCTTGGTCACTGCTTGTTCTACATGATAATCATGTGCTATGGTACCTAGGCTTGACACTTGGATGCCTAGTACCTAATGTGACTAAGCGATGAAAATAAGAATTGAAGAAATTATGAATTTTAGCTTAGGGTCTTCATTGCAGGTACAATTCCTAAACAAGCTTGGATTGTACTTTAAGTTACTTGTGTATACATAGAAATTGGTTAACACCCATATTCTCTAACATGCTTAATATTACTCAATATTGGAGAATGGGATGCCTATGTACCCCAATACATATTCTTCAAACCTAATAGGCTCTTCACCAGCTAAGTACATTTTCTGGAATGTTACATAATACCTCACAACCCTTGTCCTAAAATCAATAGTGGAAAAACAAGAATGCAACCAATCCATGCCCAAAATAATATCAAAATCAAGCATATCCAGTTCTATTAAATCAATATTGGAAACTCTATTGGGCAACATTATAGGACAATCTCTATATACCTTCTTTGCAACAACCGACTCACCCACCGGTGTAGACACTAAGAAAGGCTCATGCAAGATATCGGGTAAAGTATTAAACTTTTTAGCTACAAGAGGTGTAACAAAAGACAAGGTAGCACCCGGATCAAGTAAAGCATAAACATCTATAGAAAAGACTAGTAACGTACCGGTCACCACATCGGGAGAGGACTCTTGCTTACCCCTAGTACGAAGAGCATAGAAGTGGTTCTTCTTTGGAGCATCACTAGAACCACTTTCTTGACCACTCTTCTCTTGACCCTTCCTGTTAGGACAATCTCAAACTGACATAGACCACATGAGCTAATGTGGAATTCGGTGTCATGGAACCCTACACGAAAAGAAAACAGACTACTTGCGGATCCACTAGCTAGCATTCCTATGGGGGCAACACAATTCAAAAACTAGGACATATAGTTGGGACCCTCTTTATTCTACATGAATTATAGTCTCCAATCCCATGAGTACGTTAGTGATCCTACCTTCCCTATGTGGGAAGGGACTCTCCTTACTCTAGTTCACTCGGTACTAAGCTAGAGTCCCTTTTTGAAATGTCTTTAAGACTTTATTAATCATCATAGCTTAATGTAGGTAATAGGGTCTATCCCTTATATGATCATCATCATCATAGCTCAATAAGAATTTCATGAGTATTTTCCATTCATTACAATTCATACATGTGAGGTTATAACATTTATATAATCATTCATAAAAAGGCACATTGGTAAGTTATCACCATTTTTATAACATTTACATCTTAGGGAACACCTCACAAATCATAGTCAAGACATTTAAATTCAACATCATACCACCCTATCAATCTTAACATAAGGTATACTTCAATACAACTCCATCACTTTACCACAAGTAACCATAATTGAAGTAAAGAGGTGACAACACTTACCAAGTCTCCTTCATAAGCCATCATCAAGGTCTTACCATAAACCCTCAAATTCAACCCAACAATGAATGTAATATCATCACACAATAGTAACTGATATTTCACTACACAACAATCCATCACTAGTTCATAGCTTAAGATTAGAGACTTAGGTCAAATTCATGATCTACTTGACAACCTAGGTCAATTACTCAAGAACTAGCATAATAGGATTACAATACATCTCAATCTATTCATAAATTGATATAATAACAACATATTATAGTAATTCACAAAATGACCAAGCTAATTGTATCAATACTACACCATTCAATTCAACATCTCAACTTAGGGTTAAGGAGAAAAGGTCATTTTCTACAATTTAGACCCATAAACAAAGAAGTAGTATTATTGAACCATAAATCATGTTAATCTAATCATAATAACCAAAAGGAATAATAAACAAAGCAATTCACAAGATCAATTTCGTATTGGAAGAAAACCCACTTGAATTACATCTTTTTGAAATCGATTTGAAAAAACCCTTTGGGGAAAGAGGTCCCAAAGGTGAAAGGAATCCCATGCCTTGTTGATTAATGAAGTTTGATGGATAAAATTTCATCTTTATTAGCCCTAGAATCCCTTGACCTTGACTTTTATCGCGTTCTTCTTTGGGAGAGAAAAAGAAGAGGAAGGAAGAGTAATTTAGGTTTGGGAAATTATGAGGGTTAGGTTAGTCTAATTAGGTTAGGGTCTTTATATAGGTAATTAACTATCTTAATTAAACCTCAATTAACCCCTAACTAATTAACTAACCACCTTATTAATTAACTTGACTAACTTAAAAAGGTGCAGCAAAACATTGCCTTAACAAACGAAACCCCGACCAATGGGCTATTGGTCAATCGACAGGCACTGTTAATGGCCGTCCTGTGCAATCGTTGTTTTTGTCAGAGAGTTGCCAAAATGACTTCCCACGAAATCGTCTAAGTTTCCATCAAAGGTGGCCATCAGTGCCCCGTTGATTGGACCACGCCTCGTCGATGGGAGTCGTTGGTGACAGTGTCTCTTGACAACTTTTAGCCACTTTTGCAAGGGTCCTCCTCAAGGGACCTTGGTTGGTCCTTGGGGATTTGTACCCAAACGTTTCGACTATAAACTAACTCTATTATGTGTTATACACATTTCCACCAAATTTCATCATTTTCCGACTCCTAAAACTTAGTCAAATAGGCTAAGGCACACTAGCACCTCATTAAACTAGTTTTCGGACGTCATGGACGTTCTTTGATGTTTTACTTCCAAACTTTCTAAATGAGTTATATCAATTATATATTACCTTAAAATAGTTTCTAATCCTTTTGACACCCATGTTAGGCTCTAGAACACGTCTTAGCTTTTCAGAGTGTTACATCTACCCGATATTTAATTGAACCATTTTCAGTTATAACTCCGGTGGGTGACTCCGTAGTGGCTAGAAGAGTCTTTAAATGTTTTCCTATATCTTATACCAATAGAGTTACATGGGTGGATTTGGTAGAACTTGATATGTTTGATTTTGATGTTATTTTTGGAATGAATTGGTTGCATGCTTATTTTGCTTCGATTGGTTGCCGGACTAGGGTAGTAATGCTCAACTTTCCTAATGAAGCCGTCTTAAAGTGGAAGGGGGTAATTCAAATCCTAGAGGTCGTATCATTTCTTGTTTAAAATCTTGTAAAATGATCTCTAAAGGGTATCTTTACCATATTGTAAGAGTAAAAGATCTTGAATCTAACATTCCTCCTATAGAGTCGGTCCCCGTAGTGAGGGAATTTCCGGAAATCATTCCCGTTGACTTGCCAAAAATTCCTCCTGATCGGGAAATTGACTTTGTTATTGACTTATTATCGGTTATGAATCCCATTTCAATTTCTCCTTATCGACTCTGGCCGAATTTAAAGAGTTGAAGGCTCAACTCAAGGATTTACTAGACAAGGGTTTCATTCAACCTAGTATTTCTCCATAGGGTGATCCGGTATTGTTTGTGAAGAAGAAGGATGGGTTCCCTAGGATGTGTATTGACTATCGTCAACTCAATAAGGTCGCCATTAAGAACATGTACCCTCTCCCTCGGATTGACGACTTGTTTGATCAACACCAAGGGGCAAGATACTTTTCTAAGATTGACTTGAGATCAGGGTATCACAAACTTAGGGTGAGAGGTGTGGATGTACCTAAAATGACATTTCAAACTAGGTATGTTCACTAAGTTTTCCTAGTAATGTCCTTTGGTATCACTAATGCCTCGGTGTCTTTTATGGACCTTATGAATAGGGTGTTGCAAAATTACCTAGATTCCTTTATCATTGTATTCATTGACGACATCTTTGTATATTCGAATAATAAGGGTGAACATATGAACCATTTGAGGGTGGTATTGCAAATCCTTAAAGACACCAACTATTTTCCAAGTATAGAAAGTGTGAGTTCTGGTTGAGATCGGTGGCGTTTCTTAGTTATATTATCTCAAGTGAGGTTATAGAGGCTGATCAAAGGAAAACCTAGGAGGTTCAGAAGTGGCCTAGACCATTGACGCTAATCGATAATAAAAGTTTCTTGGGTTTGGCTAAGTAATATAGGAGGTTCGTGGATAAGTTTGCGTCCATTTCTTCTCCTTTGACTACATTGACCCTAAAGAGTGTGAAATTTTAGTGGTCGGAGGCATGTGAAAGAAGCTTCCAAATTTAGAAAGATAGTCTTACCTTCGCTCTGAGGGTTTTGTGGTATATTATGATGCATCGCGAGTGGGTTTGGGTTGTGTCCTTATGCAACATGGGAAGGTAGTAGTCTATGCCTATAGACAACTCAAGGTGCATGAGAAGAATTACCCAACTCACGATCTTGAATTAGCGGCCATAGTGTTTGCTTTGAAAATATGAAGGCATTACTTGTATGGTGTTCATGTGGATATGTATACCGACCATAACAGTCTTCAATGTGTTTACTCAAAAAGAGTTGAATCTAAGTCAAAGAAGATGGTTGGAATTGTTGAAAGATTATAACATGAGTGTTCACTACCACCCCGGCAAAGTTGATGTGGTAGAGGATGCTTTAAGACGTATTACCATGGGTAGTGTGTCTCATGTAGAAGAAGGGAAGAAAGACCTAGTGAAAGATGTTCACAGGTTGTCTATATTGGGTGTTCGGTTGGAAACTTCCCCAAATGGTTGTTTCGTTGTACATAATAACTCCAAGTCATCCTTAGTGTTTGAGGTGAAGTCTAAACATATTGATATGCTATTCATGGAGTTGAAGAAATCGGTACTTAGTAAGTTGAATGAGTCTTTCTCCCAAGGGGGGGGTGTGCTAAGGTACCAAAGTAGATTATGTGTACCGGATGTTGATAATTTGAGGAATAGGGTGTAAGAGGAAGCTCATAGTTCCCGATACTCTATCCATCCAAGTTCCACCAAAATGTACCATGATCTTAGAGAGGTATATTGGTGGAAGGGCCTGAAAAAAGGATATATCAGAGTTTGTATCTAAGTGTGCAAATAGCCAACAAGTTAAAACCGAGCATCTAAATCCTAGTGGTCTAATCCAAGAAATGGGTATTCCTACTTGGAAGTGGGAACAAATTAACATGGACTTTATAGTTGGGTTGCATCGGATTAGGATTTAAAATGACTCAATTTGGGTGATAGTGGATAGATTGACAAAATCCGCTCACTTTATCCCCGTTAAGTCTACTTATTCGGCGAAGGATTATTCAAGAATTTACATTAATGAGATTGTGAGTCTTCATGGGATCCCTTTGTCCATCATATCGGATAGAGGTTCTCAATTCACTTATCCTTTTTGGAGGTATTTCCAAAAAATAGGTTGGGTACACAAGTAAATCTTTGCACCACTTTTCATCCCCAAACGGATGGTCAAGCGGAGAGTACTATTCAAACCCTTGACGATATGTTAAGATCATGTGTGATAGAATTGAAATATAATTGGAATGATGACTTGTCATTGATTGAGTTCTCCTATAACAATAGCTATCATTCGAGTATTTCAATTGCTCCATTTAAAGTACTCTATGATAGGACATGTAGGTCTCCGGTTGGGTGGTTTGAGGTTTTTGAGTCTTCACTCCTTCGTCCCGAAATAAATTATGAAATTTTAGAGAATGTTCGTGTTATAAGGGATAGGTTGAAAACATCCTAGAGTCGGCAAAACTCATATGCCAACAATCAAAGAAGAGATCTTGAATTTGAAGTAGGTGATATGGTGTATTGAAGACATCACATATAAAAGGGGTGATGAAATTCGGCAAAAAGGTAAAGTTAAGTCCCCGGTATGTGATCCCTATTAGGTTTTGCAATGGGTCGGAAAGATTGCATATGAGTTGAGGTTACCTAGTGAACTAGCTTCGGTTCATTCGGTTTTCCATGTCTAAATGTTAAAGAAGTGTACTGGTGATCCCGTTACATTCTCCCTATAGAAGGGTTAGGTGTGGATTAGAGACTTTCTTATGAAGAGTTTCCGGTGAAAAATCTTGATCGCCAAGTCAAGAGTTGAGGAACAAAGAGGTGGCCTCCGTAAAAGCCCTATGGAGAAACCACCTAATTGAGGGAGCAACATGGGAGGCCGAGGCCAACATGAAGTCTCGTTATCCTCATATTTTTAGTAATAAAGGTTATTCATTCCTATTAATAATGAATATAATGAATAAACTTGAATTTGGCTTGTGTTGCTGAAGATGCATATCTATGGTAGAAGTTCATACTAAAATGACTTTTCATGTGAAAATTCTCTTTTGCTTGGATTTGCAGTTATTTGTGTATTTGATGTATTGTTGCCTTCATGAAATAGTATTGAGCATTGTAACGTGTTTTGAAAGAAGTTGTGGCATAAGTGACTATTGTTGTTATGTTGAGCTCATGAAGCGATTCAGAATGAAATTCCTCATGTGACAATGTTGAGCTCTTATATGTGGAAAAATCTGATTTGAGTTGCTATGTGTAAATGTCATGTTGATATGTTGATTTTAGTTGTAACTTATGTTAGTTATGTATGTTTTTTGTTGGGCTTCTATTGTCGAGTCTATCCATTCCCTACAAACGATTTTAGTGTCATTGAGGGACGAATGTTCCTAAGAGGGGATAATGTAACACTCTGAAAATCCATGAGCTAATCTAGGGCCTCACATGTTGGTTTAAGGTTTGTAACAATGTTTTAAGGCCTAAAATAATGTATATAAATCATTTAGGAATTTTTAGAGTTAAAATGTCAAGGAACGTCCATTACGTCCAGAGACTAGTGAAATAGGTGTTAGTGTGCCTTGGCATGTTTCATTAGGTTTTAGGAGTTGGAATTTAACAAAAAAATTGTATAAAGGTGTTAAACACGTATTAGAGTGTGTTTAGGGTCGAAACGTTTGGTTACAACTCCACAAGGACCACCCTAAGGGTCCTTGGAGAGGACCCTTGCATTTGACCCCAAATCTGCAAATCTAGGCAATGTACATCGACGAGCCCAAACAATGAGCCTCCGTCTGATAGACGAGGCATCAATGGCTCCGTTGTTCAACACTTAGCCATTTTCATGAAATGGCCAAAAACCTAATCTTTATCCCTAACTACGGTGTGCAGTAGAGGGGGTGTGGGCTGGCGTCCGCTGACCTACAGATCGTATGTAGGGATCTCGTAGGTTAGGTCTGGTTTTGTTGTCCAATTATTAATGAACTCAATTAAATTAGTTATTTGATTAGGTAGTTAATTAAGGGCTAGGGGGTGTCTAATTAAGTTATGAAAGGGAATATATAAAGACATAACCCTCATTAATCTAACCTAACTCACTTCAATTCCCTAACCCAAATCCTCCACCTTCTCTCTACTTTGTCTCTCCCTAAAGAAGACTCCATAGCAGACCAAGGTAAAAGGGAATTAGTGATGCAAGAACTTCATTTCTCTCAATCAATTCTTCAATGATTAAAAAGGTATGGAAGATCTTCACCTTTGGGACTCCTTTCCCCAAATGGTTCTTCAAATTTAATTTCCAAAAGTTGAGAAAAACATGGGTTTCATTCCTAATCCAAAATTGATGTTTCAAATTGTATTATTGCCGATTTCTATTGATTAGTATAAATGTATTATGATGTATTATTGGTTAATTAGGGTATTTCTTGATGTCAGACTTAGTTCTATGGAAGAGTTCATGAATTGACCCTATTTCCCTAACCCTAGGTTATGAATTGATTTTGAATTGGTTAGTGATGATGCAATTTACTTAGTTCATGTGTTAATTACTATTATGTGATGTTATTAAGTCTATTAATAGATGAATATTTTTGTTTGATAGTAAGACCATGGAAGAAGGCTAGTGAAGGTGAATTAGTAAGACCTAAGATCTTGAATCCTTACTTCAATTGTGATGGCTTGTACTTGATGATTATGTTTAATTGAAGTATTAATTGTTATTAGATTAGATAGGTGATGGTATGATGAATGTATTGACATATCTTGATTATATGGATTGTGACATTATGATTAACGTATGATGATATAAGGTTGATTGTGAATTTATGTGCCTTACTATGACATGATGATGATAATGTGTTAATCTCATATATGAGTGTTCTATAGAAAGGAAGTTCTCATGCAATTCGTAATGAGCTAATTATGCTGATATATAAGGGGGTTAGTCTCCTATGACATGTAGTAAGTTATGATGATTAATAAAGGCTTAAAGACATTTGAGAAAGGTACTTTAGCTTAGTACCGAGTGAACTAGTAGTGAGGATTGTCCCTTCTCAAGTAGGGAAGGTAGTTTAACTACATTCTCATGAGATAGAGATTACAATGCTAATGGCATAAACAGGGTCTCTACTATGTCTCCTAGTTTTTGAATTATGTTGCCCCCGTAGGAATACTAGCTAGTGGATCCACCTAGAATGTTATGTTCATGTTTTTTCACTACCTTGGTAAGTAGTCCACCTTCTTTTCATGTAGGTTTTCATGTTATCGGATTCCACATTTAGCTCATGTGGTCTATGTTGATTAAGGCAAGTTTTCTCGAAAGTAAAATGAAGTAATAAAGTGGACACTAAGTAGGGGACTTTAGAGGTTTGACTTAGTCTAGGTAGGGGTATGGGACTCTACCTATACATTGCACTAGGTGGCCTTGAGGGAAGTCCTAGGATGTTGTTCTTATGTTCGTATAAAGTAAATGATATGCATATGTTGACTTTACATGTTGATGATCCTATAGGATTTTAGTTTCACTTATAAACATGTTATTGGTCTATGTTGCTAACTACGATGATGACTATTCTTGATGTTATGATATATGAAGTTAGGCATTGCTTATGATCCTTTGTTTGGTTTACTTGGCTGAGTGGGGTTATGGGACTTCACTTGGTCATTGCACTAGTAAGCTTGGTAATGGGTTTTAAGTGAGGGTCTTGCATATGTTGTGATATTATGAACTCTGATACATGCTTTGTTGTTATATCATGATGTTGGAGTTTCTTTGGTTATGTGCTCTAATATGTTATTACAAATGTTGACTTTACTTTACTTAATGATGTTGTTCTTTTGTTGTATATGGACTTGTCCTAAGGAATATATGATTATTGACTTATATGTGTTTTTTGTTGTGCATAAGGCTTTTCAAAGTAACTTAGCATGGTTTTGAACAAATGTCTCCTTTAGCATGATTTCTAAGATTATGTGTGCATATGTTTCAACTCTTAGTACAAGTGGTGTACTAACCCATATTTCTATGTTTTCTAAAATTATGTAGGTTCCTGTCATTGAGATCTTAGAAGTCCAATTGAAGAAGACTTGGTCTCTTTTCTCCAAGTGTTGGTAGGTCCTCATGCTCGGGAATGTTACATTTTTTCTAATTTCTAGCTTTAAAGTTGTGTTGTCATAAAGACATTGTTCATTCCTTTATCGTTGCATGTTGACTTTGTATTGGCTATGTCCAAGATTTGTACTCGTCTAGATTGTTCAATATGAGATGAAGTATTAGACTAATTCTTATGTATTAATTATGTTGTCTAAAAGAGATGCCTATGTAAGCTTCCTATGTGAGGAGTCTATGTAAACTCCATATGTAGAATGTGAGAGGTCTATGTAAACCTCACTATATAGATATATGTATGAAAAGTTTTAATTCTTCCGCATTTTCAACCTATGATATGTTATAACGAATGCTAAGATGCTAGTCTTAGTCCTCTCCTAGGACGACGATGTCGGTTGCATCTAGGGGGTGCTCCCCGATCGTGATAGTATCCTTCTTATGTGAATGATGGAGTTAGGGATAGGTTGAATGGAAAGGAATGAAACTATCTCTAAGGAAGTCATTGATCTATCCTTATGACCATTGAATGGTAGCCCTAGCAACCCATCCTTGGTAGGGGTATTATTGTTTGGTAAGACTAAGAAGTGTTACCTTTTCGTATGCCTTTTTGTGATCTAACATACTCTATGAGAACTAACGAAAAGCACCAACTGAATATGCTTATGGTAGTGACTCTACTTAAGATGATATAGAGTACAAAGAAACCCCTGATATCCCTTAACCATGTGCCTACGTGGGATGTGTCCTAGTTCTACCCTTGACAAGTAGAACATCCTCCTCGAAGTAGGGTTAGACTTCGGATTCCATGCCTAGCTAGTATGGTCTATGTCGATTAATGTCTATTCTCATCATGTGGGATGTATTCTATTGTTGGAGAAGTTCTAGAACGTGTAGGTAGTGGAATGGGACACTATCAATACATGGCACGAGTAGGCTTGAAGATGCTAGGATGAGGGTTCCCTAGAATTTCTCCAAGACCATTACGTGAAGTCCTCTAAATGCTTAATTCTATCTTAAATGTCTTAATGAATAATGATTGAGTTAAGTTAATGCATGTGAAATTGAAAGGTTCTTAACTAGGGTAGCTTTGAGGGTTGCTTAGGTAGGCTTGGAGAGGGCGAATGGGCGTGTAACGACCCGTATTCTGGAATCCGAATCGCCACCTACGTCGTTGACCTCTTAGAGGTCGCAGACAAGCCTCATCTTGCATTCATCACATTCATCTAGTTAAATTTGCGGAAAATTTAAAACTTTTTATATGTATGAAGTGTACTTAGACTTCATATAGTCATTACATATTAAACATGTTATACTAATCTCAACATCAATAGACAACCATCTAACATAAGGAATCAATTCGAAACTAAAGATGAATATATTGTAAATAGTTTGCCAAACATGGCCTTACATCAAAACCGTTCGAAATGAAATATGAAAGAAACGCTAGGGACAACATCCACTAGCTATGTCTATATCTAAAGTGGAACTAATGCTTGTAGCATCCTCGGAATCAAGAGGACCTACCAAATGGAATGGAGAAACGCTGAAGTCCACACCGCTGCAAGTGTCGTCAATCTGTCCTTTAACCTGCATATAAAAAAATAGTAAATAGTAGGGGTTAGTACACCACTTGTACTGAGTATGGGTGTATGCACACATACACATAAAGCTATGCATGATCAAGGAAAGCTCTTCCTAAACGACATGCTATTTCTGGAAAGTCTAGTCACTAGACTTTCTTAATTCGTTGGTTGTGAATTATGGTGTGAATATGATGTATTTTAATGCATTCAAAGAACACAACTCATTTTCTATATGATTTCAAGACATTAGTATCATCAACATAATTTTAGAACAACTCGGGCGAAGATTTGAGATTTTGATCCTCTTAGGCCGAGAGCTCCTCTTTGTACAGTTCGATTATTTTTCAGTCTTTTTCTTCTTGTTGTTGTGTAGTTAAATAAGTCCTTTGGTCCTATGTTTTACTTGCAAGTGCAATGATTCATTGTAGTCCCATACCCACAATGAATCAAGTAAGTAATTGAAGAGATTAAGGAAATGACTTAACTACAATTTGGGGCATGAATAAATTTATAAGTCAATACTTATTGATTATACTCATTCTTTAGTTGATTGCATAATGTGCATAGTTCTTGGGGCATATCATTAAAGCTTATAATCTTGCTTACTTTGGGCATGAATTCTTTATAAGTCAATCTTTATTGGCTAAATACATTAGTTAATCATTTTGGATAAGCATATTTGAATTCATTATTGTCTTTGATATTTTCCTAATAAAGGAAGTCATTATAAGCCAATTTTATTTGGCTTTGTTCATTTTCATGACATGAAGATTCATTATTAGATATGCCCTTTACTTATTGTAAACTTCATTGGACATGCTTTGACTATTCTTATAGCAAGTCATACATTACACTATATATCCATTACATTTCATAATCATTCTCTATTGATATTCCATTGATTTCATTACTTTCATGTTAGGGAAGTTATGGGTTATTTAGTTAACGTTTACATGTTTTATATATTATACATTTCATATCTACGAGACCTTGGAATTATGGATGTAGC
This sequence comes from Solanum sitiens, assembly GCA_016801875.1. NCBI lineage: Eukaryota > Viridiplantae > Streptophyta > Magnoliopsida > Solanales > Solanaceae > Solanum > Solanum sitiens. The sequence goes on from JABWTJ010000160.1 coordinate 603,967, forward strand.
ATTAAGACATCTCAAGTGAGGGCCCAACATATGGGACCTCAACCCGAGGGCCTTTTTAGCAAACACAAAGTTTGCTTCATTCGTTCATTCGTACTTCACATTATTCATTTCATTCATTCGTAGGCTGATGTAAACACCAGCTATACCTAGGATGAAGTTTAAGACTCTCATCGGGATCATGAAGTGCAATGACCAAGAATGACCTAATGTCATTACTTGAATCTGATTTTACCTCCTGATTTTCTTGTACAAACACCTTCGGTATCGTTTATTTCTTTATCTTTCATACTTTGAGGAACTTCAAATTTAACCAACATAGATCATGTGAGCTCATGAAATCCGGTGTCTTCCCCACATCGAAAAGAGGTAGAGTCACTAGCCAAGGTGAAACCAAAACATCCGTAGCTCGCTTAGGTGGAAAACCACTGGCTAGTTCCCTATGTTGGCAGCGTAGTTCAAAGACTAGGATATTTAGGTAGACCCATACCCACCTTGGTGGACAGTCTCATCTCATGAGAATTACATGAACCTCCTCCCTTCCCGAAATAAGGCATCACCACCCATAACTAGCCTATCGGTGCTCAGTTTAAAGTTCCTATTTACATTCAACTCATACATCATCAAAGTTTGCTTCTAGCATGAGGTAGTCAATGCTCATTAGATGATTTCTCATCTCTTCTTTACGTATTAAGTGTGAATTGTCCTTACACTTACATATAGAATGTGATTGGGATTTATTTACTCTTTTGATGACTTGTCATCCTTACTTTACATTGATGAAATGTGAATTGTCCTTACATATGATCCTTACTTTACATTGATGAATGTGAATTGTCCTTACATATCATCCTTAGGTGTTAATGAGACTAGTCTCACATATTCTAACACCTTCATTCGTGAGTATTCTTTTAACAAATTAGCTTTGGTGTAAGTAAGACTTGTCTCACTTCCTTTAACACCCCATTCTGGTCACTTACTTAATTTAGACCCCTTTAATTATGTTATATCTCACGTTACTTACTTACTTTAGTGTAGTAGCTTCATATCACCATTTATGGACGATGAGCACTTCATTCAATGAGTTTCATGTGTTCATAGTTCATTCTTGTGGAGCATGTTGGGAGTTGTCCCAATGAATGTCATGCCCTTTGTTATGGATTCATTGATATTACTTAATAAGTGGTTAATATATACTTGATACTCTTACTACACAAGAATTGGCATATGATTAGTATTGGCTCAATATTTGGGATGTTAGACTAGCAAATTCATTCTTTTTGGCATAAGCCAATTTTACGTATGTTCATATTTAAATTGCCATATATATGAACCCTTAGCCAATATTTTAATCATTTACATAAGTTCCTAGCCATTAACATATATTCATTTTGACCAAATAGAGTTAGCCAATTTTATTGGAACCACATAGCCAATTTATTCAAGATATGATTTCATAGATGTCTTTGAGCCAATTCTTAGTTTATAGCTTTTAGTGTAACGTTTTAAGAACATATTGGACAGAATCATATTAATATTTGATGGCTTTAGCATCTTCATAACATCACAACAACAACAAGTCAACATTCGGCCAAAGACACATAATTCACTTAACACATCACGGACTTAACTTAGCATATTATCAATTCTTAATTATCATGATAAGATTAACTTTACGCAATTACAAATTCATAAGTTCATTTGATACTCATCATTTAAGAACAATGCATGTTAAGAATATCCAGCACCACATACCAACAACATGATCTCTAACCTATTCAACATTGACATCGAAAAGGATACTAGGGACAAGGAGTTCGACGAGAACGGGAACAACCCTAGTTTCAAGATCGTTGAATTCGTTGAAGAAAAAGTTCTCTTGGAGAAATAAGTTCAAGAGAGAAACCCATACCTTATGTAGAACTTAATCTACGAAGACCACCTTGAACTAAACCATGAAGAAACCTTGAAATCGCCCTAGAGAAATTGATAAATTTTCTGCCTTTTTCTTTCGTTCGTTGCTTACTGTTTTTGTGTAGCCTGTTCTATGAGTTTGAACGTGATTATAAGTCTTAGGAACTGATCTTGACTCATTAAACTTAGGGTTTAATAAGTTAATTAAATTAATTAAATAACTAATTACTAAAAAGCCCCTCCTATATTGACTTGAACTAGGAAAACACAATACTTAGTCAAATCTGAAATTTTTCCTAAGAATTTCATTTTTAACCCTTTAAATCAATTAATAAATGTCTAATTTAATTAATTAAGGGACCTAGGGTAATTACTAAAGTACCACTAAGTCATTGGAACCATAATTAACCCTTTTGGACCATCCTAGGTTAAGTACTAGGATGTTTCTTGAGTTGTACTAGGTTAGTGTAAGAATTTCGTTTTGACCATTTAAATTAATTAATTAAATTGCTAATTTAATTAATTAGGTGACCTAAGGTAATTACTAAAGTACCATTAAGTCGTTAGGACCATAACCAATCATTTGAACCATCCTAGGTTAGGTACTAGGTTGTCTTTTTCTTGTTTTAACTGAAATCTAGAAATTGCTTTGTGATTTCGGTTTTGCCCCTTTAAATTAATTGATTAAGTTTCTAAATTAATTAATTAAGTAGCCTATGGTAATTACTAAAGTTTACTTAGGTTGTTAGGACCTTAACTAACTCTTTGGACCATCCTAGGTTAGGTACTAGGTTGTCCCTTTCTTGTCTTAACAGAAATCTTGAAATTTCCTTTGTAGTTTCGGTTTTAGCCCTTTTAAATTAATTAATTAAGTTGCTAAATTAATTTATTAGGTAACCTAGGGGGATTACTAAAGTACCCCAAAGTTGTTAGGACCATAACTAACCTTTTGGACCATCCTAGGTTAGCTACTAGGTTGTCTCTTCAACTAGTACTAGGTTACTGCCAACCCAGTTTAGTCCTAGGTTGTCGGGTGCACTAATGGGTCTATTTCGGTTAGTCCTAGGTTATTTAGTTATTTAGGATAGTTATTTAGGACCTAGAGTTGGTTAGGAAGTTAGTCCCCACATGGAGTGGTCCCTTGTGCACGTTTTTCCCCCTAACTACCCTAATCGAATTCGATTAGGGTGGTCCCCTCTTGACCGTATCTCCACATGTCTTGCATATGTGTTGGTTGTACTTTCCTAACTAACTATTCTTGATGTCCTATTTGTAATATTTACTTATTGTCCTAAGGACCCTCACCATGTCCTTGGGCACTTCTTAATTTACATGATCATTTTGAATGGTCATGTGCTATGGTACTAGGCTTGACACTTGGATAACTAGTACCTAATGTGTTACTATTACGCAACATGATTTTCTTATCTTAGGGTCTTCCTTGCAGGTACAATTCTTAAAGAGTGCTTATTCGTACTTAAAAAATTGGCTATCAGCCTTAGCCAATATTTTTATATTATGCCCAATACTAATGAATATTGGGCATTGGGATGCCTACATTTTCTCAAATGCATATTGGCTATCACCCTTAGCCAATATTTTTATATTATGCCCAATACTTTTCAATATTGGGCATTGGGATGCCTACATTTTCCCAAATGCATTCTTGAAACCTATTTTGGCTCTTTACTAGACATATACGTTTTTCTGGAATGTTACAGGGCGGTCTCTTCATGTCTTACTCCAGTGAGGCTTAGAGTAACCTTTGGTAGAGTGTCTATGTGATGAAAAGGGAATAATCTTACTTTAGGTAGTCTTAAGGATTGCTTAGGTGTGCTTCGAGGGGGTGTATGAGCGGTCTCTTATTGTCTTACTTAAGTAAGTCTTACGATAAATTTTGGTAGGAGGTTTATATGCTTATAGGGTTTCTAATTGATGATAATGGTATATTGTGGTTTTACTTGAATATGTCTTATATGTGAAGGTTTTGTTGAAAATGGTTCTTTTACTTATTTTATGAAGTTTTCTTCAAAAGAGCATTAAGATCATGTTATAAGCAAACGTCCGTTTTAGTATAGTTTTATTGCACATCACCATAGTGCATTTAATGTGCTAATTCCATATGTTGTTTAATATCTAAAGGTGTAGGTGGCAAGTGAGGAGTCTATTTGAAGTGAAGCTTGGGAATAGCATCCTCTCAAGCAAATCTTGGTATGTCCTCACATGATTCGAGGACATAGTTATGTTTTATCTTTTCTTTTCAAAGGACATTGTAATAGACTTTAGTATTTTCTTTTAAATAATGTATGGGCTGTGACCCTAAGATATTCATGTGTCTAAGATGGCTACAAAGAGACTTAGTCTTTCTTACATTTTTCTATAAAAGAGATTTGACCTATTGTTCTGAAAAGTTTTAATTCCGCATTACTTTTCATATATATATATATATATATATATATATATATATATATACATGCGATGAAAGATGTTTAAAGGCTTGTATAAGACCTCTGAGAGGTCGAGTACGCCGTGTGGCGACTTAACATGTGCTCTTACTTCTAGGGTGTATTTTGGGTCGTTACATGAACATCTTGAATTTAAACCCTTCTTATTCTTTACCTTTAGAGTGAGAATTTTAGGATGGACTTGGAGGGAAATTAAAATTTAGGTAAATGAGTTAGAATGGTTAGTTTTTTAGGACTTAACTAACTTATATAACATTTAGAATAGGGGTTAAAATGGCATAGCTTAGGTGTTAAACACATTGGTACGGACAAAAATGACACTAATTTAAAAGTTGATGGGTGACGCTAAAAGGACATCTCAACGGATTGTACAAGTCACCATGGACCATTTAGTTTTTCGTCCAATTAACCCAAATTTTTGTGACCACTAAAAGTTTGGGCTACATAAGCCTAAGCGGGTCGTGGTCCCCTAAACAAATCTTTTAGGGTTGCGTGAAGGGTTCACGATCCATCTTAGAATCATGGACTTGCCCATTAACTAACTTTAACCTTTTTCAAAGTCTAAGGTGTTACAATATATCCCCCTTGGTAACATTCAATTTCCAATGGAACTCAAGCTAGCATAAAAATAATAGGATAGAAACTAACAACCTAACATTGATACAATTCATCAATAATGCATATAACTGAGGAGGAAAATCTACTCCAAGCTAAAACGTACTCAAAAAGCATTTCATAAAACATACCTTCATGCATATGGAAATGCAAGAATTACTCAGACACATAAAACCAAAAGCATGAATCACGAGAAACTAAATACCTCAAGCTAGAGTAGGATCATAAGGAAACAGATGAAGATATCGGGATATCATATCATCCTCGGCTTCCAAAATAGTACCCTCCAAAAATTGATTTCTCCACAATAGATTTATGGTATAAACTTATTCCTTGTTTCTCAACTCTCTAACTTTCATCCAAAATCTCCACCCAATGCTCTTCCGAAGAAGGACTTCCATTTATACCAAGATTCTGTATTGTTACAATAGATGTCGGATCTCCACCACAGTTTTTCGAAAAGAAAACATGGAAAAACATATGTACTGATGATAAATCATCAGGAAAATCAATTCCATAAGTAATTTTAACAATATGCCTCAATATTTGATATAGTCCTATATATCGGGGACTAAGCTTCCCCTTCTTTAATTTCCAAAACTCATTACATCCTTCATACGAGAAACTTTTAGGTAAACCCACTCATCAATTCTAAACTCAAGATCTCTTATTCTAACATCGGCATAAGAATTTTGTTGACTTTGAGACATTTTCAACCTTTATCTACCGAGTTAAGCTTTTTTCCATAGCCTCCTGAACTAATTGGGGACCTACCAAGGAAACCTCACTAATTTAAAACCAACCTATCGGAGATCTACACCTCCTACCATAGAGAACCTCAAATGGATCTATACAATACTTGAATGATAGATATTATTATATGCAAAGTCAATCACTGTCATTTGATCATCCCAATTATCGTTGAACTCAATCCCACTAGCTCTCAACATATCTTCATGAGTTTAAATAGTACGCTCTTCTTGCCCATCGATTTGAGGATGAAAGTTTGTACTAAGCTTTACATAAGTACAAAGACCCTTTTGGAAAGACTTGCAAGATTGAGCAGTAAATTGGGTACCATAATCAGAGATAATTGTTAGGGGAACTTCATGCAACCTAATAATTTTCCATAGATACAACTTAGCATAATATTTTGCCGAATAAGAAACCTTGACATGGATTAAATGAAGTAATTTTGTCATACGATAAATAATAACACAAATCTAATCATGTCATCTCGGGTAAACCAATATTAAAGTCCATATTCTAATTTTTCCACTTCCAAGTAGGGATGCTAATATCTTCAGAGAAAACCTCCCCTATTTGGATGCTCAACTTTTATTGGTTTATAACTAGGACACTTAGCCACAAATTCCACAATATCCTTCTTCATCCCATTCCACCAATAGACCATCCACAAGTCACGATACAATTTGGTAGCTCCTAGGTGACTGGGATATAGAGAACTATCGGTCTCCGAAAAAATGTTCTCCATTAAGTCAACAATATCAGGAACACAAAAAAAAACTTGATATCAAAGCACATCATCTTCCCCTTGGGAAAAACCTTGATAGACTTTTTAAGCACCCCTTCTTTCAACTCAACCAAAATCAGATCAATAACTTGATTTCCTTTCACATATGACACAAAAGAGGATGCCTAACCATTATGAACAACTACACAACTTATATGGGATTTAACAAACTAAACACCCGATTGAGCCAATCTATGAACATTACGAACCAAATCTTTCTTTTCATCCATAACATGAGCCACGCTACCCACTGAGAACAACTCATATCATAGGCCTTCAAGAGTTCTAGTGTAACGACCCAAAGGTACCCCCTGGAAGTTACCGGCGTATGACACTCTGAGAAGTCTCACACAAGATTCTCGTATCAATCATCGCATAATATACTCCCAAAATAAGTAAGAATTTAAAATTTTCTTCACACACGAAGAATACTTTCATAAATATGCAAGCGGAAGACTTTTTTAAAATATCTAACTTTTTAATGTCTCATTAAACCATATGATACTTTGAATGTACAACATTAGGACTGAGCCCATACAAGACTTTAAATAAAAACTAAAGACATAAAAGGAACATGTCAGTCTTGTCCTTGATTCTATGAGGACTAACCAAAACTTCATCTTCAACCCTTAGAAACCTATCCATCATCCATGGCATATCAAGACTTCCAATCCCTACACTTTAGTCATAAAGGGAAAAGAAGGGGTTAACACATTTAATGCACTAAGTATGGAAGCCATGAAAAAACCATAAAAAAGGGACATTTAGTATTGAAACATGCTTTCATGATATTTTTATATAAACCTTAATTGTAAGAGTTTAAGAGACATAATACAAGTCAACAAGCACATATAATACATAATCCATATTCAACAAGATATAACCATAATCACATATAATCCATATAAGCATTTAGACCCCCCCACTAAAGGTTATCCTAAGACTAACTTAAGTTAGACAAGAAGAGACCACCCATACACCCTCTTCAAGCACACCTACGTAATCCTTAAGACTACCCAAAGTAAGGATATTCCTTTTCTTCAACTCAAATTTAACTCCATATTCAATAAGATAAATCTTTACATTATTTAGACTCTCTACCTAAGGTTACTCTAAGACTCACCTAAGTAAGACATGAAAAGACCGCCCATACACACTCTTCAAGACTACCTAAGCAATCCTCAAAGCTACCCTAGATAAGAACCTATCTAGTCAACATACTACATAAAGAGAACCATATTCATTATAAACCATTTAAAAGGCAAGTAACCAATTAGAGGACTTCACATAACAGTCTTGGAAGACCTAGGGAACTCACGTAGCATCTTCAAAGCCTACTCATGAAATGTGTATATAGCGTCCCATTCCTCTACCCACACGTTGTAGAAATTATCCAATAACTATAGTTTACATCCCATATGATGAGAATAGGCATTAACCGACATAGAGCATACTAGCTAGGTATGGAATTTGCTTTCATAAGGATACCACACCGTGGAAGGTGTTCTACTTGCCAAAGGTAGAACTAGGACTATTCCCATGTTGGCACATGGTTCTGTGATATCAAGGGCTTTTTGTACTCTAGTCGCATATTCAAATAGAGATACTACCACAAGCATATCCACTCGGTACTTTGCTTTTGTTCTCATAGAGTAATCATTCCCTATCTGTATTAGAGAAGGTACCATTACTATATCCTACCAACTCATAATACTTTTTCATGGATAGCTCTTATTACTTTCTTAGAGATGGTTTCATGTCGTTCCATCCGACCTATCCCTAAGTCCATCATTCCGCTCAAGAAGGCACCGTTATGGTCTTGCACTTCAAGGATTCAATATTTTAAAAAATTCCATATTCAAGATTACACGTACTTTACCTTATTTTGTTATTCAAGGTCCCATATAAGTCTTTCATAGAAAGTCACCTCCTTTAGGTCTACCTATCCTATAATTCATTCTTCCATTCATTCATACACGTACATGAAAAGGGTACCTAACCCTACCAAGTCAAGAGATCACGTATTCACCTAACTTTCATGTATCAAGTAGAGGGACTTGAGTCTACCAATCAAGAAACAACATTCATCATATCATGTATTCAATATCATTCAAGTACCAAGTAGGGACAACTAAGTCTACCACACAAGGTATAATATTTTAACATAGGGCTCTTATTAGTCCTCCATCACAATATATAATAAATTTTATAAGAATCATAACATTATTGCACCATTACAAGATCATATAGACATCACATTATCCTTCACTTTATATATTAATCTAAGCCATAACACCTTGCACATAATCACATTACTTATCATAAACAACTTCACATTATATCTTTACATAAGCCCTAACATGATACTACTAAAATCCACATAATAATGCTGACAACGCCATGATCATCATCATATAAAACACATAAGCACCGCCACCATAAGTGGACTATACCAATCAATACCAATTCTATATCAATTCTACATTAACTAAGGGAATTAGGTCAACTTACCTTCTTCAAACAACCAAGATCACAATTCCTTAACATCTCCATCAATTAAAAATATAAAAGTATAATTAACCATAAAAATCAACATTACAACATAATCTAAACTCAATTCTATCATAATTAGATCATAAGCAATTAACCCATGCATATGCCAAATTTAGAGATTTGTGAAGATCAAGGGTTCATAGAGTTTTTCATTGGAAAACATCAATTATACATCAATTACATCATATCTAATTATTTGAAAACGTTTCATGGAAGAACCCATGACTTAGACTGAAAATTGGACTTTCTCATCAAATTTGAAATATTTGAAAATCACTTTGAGATTGGCTCTAAGGTGATAGAAAGCCTTAGATAAAGAACTCTTATACCTTATTAGAAGAATACCCAAGAGAATTGAAGAAGAATGACATTATAAATCCGCCATCCCAGCTCCACCTTAACCTTGACCTTCCATGGAGGTTTTTGGAGAAACTTTGGCATGGAAGGGTTTTGATTTAGGTTCTAGGGTCTAAAAGCGGGTTTAATCGCTTTAATACTCTTACAATGCCCAAATATACCTAATACAACCGTCCAAAGAATTTAAAAGGCTAGGTGTGAATTTACCACTTCACCCCTAGCTTGGCCGAATTGCAGGAAGATTACATGACCCAAACGACGCCCACAATGACGGACCGTCATTTGGATGATGCCCCATTCAATTGACGCCCAAGGTCGACGAATCATCGTTTGAACGACTAGCCATCCCTTGTGGCCGTCGTTTGACAATGCCTTAAATCATCCTGCCTTTGAGATGGGGTCCTCTTCTAGGGCCCCTCGTAGGTCCTAGGTGGAGTCGTACTAGGACATTAAACCCCTAAATATGATCATCTAGGTCTTAGGGTCCTCTCCTATCAATTTAGATACCAAACAACTAATGAAACATGCGAAGGCACACTAGAACACGCATAAGCACATTGGTGAATAGTCGTCAAACGTCTTGGACATTCCTTGACATTTGACTTCAAACACAACCGGACTGACTTAAAAACTAATTTACACATTATATAACTAGTTAGAAGCCCTTAAAACACAAGTGAATCTCTAGTTAAACCTAGTTCATTATGAGGGTTGTAACAATTAGCCACATACATTGGAGAAGATTTAGATCTTTTTGCTTGAATACATATTGTAAAATTCTTTGGTCGACAAGAAAACAACACAGACACGATACAAATAATTCCTCTACACTTCAAAGGAAAAAGCAATTGCCGCTATTTCCAAATCATGGTTAGGATAATTCTTCTCATAAATCATGAGTTGCATTAAAGAGTAAGAAATGACTTCCCTATGTTGCATCAAAACTCTCATGCCCCAAGGTAGACCCTAGGCGTAACGTGGTGTATGAGACCTAGAAAGTCCACATACAAGGAACTTAGAAGTCATCATACAGGAAATTAGAATATTTAAGATTTAAAAAACAATTTCGACATATGAAAGTTCTATAGATAAAAGTGGGAGACTAAAAATCTTCTCAAAGCCATCTAATCCAAAAGATTGATCGGGGCGTAGCCCATACATCAAATTCCTGAACAGAAAGTAATGATAAAAGGGAAACAAAAGTTGAGTACTCATAAAATGAGGACTTACCAATCATTAAGTTTCTACATAAGATCCTTATCTATGGAAGTGCGAATTTTATTGTCGGACCCTATATTCAAAGAAAATGTAGGCAAGAGTATGTGTTAGTAGAAATATGAACCAAGTATGACAAACATACATAAAACATTCAATAACATGAATAAAAAGAGATATCTTTGTGAGATACAATGACCAAGATAAGACATGTTACAAAAATAATTAGAAAACGTAAGTCGTAAACATGGTAAACAAAAATAAAAATCATCTTAGAAGATACGTGAGATACGTCTTGAAGTAACCTTAGTTCATTATTGTTGGAGGGTTACCTTTAACCAACATATAAGAACATGAGGTATCAACACGGAATTCAGTGTCTACCCCACACCGAAAAGGGATGTCCTACTAGCATATATAAGACCATGACATTTTATCATATGTGGATCCACTAGATAATGTATACCTAAGACAATCATTCTATTGGGCACATAGGTGTGCGATAAGGAGATTGATACTAGTAACCCAACTTATAGTAATGGTAGGCTTACATCTCAATATCCTCTCGATGATAATTATAAATCCCACGAAATATTCATTTAGTTAAATTTTCTTTCATATCCATGGAAGGACACATTATCTTTTCAAACCATGATAAGTCATATGTCATCCATGGAAAGGTAAATTTAAGAAACCAATCCAATCTAGATTTCATTTTAATATATCCTTAACTTCAATTCATTTAGGTGAGAAAACCTTACAACCTTAGAATCTTTTATGTGTGAAAACCTTTCATGTTCTTGCATGAAGTAGTTATGTGAGTAACTCTTTCGAAACAATTAACAATCAACAAAATATATGCTATTACTCTGAAAGAAATCTTTATCATATCTCATCAATTCCATAAGAACATGCATTATTTCATAATTCACCTTTTATAGTTCATAACCCACTTATAATCATCAATATCTAGAAAAATGGGTTAGACATGGGTTCATGGGGATTCATTTTAAAATCATGAAAGTATATCAATTCATGGATAAATTTCATACGTCAATTAAGTAAATCAATTTTTAAAGGAACCCTTGACATAGAAGAAAATTGTAACTTAATTTGGAATTTGTAGCTATGTAAATTTGAGAATTTAAGAACTCCATGGAGGAAAGGGCTCCATAGATGAAAACTATCATACCTCAGTGACAAAAGCTTGTCTCCAACGGTGGGATTGGAGACTTTACTTGAAACCCTAGATTGACTCATTTTTCATCATGATTTCTAGAGAGAGAAATATTTTGGACTCGAAGACTTTTTCTTATTTTAAGAATTTGAGAGAACGGCTTTTAATTGGGAAAATTAAAGGTTAAAAGAGTTATACAGGACTTTAGATGAAGGGTAAAACTACATAGTATTAAGCTAGAATAATTAGGAAGATACCCAAAAGTCCCTAAGAAAATAACTGACTCACAAATGACCTCGAGGTACGATCCATCGATCAACTCATAGACCATCCTAGTTGGTCATCGATGAGTTCAGAGACCAAAGTTTTGGGCTACCAACGATTGACCAAACCTTTGAATCATGGGTCCATTGATGAACCATGGACCACGACCATAGGTTCTCTAATTCAGGGACTCACTACGGAACCTATTTATGGCTCATGCATTAAATTATAGACCATACTAGTGAACTGTTAAAAAAGTAATGAAACTTGAAATCTTTGGGAACTTGGGCTGGCCATCCACAGAGATGACCTATGAAGAGTGATACAGTTCATGGATCGTGGGTGGGTTCATCAGAACAGGCACCGGATCCTACAAAAAGATGAAATTCTGCCCTTTCAAATATGAGTTGTTACAATATCTACCGCTTTGGAACATTCATTTTCAAATGATATTCAAGATATCATAACGAGGGTAGGAACTTAATCTAACAACCCAACATTCGTGCAATTATATAAATGTACATGTCCGATGAATAAACATCAACTCCAAGCTAAAGCATTTCAAAACATCATATCACAAGGTCTATATGCAACTCATACTCAAATGCACATAAATATGTATAAATCAATCAAGTAAACTCATTTCTCAAAATTTAAGCTTTTCGTGAATAAAGATGATGAAATCATGGAAATATCTAAGACACATGACACCAAAAGAGTGAAACATGAGGAACTCAATACCTCAAGCTAGAGTAGGATCAGAGGGAAAGAAATGACGATAGAGGGATATCCTATCGGCCTCGGTCTCCCAAGTTGAAACCTCAACTAATGGATTCCTCTAAAGAACTTTCACAGAAGCAACTTCTTTATTTCTTAACTTCTGAGCTTTCCGATCTAAAATCTCAACTAGAACCTTCTCATAAGAGAGATTCTCCGAACGCCCAAACCTTCTAAGAGAAATATATATGTCGGATATCCATCACACTTTTTAGATAATGAAACATTGAAAACTTGATGCACCAATGCTAAGTCGTTAGCAAAATCAAGTTCATAAGCAACCTTGCCAATACCCCTCAAAATCTTGTATGAGCACACATATTAGGGACTGCACTTCCATTTTTTGGAAAACCTCATTACACCCTTCATGGGTAAATTTTTTTAATAAAATCAATCATTAACATGAAACTCGAGATCTTTTCATTTAACATTGGCATATGAGTTTTGTCGACTTTCAGATGTTTTCAACCTTGCTCTAATAAGATCAACTTTCTCCATAGCCTCATGTACCAATTTAGGACCTAATAGGCCAATTTCAACCACCTTAAACCGACCTATTGGGGATCTACACCTCCTACCATGTAGACCCTCAAACTGGGCCATGCCAATAATTGAATGATAGATTTTGTTGTACGCGTACTCAATGAAAGTCAAGTGATCATCTCAACTACCTTTGAAGTAAATTACACATGCTGTCAACATATCTTCCAAAGTTTTGATAGTACGCTCCGCTTTCCCATCAGTTTGTGGATCGAAGGTTGTACTAAGCTTAACAAGATCCTTTTTGAAGGATTTCCAAAACTAAAAAGTTGATTGTGTACCAGGAGCACAGTTAATGGATGAGGGAAATCCATGCATCCTCACCATTTCCTTCAAATACAATTTAGTGTAGTCCTCTGCTGAATAAAAAACCTTGATGATAATGAAATTAGTCAATTTCATCATTCAACTACAATAACCTAAATAGAGTCATGTTATTGTTGTGTGTCGGGCAAACAAACAATGACGTACATATTTAAGTCTTCTCGCTTCCAACTAGGAATACAAATAGCTTCAGATAAACCTCCTAGATTTCGACGCTCAATTTCACTTTTTGATAATTAATAAACATAGACACAAACTTCACAATATCCTTTTTTATCCTAGTGAACCAATAAATCTCCCACAAGTCACACGACATATTTTTTTCTCCTGGGTGAATGGAATATCGAGAACTATAGGCTTGTGAAAAGATTTGTTCTCTCAACTCACCAACATTATGAAGACACAAAGGACTTTGATATTGAAGCACACCATCTCCCCTTTTGGAGAAAGACTCAATAGATTTGTTAGACACCTTTTCCTTCAATTTAACCAAAGTAGGATCAAGAACTTACTTGGTCATCACATCAACCACAAAAGATAATTGTGATCCATCACACAATCCTTGGTAGACAACTAGCTGAAAAAATAATCGAGCTCGGGCCAATCTGTGAAAATCTCAAACTAACTCTTTCTTATTATCACCAAACTGAGCAACACTACACATCGATAATGGACTAAGAGATCCACCACCACATTCCCTTTATCCAGCTGATAGAGAACTTTATCGAGGTGATAGAGAACACTCATGTCATAATTCTTCAATAATTCAAGTCAGCTCCTTTGGCGAAGATTTAAATCATTCAGATTAAGGACACATTGCAAACTCTTCTGGTCGGTAAACATATCAACATGAACACTGTTGACACCCAATTTTGGACCTCTACAATATAAATTAATCATCGAGCTTCTTAAATTCCAAATCAGTTGAAATAATTGACTTTATAAAATTCAAATATCTTTCAAGTCATTTTAAAGTAGCTTTAGTTGCTTCTTATAATTTTTATGTGATATATTCTTTTATATTTTTTTATATAATAAGTTTATTTTATAAATATTTGAAACCGTCTCAAAAAAGATTTTAGTTTTACTTAATACTTTTTAAATTAATTTTGTCTAAATTGTTAAGTTACATTTTGAGTCATTAGTTTATAATTAAGTTAATTAGTTTAGCTTATTTAAATTGAGAAGCTCATTAATTAATTGATGTCAATTCATTTTATTTTAATTTTAGCCGAATTTGTTAATCAAACTCAATTTGGTTACATTATAAATTCATTTGGCTATTATTGCAACATATTGGATAATTTATCGATTCAACATCTAGCCACTCCTATTCCACCCTAAAACCCATCAATAGAACAAATTTTGGGACCTTTTCCAATATTTTCAGCAGCCTAGCCCCATCCTCTTTTCAAAAACCCACTCTTAATTCCTTTAAAACATTCCTAGACCTATTTACCTTTTCATTTACAAATTTCGGCAGCCCACCGTCCCAGCAACTCTTAATTGCGACCCGGCCCAAATCTTTCTCTCAAAAGAGACCAGCAACGTCAATATGCAGAGCAATAGATGACGTGAGCTACATCAACGTCTCCAAACGACACCTTTTCCGTCAAAATACACGGAAAAGCAGATGTGAATCTCTTTTTCGTGTCATCGTCTCCCTCGCCAGTACGATCCTACAGCGGAGCAGGCTTGATTTTCAGTCCCACATCCTTGCTCGCGTGGATGGGAGCCACATCGAGAACAAGGACGATTAGAATCTATCAAGTCCATCCGCTTGCTCCTCTCGTTCGGATTTCCCGGGATTTGGGTTGAAATTTTGTACAAAAACAACTTTTGGCTCGTCCTTGGAGAAAAGGTTTGTATAGAAATTTATTGGGGAACTCTGATATAGCCCTTTAAAAGTACGTACTTAACACATTTTAAAAGAAGAGGATAATAGTTTCAGCGTTTGGTTTTATGTTTTTGTCACGATTTCAATTTGGTTGTGCGTGTTCGAGATTTTCCTGGTGAAGTCGCCTTCTGCTCGTTCTTTCCCTTGTCCGGGAAAAGGGAACATGTTCTCCAATAGCTTCTCTCTTCCTCTATTTTGTTTATTCATGACGGAAAAATTGCTACTCTTTTTGTTGTTCGCTGATTAGTCGTCATTGGGTTTTTATTATTGTTAACGTGAAGTGTATGTTTTTATTTTACTTGTTTCCATGGGTTAGTTGTAATGTCGTTTGATGTTCTGATAAATTTTATCCAGATGGTTGTTTCTGTCTTTCTTTGCTTGAATGTGTTTCGATGTTCCCTTTCTTGAAACTACTACTAGAGTGTTATTAAATCGGTATTATCTCGTTCATGTTGTGTTTAAGTATCAAATTATGTCACATTAACGGTCTTCACTTTTTAAAGGTTGCACTTTTATGGATAGGTTCTTAAAGGTCTAGTTGATATGGTTAATAAATGATATAGTCGCATGCTTGTTGTAATAGTTAGTCTTACCTATCTTTTGAATGTATTTTTTGTCTTACTGCGCAATGTTATGTGTTTAAACAAGGTTTTGTCGCTAGACCATTCGACTTTCAGCCGAAAATATCACATTTTAACTTTAGTCGGTAACATTTTTGCTTTACTGTCTCTGATTTCCATTTTTTGTTCTTAATTTTATCTTCTTTTATTAATTATTGTTTTAGTTTGGCATAGATACTTGACATTAGTTTTGATTTCTTACGCTTTATTTGAATATGTGTTCACTTTATTTGGTATTTTGGATTAGTTACAACATGTTGAAACTTGTCTTGATCTCATTATTCTGGCAGAAGACCATTTAGAGTAGTGTAGAATTGTTAATTAAATTATTGTGGGACATAGCATCTGCTTTGGTAAGGATGATTTCCTCAGCTTACTGGATTGTATTCTATAGTGACTACTCTTCTTTATTCATTTTTTTAAGTTGTTGTCCATGTACCTCTGCATGGTTCCCTCTTATAGGATTGTTTTGTATTGTTTGTTAATTTGGAAATTCCCTTGGTCAAATGCAAGTTCCTGTAAGTTAGGGTATTCTTTCTGCATTTACGTTGGTTGGATTACATATTAACTCATTTCCTTTACTTTGTTTCGCATGTGAGATTCGTCTGAGTACATCATGAACTCATTTCATTCTTCTTGCATTTAGGGAGAGTCGTAAAGTCTCAAATCCCTCTTTCGGAGTTGGTCAACCAAAAATTTGACGTACAGGTTGCGGAAGATTTTATACACTAAGTATACAAAATAAAGTGGACCAGATCGAGATTTGGAGGGATTGGGTCAAAAAAAAAAACAATCATTTATATTTTTGAAAGTTATATTTTGTATTTTAGGCCTAAGCCTTGTAAATTTATTTATTATCATTTTGTTAGTTCTTAGGACAGGTGGAAGAATTGGGCCTTAGGACCAAAAGAAAGAATGATTATATTATGTTAGTTTAGGACATATGTAACTCAATTGGGCGAATGGTCCCTACTGATCCAAGTGGACAGAAACCAGATTTGGATCCAACTCTCTTTCCCTTTTTACTCTACTGTGCTTATTTTGCTTGTTAGTATTTGTCGTTAATCTTAGGGTTGAAAATTTTAAATCCCCGGAAGACGCTCATTTTGTTTTAGGAACTTAACTAAAATCGATCATCTTTAAATGGACTTAAAAAATAAAATTTGCAAAAATTTCACTGAGGTAATATATCATTGTTTTCCTTTTAAAATGATTCCAAATAATTTTCAATTTAAATTAAGTTAAACTTTTTTTAGCCAAATAAATTAATTGATGTATAACCACATTAGTGGGTATTTTAGGTGTCTTTAAAACCTTTTTAGAATATTAATATGAACCCTCGAACCCTCTTTTAAGTTTCCTTAGATTTCATGTTTTAGTCTTTTGAAAACAATGATTTTTCTTAATTTTACATAAAATTAAGTGGTGACTCTAAACTAAAACTAAATATATTTTTTAAATAAAACATAATGGCGACTCTACTTGGGATTTGAATTGTCCGACATTAAAATTATTTTATTTGGCTATGTATTTTAACTTTCTACTTGCTTATTTATCATATATATTGAATTGTTGCATTCATGGAATGGCATATTCTGTCAAATGATAATTATTTTGTTTATCACTTAAAGGAAGATTATGGGGGTTCACAGTCGTTCGTTAATCAAATTGTTCTCGGGGAACCCAGACGAATGTAGTTGGCTACTTGATAGTCAACGATCTTTAACTGCCCCAGCCCAAGTAGTCCGCTTGGGTAACCTATCCACTATAAACAAAGTCCACTCATAGTCAAACTAGGATAGAGCAAAGCCAATTAGCGCATTAGCCTAAGATGACCCAACACTCAAGGAGTGTTTGGCCCATTAGAGAGACCACCTTGAGTCCAAAGGGTCCACGGCCCGAACGAATATTCATACTTACGTGTGTTTGAAGGATGTATGTGTTTTTTGAAAAAATGTTGTGTTTTGGGTTTTGAGGGTATCTAATTCTTTGTATGTTTTTGTATATGGCTAAACAAATTTTGAGTTTCGAAATTTTTATTAGAACACAAGACCTTTTTCGTATATGGTGGACAACCTCAAAGCATGTCAAAAAGAACATTAATTAATTTGGTCCATCTCCCGTCAATAATGAACTTTAATGTTTGGCCAGAACTCATCGAAGTGATCACTCTATGCTTGGACGACGATAAAATTGTTTTTTGATTTGGGAATTTCAAAATAACGCCAAACCTAGAGGAAATAAAGGATTGTCTTGACTCCATTGAAATGTGTGGTAAGGGGCAAAACTATCCAGATCATCACATCCTACTATCAGATAATCCTAACATCTTAAAATTGAGAAACATATTACTACTAGTAAATGCAAACTGGCTAGACAGTCAAAGTATACCGTTCTGAAATTCATTGACCGGTGGGGGCACGATAGTTACTTCAGAAATTTTCCAAATGATTTTTTCGATCATAGTACCTGGAGACAAACTTAGACTCTCGCGTTGGTCGTATGCCTCTTGGAAACGATGGTAATTCCTATGGATGGAGGAAACGATATTGATACTCGGATTGTGATGGTTATGGATGCTATCTTTAGAGGTATTGGTGAAGAAGGACAAGTTAAGAAACACTATAGTCTTTCCCTAACTATTCTAGCCGACATCTATCGATCTTTGGGTCTATGCAAAATGGGTTTCCATTCTTCCAAGGATGCAACATCTTGCTTCAATGGTGGATGTCTTAAAACTTGATTTAAACAGATGGTACTCAAAAATAGAATTTGTCCAATACAACACAGGTGAGTCCTCTTGATAACTATGAGTTTTGTTTAAGCATTCGCAAATTCCCGTTCCACACCACGAGGGGGGCGTGGGATAAAGTGTTTTACGACTTAAAATAGGGAAACATACAATGGATGTTTCAAGACTTTATGTCAGAGAAAATAGTTGCTCAGTGGCATCAAAAGAGTACGACCCTACAACCCTAGTAGGGTAATGCAACAATTTGGTAGAAGGCAAATCTACATGTCCAAGGAGATGCTAGCCACGTTGCATTTGACTACAACATGTGCAATAAGATACCTTTCACCAAGACTATTTTCCAAGAATGGGCTGGGCGGAACAACATGAAAGAAAGCATGGAAAAAAATAGGTATGAAGCTGGGTATATTGTTGAATATAAAAAGTAGTTATAGGATAATCTGGGTGGTACACTAAACCCGATGCCACACATGGGCCAAGAGATTGATGACGTCCAAGTAGGACTCCAAATCAAAACATACTACTTTCAACAAGAATGGGACCGAAAAGAATAAGAGTTTCAGCGAAGAGATCAAGAGTTTTAGCAGAGAGAGCAAGAGTTTCAACGTAGGGAGCAAGAATACTTACGTAGGGAGCAAGAGTTCCAGTACAGAGAATTTTAAAGATAAAAGGCCTTAGCTTTTGTCTCTCATGAGTTCACCAATGCAAGGGCCTGCCTAAGGCGTTTGGATTCGACCTATGGCAAGAAACTTAACACTATTTGGAATGTGCCGATTTATTTCAAAGTTGTGTTCGCTGAGCCGCACGTGGTGACAAGCAAGTATCTCATCTGTGAAGAAGTGGAAAAATCAAAAGGGGGAGCAGGATCTTCATATTTTTAGTAATCTTATTCCCTTGCATGGGATTGCTTATATTGTATTTGCAATTTATTCTCTTTCTCAGAACATGTATCCCTTATGTTAACTTCGTAATGAATTTTCTAATTATTTGTGAATCTTCTTTTTGGGGGGTGCAACAATTTGATTTAAATGACACAATACATCCTTCAAATCGCTAGGTCTACCCTTGGCACAAAAGGATCACAAATCTATTTAGGATAGTGATATATGTGATAGGTTTCTTTGAATCAGGACGTTTCTAACCCACTCCTTTTCAAAAAAATTTGAAAAAATCTATACAAGTCACTCCTACAAAATGTTTGACAAAATTTTCAGAGTCTTGAGTTTCTCAACAAAAAAAGTAAATCCCTACTACCCAAATCCTAAAACATTACTCTATCACCTCAGGAAAGGTAAAATTACAGATATAGAAAAGGGTAAGAATACTACAATGGAACCGACTAGAGTGGATTTGCAAAGGAAACTGTAGATGCTTAAATAGGAGATCCAAGAGACTAGAGAAAAGAAATCAGAAGTAGAGATCGCCACCGTAGTCGTTTAATCTTCAAGTGCAGCACTAGACGAGGAGTTGGAAGCTAGGATGGTAAGACGCGCTATCTTGGATGAAGAGACGATTTCCATATAGAGGCTGCGTGAAGAATACCTCTTTCAAGATAACATAGTTCATGCCCCTGAAGATACTAAATTTGAAGTTGTTGAAAAAGATTTTGAGGAAGATATTGTCTATAGACCTCCTTTCCAAGGAAGTCTAGCAGAGGGGGACAAGAAAATAACTCTCAAGGCATATCTATAGGAGTATCATGTGGGATTAGAAGTTGTTCTGTGTGCTCTTATTTATGAGTGTCTTCGGGCTGAACGCATTCTAAAATCCACCAGGAGAACCACTTTCCAAGTTTGACCGAGGGATGTCCATAAGGCCTGCGCATATCATCCAAACCTAAAAGGGCACAAAATAGAATAGTGTGTGAAGTTTAAGACCACAGTCCGCAACCTGATCAAGACTAGTAGAATCGCGTATATGTGGGATGTCAACATTATCATCACATGTGACCAACCAGAGCTTAACATACCGGTCACAAAGAAGATTGTGTTTTACTGTTGGTCCTTCACGCCTTTCAAGAAAACAATGTTGGAGGTGTACATACAACTGGTTCGAAAGGGGGTCTTTGCCCCTCTCTATAAGGATGTGGAAGCATTATATCCCCTTGGAAGCAAAATTCAAAAATGTTGCCCCTACCATGACGCCACTGATCACAACATTGGAAGATGCCTCGGGTTTCTCTACGACGTGCCATCCCTCGTCAAGATGGGAAAGATTTAGGTTGAGTTTATCCCCCGTGACTAATGCAACAGTGAGGAGAAGAATGGCTTGGATTGAGTCACTTTTTATCTTTTAGAAGTTTTATTGTCTATATTTCACTTTTCTTTTAATTGCAAAAAATGAATGAATGAAAACGATAACTTCCTTTTGTACTCAAACTACGTACGACCTGAATTCTCCTTGCGAGATACGTAGGCAGCCTTTCAAGGCCCCTATTGTAATACCTCAAAAAATACATAGGTGAAGCTAGAGCCTAGCATCATTGTTATGATGGTAAAAGGTCCTAAATTGGTCTATAATGTGGTATTAAGGCAGTGTCTAAGAGTTTAGGTGCATTGGAAGTCAACGTCAAGGGACAACTAAGACGTTCGACGACTAAGTCACCTATGTGCCTCATATGTGTTTTATGTGTTCATATGTGAGTCATGAGGTTATGAAGTCCTTAAATGATTTATTATAGTTTTTATCGGCAGCGTGTCAAGTTTCGTGAAGTTTGGAGGTCCAACTTCCAACAACGCCCATGACGTTCGAATGGTTTGCCTTGAAACGACCATGTGTGTCTTGGCATGTTTCGTCGAGTTTTACGTGTTCGTTTAAGATGAAATTGATGTGGGAGGTCCTAAACTCGTATACAAGAATTCGGGTTGGAAATTTCTGGGAAAACATCCCCAAGGGCCAACCAAGTGGCCTTGAGGAAGGACCTTGCCTTGAGCCAAAGGCTGTCTTAGACGAGCCCAATCGACTGAGGCAATCGACGGCCAGTAGCCTTGTCGACGCCCCGTCGATTGAGGGCATGGGTCAAGACTTATGCGTGGAAGGTCAACCTTCCAATGACCAGCCTCAGTCCCAAACCACGGACCAACAGGACGGTCAGTTGATTGGGAAACGGCCAGTCGATTGCATCCGTCTGTGAAGCTGTTTTCCTGTGCAGCTTTACTGTAATTCTAGGGGTGAAGTGATAAATTCACCCCACATCCAAATAAGGAATAGGTCGGTTATTTAAGGGTACTTTGGGTATTTTAAACATATATATAAGCCTTAAACACCTAGGAGAATTCATTCTACAAAATCAAAACCCAAAATATCTTAGAAATTCTCTAGAATTTCATTGGAGCCAAAACTCAAGGAAGAGATTGTATTGGAGGTTTGAGTGGTGATTCTTCATAAATTTCGTGTATTAACATCATTGAGATATGGTTTTTGATCCTTGAAACACTATTTATCAAGGATCCCAAAATTCAAAGAGTTTTCTAAAGTTTTCAAGATGAACTTGTCCAATTTTAGATCTATCCATGAGTTCTTGCATTAAAGGTTTTGAATCATTACATATTGAGTGAATTTTTGTTAATTAGATGATTTAAACTAAATTAACCTATGAACCCATGTAATTGATGAACCCTATTTTGTGACTACTTTATGGGTTACGTGATATGGACTTAATGCTTATGAATTCTAGTGTATTTTCTATGGGCTATTGAATGATGTAAGAATTGTATTCAATTAATGTATAGGTTGTCTTAGATTTAGAAGTGTATAATGAATTGACCTAGTTTCATTGAGTATTATCGTTTTTGTATTGAATTGATGTTCATGGCCATGGTTAAGGGCCTATTGGTATTGAATTGGATGGTTTAGCTAAGGATTGAAGTGGAGAGAATGGATTGGTGGTAAGCTGCCCTATTTCTCTTTATTTTATATATTATATCTCTTGAATTTTGTAGTGATTGGTATGGTCTACTTATGCTGGTGGTGTTATGTGAATGATGTGGCCATGTCGGCGTTACTTTATGTATTTTGACGATCATGGCCTTGTCGGCACTAGTGGAAGTATTATGATGATTTGTATGGTTGATTATGTGAAGTATGATCATATCTACCTATATGTTAAGTAATGTGAAATTGTGTGTTTCTTCTATTGATATTAGGTGATCATGCTAGACTATGACTATGTTCTTGTATGTATAGTCTTAGAGTTGATGCATGATTCTTCCTAATTGGTTATTGAGTCTTATGTTGTCTATATTGATGATGTTATAGTAGTGGATAGGATGAATTAAAGATGATAATGGTTATTCCTATGTGCTTCTAGAATGATATGCTATATGTGATAAAGTGAAGTCTTAGTGTGTCTTGTGTGGTAGACTTATGTCCCTTACTTGAAGCATGTATGAATGTGAATATGAGATGTCTTGACCTAGGATGCTAAAGCCTCTTAGTCTTGAATGTATGAATGATATGAGACCTTTAATGATGTTAAGAGGGTCATTTATGTGAAACCTTGAAACTAGTGGTAAGGTTATGAACCTTGAAGTCGAAAGTTGTAATGGTATCCTTCTTCTAATGAATGGTGGACTTAGGGTTGATTGGATGGAGAGGAATCATATCATCCTTAGAAAAGTCATTATGAGTTATCTTGTCGCCATTGTAAGGCAGCCCTAGGGGACTTCTTTCGTAGGGTAAATGTAATTGGGTTATGAACTTGATATGGAAACCCTTTGTATGAAACTTTAATGTCAATTACTCCATGAGAACAAAGGCTAGCACCGAGTTAGTATGGTAAGGTATGTAACTCTAGTCAAATGATGAGTCTAGAGTACAAAGTAAGCCCTTGATATTCCCCAACCAAGTCCCAACATGCGATGTGTCCAAGTTCTACCATTGGCAAGTAGAACACCCTCCATCTGAGTAGGTTACAACTCCGGATTTCATGTTTTGCTACCATGATCTATGTCGGTTATTGCCTATTCTCATCATATGGGATACCAACTAGTATCGGAGAAGTTCTATAAAGTTTAGATGGCGGTATGGGACACTACCTAGACATTGCACCCTTAGGCTTTGAAGATGTTAGTGAGAGTCCCTAGGTCTTCTCAAAGACCATTACTTGAATGTCCTTATGTGATGAATATCTCTTTAATGAACTAAGGAATGTAACTAATTAAGTTAAGAAAGCATGTGAAATGAAAAAGTACTTATCTAGAGTAGTTAAGGGTTGTCTAGTTAAGGTGTGAAGGGGGCATAGGAATGGTCACTTTCTATATTACCTAGATGAGTTTTAATAATGACTCTAGTTAGGGAAGTTGGTTGATTAAGTAGACATGATCCAAACTTAGGTAGTCTCAAGGATTACTTAGGTAATCTTGAAGAGGTCAATCATGGACATTCTCTTCTTCATTTACTTGAGTAAGCATTATGATAACCTTTGTAAAGGAGAATGTCATATTACATGTGCTATTGTGTTTAAGTGAGAATGATCTTATTCTAGGTAATCTAAAGGATCTCTTGAGTGTGTGTGAAAGGGATTGTATGGGGGCTCGCTTCACAACTCACTCAAGTGAGGCTTAAAATAACCTTTGCTAGGAGAATATCATGTTCATAGTTTTGGTGTATTGTAAGCGTGTTTAACTCATTAAACGTGGTCTTAAGGATCATTTAGGTGTTCCTAGAGAGGGTATATGGACGGTCTCTCTTTTTCTTACTTAAGTGAGTCTTGGGATAACTATTAATGAGAGAATTACATGCTATAAAGTGTCTAAAGTGAAATTAAGAAACTTCACTGTACAGTGAAGGAGTTCACTGTAAGGTTGTTCCTAAAAATGTGATAAATGGTTTATGTAATTTCTTATGTGTTTCTAAGGTGTGAAATGTTGTTATAATGATTATATGATTATATCTAAATCAAAACATGCATATTTCCAATAAATGTATGTTTTCATGATTTTTATGCATTATGCCATACTTAGTAGATGTGGTTGTACTAATTTCATGCTTTTATCTATCTCTATAGTGGTTGGTAGGTGAGGAGAATTGGGAAGCAAGGATTAGATCATAGCATCATTTAAGTGAAGTTGACGTATATCCTCATTTGACTTGAGGGCATATATGTATTTTATTTCTCTTATTGAAGTATTGTAACAGACTTAGTAGTACTATATTTCTATTGTGAATGGGCCGTGTCCCAAGTACTCTTGTGTCTAAGATTTGATGAAATGAGATTTAGTATTTCCTATGAGTTTTATATGAAAGAGATTTTAAAGCTATTGAAATGTTTGTGAAAAGTTTTAATTCCGCACTACTTTTCACTCTATATATGCGATGAACGATACGAAAGGGCTTGTATAAGACCTCGGAGAGGTCAAGTACGTCGGTTGCACTCCAAGAGTGTCATATCTTATAGGGTGTGGTCTCGGGATGTGACAAGCTTTGTATCAGAGCATATGATATGAAAGTAGTCTTAGGAATCAAAAACTCTCATCAAGTCACGTCTAGTAGAGTCTTTACCATCGGTTTGAGTCGCGACACATCTATGGACGAGAGGCTATAGGACGATAGAGTTTACCTTCTTTTCTACTCCTATGTCATGTTGTATAGTAAATGTTATGAGTATCCTTCTTAATGTGTTTCCTTGTATTTCTCTCTTTAGTGTTATGAGTTCCTTTTAAGTGGGGGAGTATGGTTAATAGATTGTCTAGAAATGTCCTAGAAGCTTGTTGCATGTGCATGGTGTTTAGGAGTCTTGTCGAAATTGAATTTCATTGATTTCTTGCATTGTGTATTGTATGATGTTATGATTATGTTTTAGAGTTGTTTATATGATTTTACCTTTCATATAAGCATGTTTCCTTCATGAAGTGCCAAAAGTTGCATTTTTGAAAAATTTGCATAATTCACTGTAGCTTTGACAGTTCACTATAAGATTTTGCAAAAATTGACTAGTTCATTCTTTGGTTGAAAATTGTTGTACTGTGTTAGAAATGATGTATATGAATATGATAATGGATATAAAATGAGTTTTTTCTATTTGGAATGAAGGATGCGAGTTTTATAGCATGATGAGTTGTAGAAATTATTCTAGTTTCTTGTTGTGTTGTGATTCTCTTTATTATGTGAAATTGATATTTCTTCTAGATGTTTGTATTGTATAAGGGTGTTATATGGTATGGTTATGAGCTGATGATTGAGTCTCTATTCTTGTAAGTGTTCGGAGAGTGACAAGTGTAATTCGAGGACGAATATTGTCCAAGTGGGGGAGATTGTAATACCTCGAAAATGACTTAGGTGAAGCTAGAGACTGACATGGTTGTTATGATGGTATAAGGTCCTAAATTGGTCTATTATGTGGTATTGAGGCAGTGTCTAAGAGTTTAGGTGCATTGGAAGTCAACGTCAAGGGACGACTAAGACGTTCGACGACTAAGTCAGCTATGTGTCTCATATGTGTTTATGTGTGATTCATAAGTTTATGAGGTCCTTAAATGAGTTATTATAGTGTTTATAGGATGTGTGTCAAATTTTGTGAAGCTTGGAGGTCAAACGTCCAAGAACGTCTATGACGTTCGAAAGGTTTGCCTTGAAATCACCATGCATGTCTTGGCATATTTCATCGAGTTTTACGTGTTCGTTTTATATGAAATTGATGTGGGAGGTCCTAAACTTGTATACAAGAATTCGGGTTGGAAACGTCTGGGAAAACATCCCCAAGGACCAACCAAGTGTCCTTGAGGAAGGACCTTGCCTTTGAGCCAAAGGTTGTCTTATACCACCCCAATCGACTGAGGCAATCGACGTCCAGTAGCCTGGTCGACGCCCCATCGATTGAGGGCATGGGTCAAGACTTATGCGTGGAAGGTCAAGCTTCCAATGACCAGCCTCAGTCCCAAACCACGGACCAACAGGACGGTCCGTTGATTGGGAAACGGCCAGTCGATTGCATCCGTTTGTGAAGCTGTTTTCCTGTGCAGCTTTACTGTAATTCTAGGGGTGAAGTGATAAATTCACCCCACGTCCAAATAAGGAATAGGTCGGTTATTTAAGGGTACTTTGGGTATTTTAAACATATTTATAAGCCTTAAACACCTAGGAGAATGCATTCTACAAAATCAAAACCCAAAATATCTTAGAAATTCTCTAGAATTTCATTGGAGCCAAAACTCAAGGAAGAGATTGTATTGGAGGTTTGAGTGGTTATTCTTCATAAATTTCGTGGATTAACATCATTGAGATATGATTTTTGATCCTTGAAACTCTATTCATCAAGTAGCCTAAAATTCAAAGAGTTTTCTAAAGTTTTCAAAGATGAACTTGTCCAATTTTATTATCCATCCATGGGTTCTTGCATTAAAGGATTTTAATCATTATATATTAATCGAATTGTTGTTAATTAGATGATTTTAACTCAATTATACTCTGAACCCATGTAATTGATGAACACTAGTTTTTGACTACTTTATGGGTTACTTGATATTGACTTAATGCTTATGAATTCTAGTGTAGTTTTCTATGGGATATTGAATGATGTAAGAATTGTATTCAATTGATGCATAATTTGTATTATATTGATAAATATATAATGAATTGACCTAGTTTCATTGAGTAATATGGTTTTTGTATTGAATTGATGTTCATGGCCATGGGTGAGGGCCGATTGGTATTGAATTGGATGATTTAGCTAAGGATTGCCGTGGAGAGAATGGATTGGTTGTACACTGCCCTATTTCTATTTATATTATATAATATAGCTCTTGAATTATATTGTGATTGGTATGGTCCACTTATGGTGGCGGTGTTATGTGAATGATGTGGCCTTTTCAGACTTACTTTATGCATTATGATGATCATGGCCTTGTCGGCATTACTTGAAGTATTATGATGATTTTTGTAGTTGATTGTGTGAAGTATGATAATATCTACCGATATTTTAAGTAATGTTAAAGTATGTGTTTCTTCTATTGATATTAGGTGATCATGTTAGACTATGACTATGTTCTTGTATGTGTAGTCTTAGAGTTGATGTATGATTCTTCCTAATTGATTATTGAGTCTTATGTTGGCTATATTTATGATGTTATAGTAGTGGATAGTATTTCTTAAAGATGATAATGGTTATTCCTATGTGCTTCTTAAATGATATGTTATATGTGATAAAGTAAATTCTTAGTGTGTCTTGTGTGATAGACTTGTGTCCCTTACTTGATGCATGTATGAATGTGAATATGAGATGTCTTGACTTAGGATACTAAAGACTCTTAGTATTGAATGTATGAATGATATGAGACCTTGAATGATGTTAAGAGGGTCCATTGTGTTAAACCTTGAACCTAGTAGTAAGGTTATGAACCTTGAAGTCGAAAGTCGTAATGGTATCCTTCGTGTAATGAATGGTGGACTTAGGGTTAATTGGCTGGAACAAAATCATATCATCCTTATGAAAGTCATTATGAGCTATCTTGTTGCCATTTTAAGGCAGCCCTAGGGGACCTCTTTGGTAGGGTAAATGTAATTGGGTTATGCACTTGATATGGTACCCCTTTGTATGAATCTTTAATGTCAATTACTCCATGAGAAAAAAGGCTAGAATTGAGTGAGTATGGTAAGGGAAGTACCTCTAGTTAAAGAATGAGGCTAGAGTACAAAGTAAGCCCTTCATATTCCCGAACCATGTGCCTACATGGGATGTGTCCAAGTTCTAGAATTGGTAAGTAGAACGCCCTCCATCAGAGTAGGTTACAACTCTGGATTCCATATTTTGCTACCATGGTCTATGTCGGTTATTGATTATTCTCATCATATGGGATACCTACTAATATTGGAGAATTTCTATCATGTTTAGGTGGTAGTATGGGACGCTACCTAGACATTGCACCCTTAGGCTTTGACGATGTTAGTGAGAGTCCCTAGGTCTTCTCCAAGACCATTACTTGAATGTCCTTGTGTAATGAATGTCTCTTAAAAGAACTAAGGAATGTAATGACTTCAGTTAAGAAAGCATGTAAAATGAATAAGTACTTACCTAGATTAGTTAAGGGTTGTCTATTTAAGATGTGAAGGGGTCATATGAATGATCACTTCGTATCCTACCTAGATGAGTCTTAATAATAACTATAGTTAGGGAATTTGGTTGATTAAGTACACATGATCAAAACTTAGGTAGTCTCAAGGATTACTTAGGTAATCTTGAAGAGGTCAATCATGGACATTCTCTTCTTGATTTACTTGAGTAAGTATTTTGAAAACCTTTGTAAAGGAAAATGTCATATTACATGTGCTATTGTGTTTAAGTGAGAATGATCTTATCCTAGGTAATTTAAAAGATCTATTAAGTGTGTGTGAAAGGAATTGTATGGGCAGTCGATTCACAACTCACTCATTTGAGGCTTAGAATCACCTTTTGTAGGAAAATCTCATATTCATAGTTTTGGTGTGTTGTAAGTGTGTGTATCTCATTATAGGTGGTCTTACGCATCATTTTGGTGTTCCTAGAGAGGGTGTATGGGCGGTCTCACTTTTTCATACTTAAGTGAGTCTTGGGATTAGTGAGGGAATTACATGCTATAAAGTGTCCAAAGTGATATTAAGAAACTTCACTGTAACAGTGAAGGAGTTCACTGTACAGTGAAGGAGTTCACTGTAACGTTGTTCCTAATAATGTGATAAATGGTTTATGTGATTTCTTATGTGTTTATAAGGTGCTAAATGTTGTTATTATTATTATATTATGATATTTCAATCAAAAGATGCATATTTCCAATAAATGTCCATTTTCATGATTTTTATGGTTTATGTCATACTTAGTACATGTAGTTGTACTAATTCCATGCTTTTATCTATATCTATAGTAGTTGGTAGGTGAGGAGCATTGAGAATCAAGACTTGGATCATTTCATCATTCAAGTGAAGTTGAAGTATGTCCTCATTTGACTCGAGGGCATAGATGTCTTTTATTTCTCTTATTGAAGTATTGTAATAGACTTAGTAGAACTATACTTCTATTGTGAACGGTCCGTGTCCCATGTACTCTTGTGTCTAAGATTTGATGAAATGAGACTTAGTATTTCCTATGAGTTTAATATGAAAGAGATTTTAAAGACTATGGAAATATTTGTGAAAAGTTTTAATTCCGCACTACTTTTCACTATGTATATGCGATGAACGATATGAAAGAGCTTGTATAAGACCTTCGAGAGGTCAAGTATGACAGTTGCACTCAGAGAGTTCCATATCCTCTAGGGTGTGGTCTCGGGACGTGACACTTATCCTTTTGAAATTTTCTTTTCCCCTGTCATTCTACAAGGGAAATGTTGATTTCAAATTAACAGACGCAGAGAGATGTAGAAAGAAGACCTTAGCTCAACGCAATTGAACCCTTGTACGATAATCTCAAATTAATACGAGCAAAATCCTGCTTGTCCAAAAATTAGTCCCATTACTCGTGTGTTAATATGTCCTCAAACTAAGCCACTTATATGTGTTTACATTTTCCCTATATGATATTTTGCATTATTTTACCTGAATTTAAACTAACGAATTTTCCTTTGAGTTTTGTTTTTCTTCCACGGGTACTCAAAACTGGTCTGTGTCGATAAACTGGCTGATTATCCATATTTCACAAGATCTAAAGGCCCTACAGATTCCTTTCCTAGTCAAGGTTCACATAATGGAAAAGCAGCAATGAGTGATAACAACGAAGAAATCAGCCTTACTGACCTTGTGGTGGCTCAACACGCAATCACCGATCAGAATGAAACTAATCATGCAGTTGATGCAACAAATTGTCGAGATGAGGGTTGAGAAGCAGAGAAGACAAGATATTCCTCCTTCAATTTTTACTCTGAATGATCTAACACACGGAAGACCTCCACTTTACTTTCCTCCTTAAAATGTGGAACAAGCTCAAAACCCACCTTCCAGTACTGCTCATAATCCCTCAATTATTGATCTAACCACCCAAAATCCTCAATTTTCCTCCGCCTCCTACCAATCCCCACCCCCACTCAAAATATCAATCCACAAGTGTCATCTGCCCCTCAAAATGCCAACCACCAAAATGGTCTACCCCCTCAAAACCAAAATGTATACAACCCCCAAATTTCCCTCCATCACCAAAATCAACATACCAACCCCCAAACTTTCCCTCAAAACTACCGTACCCCCAAAATGCCCAATGTCCCTCCATCGCTACACCCCTACCTCAAAAATCCACTTACCAAATACCCATCCCCAATGAGCATGACACTAATGGTTCCGAGCTCGATCAATGTGAAGAGCGGGAAAGACAATGGAGGTCAAAAGAAGAGGCCGCAAAGCTTGATATGAAGAAAGATATCTAAAAGTCAATGAAAGAGTTGCAGTGTATTCCTGAGGTCGCCGGTTCGGGTTACGATGATTTATGCATTCATCCAAATTTGGACCTCCCGAAAGGGTTCAAGGTGCTAAAGTTTGACATTTTCAAAGGAATAGGGAACCCCTTAGTGCACCTAAGGGACTAATGTGACCAACTCATGGCAGTTGGGAGGGATGAAGCATTACTGATACGAATTTTCAACCAAAATTGAGTGGATAAGCTCTGGAGTTATTTACATCTCATGAAACAAGACAGTGGCCTAGCTGGAAAGCCCAGGCTAAGGACTTCATTGAACGGTTCTCCTACAATGTAGAGATCATTCCCGATCATTATTCATTGGAAAAAAATAAAGCAAAAATTGAATGAAAGCTACAGAGAGCTTGCATATAGGTGGCGAAATGAGGCAGCTAGAGTTTTGGCCTCCTATGTCTGATAAGGAAATCATCAAAGTATTTGTGCTGGTTCAAGATCCCAAATATTTGATATAATCATGATGCTCATTGGAGCAAAGTTTGTTGAGATAGTCAAAGTAGGTGAGACTATCGAAGACGGATTGAGAACCGTGAAGATTGCCCGTGTTTCTACCTCGCCCGGATCCTCGGGTTTGTTGAAGAAGAAAAGAAAAGATGTGTTCTCTATCTCTTATGAGGGGAAGAAGACCCCAAGGAGATCTTCGTCATACCAAGATCATTCTCGACCTTCACATAGTTCATACCCGGCTTGTTATGCACAAGGTGATTACCAAAATACCCCTCGCCCCAGTTATTAAAATACCCCTCCTACAACTCATCAAAAAACTCCCCTTCTAGTTATCAAACTCACTCTTCCATCTACAAAATTTCACCTCCAGTTTACCAAACTCCACCCCATCACTATCGAAATGCCTCCCCCAACTGTGCCAACGCTCAGACAAATCACCCAATACCTCCCCCGATGTATCAAACCACAACTCCACTTTACAAAAATAAACCCCCCCCCCCAAACTACCAATCTCCATCGCTAGATTACCAAACAAACTCATATCCAAGATATCAAGCCCCCCGCCCTTATGCTCTAAATTATCGTCAGATGCCTCCCCCCTAAACAAGGAAACTATGATCCCCCCCCCTCCCTTCGCATATTTGAGAAGAAACCCACAAGAATTTTCACTCCGCTCATCGAAATCAAAAGAAAATTGTTCGAGCGATTAACTGCACAAAATATATTCATACAGCTAGGCCCAAGCTAGGTGACAATAGCTCAAGGTTTTACAGGCCTGATAAGAGGTGAGCATATCACTCCAACAGTATTGGACATGATATTAAGGATTGTATCAACCTTAAGCACATATCAAAGATCTGATTGACCAAAATGTGGTCTCTCTCCAATCAGTCAAGCCCAATGTCAATAGGAATCCTTTCCCAAATCAGGGGGCGTCACTATCAATATGATAGAGACAGATGATGATTGGTGCGTGACAAAGGCAACAATTTTGATCACTCATGATGAACTAGAAAAAGTTGTGGCTTTATCGAGAATTAGAGAGAAGAAAGATTTTGTGATTTTTAAACCCGAGAAGGTTGTCACCTTGGTGCCGAGAGAAAATTTTGCCCGACCAAAGTTTGTTATTGAAACTGCCTCTACTAAAGGTATGACCAGGTCCGGTTGATGCTACACACCGGAAGAGTTGGCTCAAGGGGAGCAGAAAAAGGACCAAATAAAGAGATGGATCAGTAAGGCTGAGGATGAGGAGTTTTGGAGAAAAATGCAGCCAAAAGATTATTCGGTTGTGAAGCATTTGGAGAAAACTCCGTTTAGATTTCTATATGGGCCTTGTTGATGAGTTTGTAGATGCATAGGCAAGCCCTGATGAAGGCTTTGGATGACGCATATGTGCGTGTAGGCACCAACATTGACAATGTACCTGCTATGGTACACCAGGTCATCCGAGGACACCAAATATGTTTCTCTGACAAAGAGTCGCCCTTTGAGGCAAGATGTGCAACAAAGCTCTACATGTCACCATTGCGTGTAAAGACAAGGTTATAACATGTGTCTTGGTCGATGATGGATCCGGTCTCAATGTTTGCCCACAGTCCACTTTGAGGCAGCTAAAATTTGACTTGGGGAAGCCTCACCAAAACAAGTCAATGTAAGGGCTTTCAATGGAGTGCAGAGAGACACATTGGGGGCACTAAACTTGAATATTCATATGGGTCCTGCAGAGTTCAGCGTGGAGTTCCAGGTGTTGTACATTAACACCAGTTGCAACCTCCTTTTGGGAAGGTCGCTCATCCACATGGCTGGGGATGTGTGTTTGACCCTTCACCAACTAATGAAATTTGTTTGGAAGGAGCAGAAGTTAGTTATTCATGGTGAACAAAGCCATTCCAATGGGTATGCGCCGATCGTTGTATGAAGTTTCCCGAGGCTGTGATTCTACACGGTGAGCTTATAAATGTCATCAGAGATGATTTGTCTCCGCAGCCCCTAATGCCTTTTGTATAAAAAATGATTGCTCCTTTGATGCTTCAGAGCCGTTTCGAACCAGGTTTTAGATTGGGATAGAATTTCCTGGGAATTGTCGAGCCTATCAAACTTTCCGCCAAAAGAGCAAATTTTTGTTTAGGGTATATCCCCAGAGAGGATGAAGCATAGACGAAGACAAAGAATGTCAATCAAGCATTGTCTAGGACAATTCCTCATTTTTACCAATCATTTCCAGTTTGGCAATATGCCGACAATAATGGCCTTGAGGAAGAAGTCTGGGGCCTATTTGAAGAAATTTATTTGGTCATAGAGGAGGAGGTCGAGATATCTGGCATCCACGATGCTAAGCTAGGGGAGCAATTGTAGAACTGGACCTCCACGCCACTTTTAATCCCCCGAACATCTTCGTTGAATAGACATATATTTATGCTTGTTTTGAAAATCAGTGGTAGTCCGAAAGAAGCCAGAGACCCACAACTTATACAGTTTTTTAATTGTTTGAGGTTTGAAATTCCTTTGTGATGTTTAAAAAGGCAAAGTGTCCATTTTCCATGGCCAAAGTTTGTGCTTGTTTTTCGATTTAAATAAAAGCCCCTTTTATCAAAAATTTGATTATTTGCTTATTTGTTGTATTTTATGTTCCTAAATTTATCTGTTTATGATTTCAGTAATATTAATTTAAAATATATCAATGTCATGTCATGTCACGAGCCAAATGAACAAAATGAGGCAGGTAATGACGAATATGAAGAATATGAAAGAGAAATGAGGTACCAGATAAATTGCTGAAGAGTTTCGATAGTTTAAGAATCCACATAAGCCAAATTTGGAAGAAACTGAGACTATGAATCTTGGAGACGAGAAGTGCATCAAAGAAGTCAGAATCAGTGTCCATCTAACCGAAGCTCAAATAAGGGACATGGTTCATTTGATTAGAGAATACATTGATGTATTTGTTTTGGCTTACATGGATATGCTAGGACTGAGTATGAATATGGTGTCCTACAAATTGCCGATTTATCCGGGATTCAGTCTAGTAAAACAAAAGACTCAAAAGTTCAAGCATGAGTTAAGTTTAAAGATCAAATAATAGATTACTAAACAGATCGAGTATCAAATAGTGGAAGTGACGCGGTATCTGACTTGGTTGGCCAATGTTGTCCTTGTTACAAAGAAAGATGGGAAGATCAAAATTTGTGTTGATTAAAGAGATCTCAACAAAGCAAGACCAAAATATAATTTTCCGTTGCCAAATATCCACATTCTCATTGAAAACTGTGTTATGGATGAAATGCAGTCGTTTGTGGACTTTTATGCAGGTTATCACCAGAATCTGATGGATGAAGAAGATGTAGAGAAGACAGCCTTCATCACGCCTTGGGGCGTATATCATTATTGAGTGATGTCATTTGGTCTCAAAAATGTCGGTGCTACTTATATGAGGGCTATGACAACCATCTTTCATGGCTTGATTCACAAAGATATTGAGGTGTATGTAGATGATGTCATAATCAAGTCCCGCAAGAGTTGAGATCACTTGCCTCACTTGAGGAAATTCTTTGATAGCCTACGTCGGTACAACCTGAATTTAAATACCACCAAATTTGCTTTTAGTGTGCCAGTTGGCAAGCTGTTGGGATTTATAGTCACCAGAAGGGGCATTGAGCTTGACCCTTCCAAAATCAAAGCAATTCAAGAGTTAACTCCTCTGAAGACGAAGAAAGAAGTGATGATTTTCTTGGGAAGGTTGAACTACTTTAGTCGGTTCATAGCTCAATCAACCGTGGTTTGTGAGCCTATCTTCATGTTATTGAAGAAAGATGCTTTGATAAAGTGGACAGGGGAATGTCAAACTGCTTTTGATTCCATCAAGATTTATTTGTCCAATACACCGGTATTGGTTCCTCCGCGAGAAGATAGTCCATTGTTGCTATATTTATCTGTCTCGGATAATGCATTTGGGTGCGTTCTTGGTCAACATGATGAGACAAGGACGAAGGAGTGAGCCATTTATCACTTGAGCAAAAAAATCACTTCATACACGGCTCGTTATACTCTTTTGGAGAAAATGTATTGTGCTTTCACTTGGATTGCTCATAAGTTGAGACATTATTTGTGTTCTTATACCACATACCTCATTTCCAAGATGGACCCGTTGATGTACATTTTCTAGAAGGCGATGCCAACCAAAAAGTTAGCTAAATGGAAAATGCTTTTTAATGAATTTGATAATGTGTATGTGACAAAGAATGTGATAAAAGCAAAAGTCTTAGTTGATCATCTTGCGAAAAATCCAATCGATGAAGAGTATGAACCGCTCAACACTAATTTCCCCGATGAAAATGTATCATTTGTGGGTGAATATATTTCTGAAGCGTACCCTGGTTGGAGAGTATTATTTCATGGAGTGGCGAATCACCATGGAAAAGGTATCGGAACGCTTTTAGTGTCAGAATCTAGTCAACACTATTCTATGGCAGGTATACATCGATTTCATTGCACGAACAACATGGCTAAATATGAAGCTTGAATTATTGGCTTGAAGATGACCATTGACATGAATGTCCATGAGTTTCTTATTATTGGAGATTCAAATTTGATGATTCATCGGGTTCAAGGAGAATAGGTTGTGAAGAACCCGAAGATCACCCCATATGTGCAATATATACAGAAGTTGTGTTGAAGATTTTGTAAGATTGAATTCAGACACACTCTGAGGACACCTAAAAGATCATTTTTATTGTATTGTCAATTAAGACGATATCACCATCCAGAAGGCACCAAGAAGATCACTATGTTGCTCGATGAAGAACTATCTTCGTTTGGTACTAGGGATGGCATCAAGAGAAATAAAGCATGCATAGCAAGATAAATATGTCATGCATCGCGGAAAAGAGATTCATGCATAGCAATAAAAGGAAATCTTACATAGCAAGAGAAAGAAGTCATGCATTGCGGGAAAGAAGTCATACATTGCAAGAAAAGAACGGCATGCATAGCAAGAGAAAGGATTCATTCATTGCAGGAGAAGAAAATTGTGCGTAGAAAGAGAGAGTCATCCATAGCAAGAGAAGGTGTTATGTATTGCAAGAGAAAAAAGTCATGCATCGAAGAAAAGAAGTAATGCATTGCAAAAGAAGGAAGCCATGCATAGTAAGAGAAAGATTTCATGCATTGCAAGAGAAGAAAATTGTGCATAGAAAGAGAATGGGTCATCCATCGCAAGAGAATGAAATCATGAAGAGGAAGAGGAAGAAGTCATACATCGCAAAGAAGGAGACCTCGTGTCACTAGAAAATCAACATCAACTGTATCTATTTCATTGGCAAGAGTAAACATCAAGGGAATCATCAAAGACGACCTCAAGAGAACTATCAACACATTACATCAACCGTTTATTACTTTGACATCAAACAAAGAGTACTTTGAAGATTATATTGCAAATATGAGACACAAGCTTTATTTTCTTTACGTCAAAACCAATAGAGTTGACATCAAATGCTTAAGGACATCGATTAAATTTCAACATGGTAAAAGACATTGTCTCCCAATTGGATTGCATTGTTTATGCTAATGAGTTTTATCTTAGTCTCTATCAATAGCATCCAAAAGGATGAATTCTCCACAAAAAAAAAAAGAAGGTGTGGACGACATAAAAAAAGATGCAGCAAAACGTGATACTTTTTCATAGCAGCGAACTGGGACATAGTCCAAAGAGGAGTGTCAAACTCTTAGGATGCAAGCAGAGGAGCAACTTTCACCATAATCAAACCACACCCTTATAAGAAGGAACGTGGGTTTTTCTTGGGTTTGTCAATTTAAGTTTTGTATCCGGAAATTTTTGTATCTACCCGAAGCATCTTTCCAATCGAAGTGATAATGCGCTAAGAATTTTGGAAATTATGTCCATGAAAGTTTTTAATTATGGGTGTGAATCATTCCACATTCATGGCTAAGAGGTTGCAAGCCTCTTTTTCATACTCGACTTATTTGTTGCTTTTCCGGAACAAAAGGTTATCTTACATAATAGATTTCTTTTTCAATCGATCGAGTCAAACTACAAGAAGCCTGATATCCTAAGTTGAGGGATATGTAGGCAGAATCGATGTTAAAACTCTGTTGTATTCCAACATTCGCTCTCAAATCTTATTCTCGAGAATTGTGGTCCCTTCATAATTTGGTATTGGGGTGGCATCTGAATTCTTTAAAAATCGTACATCAAATCAAGCGTATCGAACTTCAAGTGGGCTTAATTCTTATATAGCCTGAGATATGTAGGAATCCCACTTCAGCGGTTCATCCATATTTCTTAAGTCCGTACCAAAATCATCTTTTCAGAAGATGAAGATGTGGTTGGTCAAAATTGGATTGGTCAATTTTATTTTTGTCGGATTTCTCGCATCAATCCAAGTAAAATGAGAGACAATTTTTGACACCCAATATTGGACCTCCACAATATAAATTAATCATCGAGCTTCTTATATTCCAAACCAGTTGAAATAATTGACTTTTTAAAATTCTAAATATTTTTCAATTCATTTTAAAGTAGCTTTAGTCGCTTCTTATAATATTTAATTGATATATATTTATAAGATGTTTTTACATAATTCATTTATTTTATAAATATTTGAAAACCGTCTCAAAAAGATTTTAGTTTTACTTAATACATTTTAAATTAGTTTTGTCTAAATTGTTAGGTTACATTTTGAGTCATTAATTATAATTAAGTTAATTATTTTAGCTTGTTGAAACTAAGAAGCTCGTTAATTAATTAATGTCAATTCATTTTATTTAAATTTTAGCCGAATTTGTTAATCAAACTCAATTTGGTTACATTCTAAATTAATTTGGCTATAATTACAATATATTGGCTAATTTATCAATTCAAAACACAGTCACTCCCATTCCACCCTCAAACCAATAAATAGACTAAATTTTGGGCCCTTTTCCAACATATTCAGAACGTCCAAGCTCATCCTCTTTTCAAGAGCCCACTCTTAACTCCTTTAAAACTTTTCCATACCCATTAACCTTTTCATTTTCAAATTTCAGCAGCCCACCATCCCAACCCACTCCAAAATTGTGACCCGACTTAAATCTTGCTCTTAAAAGAGACCAACAACTTCAATACGCAGAGCAATAAACGGCGTGAACTACATCAATGGCTCCAAACGACATGTTTTTCGTCAAAATACACGAAAAAAATAGATGTGAATCTCTTTTCCGTGTTATCGTGTCCTTCGCCAGCTGCGTCCCGCATCCTTGCTCGTGTGGATGGGTGCCACGTCGACCACAAGGACAACTGGAATTGTACCAGGCCATCCGCTTCATGCTCTTGTCCAGATCTCCCGGTATTTCGGTTGAATTCTTGTACAAAGAACAACTCTTTGATCGTCCTTGGATAAAAGGTTTGAATTGGAATTTATTGGGGAATTTCGATATACCCCTTGTTCTCATCCAATTTTTCCCTTTTTCCCCCAAATACGAAAACCCTTATCTCCTTCTATAAATATTCTTTTTCATTTCCGTATTAGAGGTTGGAGAAAATAGTTAGAGAAAAATGTTAGGAATTTTCTTGGATGGACATTTTTAGTTAGATTTTTTTTTACTTAGCAAGGAAATTCAAAAGAGCTTAAGCAAAAAATATTTTTAAGTACGTACTAAATATATTTTGAAAGAAAAGGATAATAGTTTCAGCGTTTGGTTTTAAGATTTTGTCCTGATTTCCATTTGTTTGTTCATGTTCGAGCTTTTCCAGGTGAAGTCTCCTTCTGCTCATTCCGTCCCTTGTTTGTTGTTTGAAAAAAGGTGACATTTTCTCCGATAGCTTCTCTCTTCCACTATTTTGTTTGTTAATGTCGAAAAAATCGCTACTCTGTTGGTTGTTCGCTGATTAGTCATCATTGGGTTGTTGATATTGTTAACGTGAAGTGTATGGTTTACTTTTGCTTGTTGTCATGGGTTAATTGCAATGTCTTTTGAGGTTCTGCCAAATTTTATCTAGTATGGTTGTTTCTGTCTTTGTTTGCTCGAATGTGTTTCGATGTTCCCTTTTTTGAACTACTAAACTAGTGTTACTTAATGAGTATTATATCGTTCATGTTGTGTTTAAGCATCATTTATGTCGCATTTAGGGTCGTCACTGCTTAAAGGTTGCTCTTTTATGGATATTTTCTTAAAGGATCAACTTATACGGCTAATAAATGATATAGTCGCATGCTTGTTATAATCGTTTAGTCTTACCTATCTTTTGAATGTATTTTTTTTTCTACTGCATAATATAATGTGTTTAAACAAAGTTTTGTCTCCAGACCATTCGACTTTCAGCCAAAAATATTACATTTTTACTTGAGTCGGTAACGTTTTTGCTTGACTGTCTCAGATTTCAATTTGTTGTTCTTAATTTTATCTTCTTTTTATTTTACTCATTGTTTTAGTTTGGCACAGATACTTGACACTAGCTTTGATTTCTTACGCTTTATTTGAATATGTATTCACCTTATTTGGTGTCTTGAATGAGTTGCAACATGTTGAAACTTGTCTTGATCTCATTATTATGGAAGAAGATCATATAGAGTAGTGTAGCATTGTTAATTAAATAATGGTGGGACATAACATCTGTTTTGGCTAGGAAGATTTCTTCAGCTTACTGGTTTGTATTCTAAAGTAACTATTCTGCTCTTCCTTATTCTATTTTTTTAAGTTGTGGTTATCCATGTACCTTTGTATGATTCCCTCTGATGGGATTGTTTGGTATTGTTTGTTAATTTGCAAATTTCCTGGGTCAAATGCATGTTTCTTCAAGTTAGGGTATTCTTCCTGTATTTGTGTTGATTGGATTACATATTAACTCCTTTCCTTTACTTTGTTTCGCATGTGAAATTCGTGTG
This sequence comes from Solanum sitiens, assembly GCA_016801875.1. NCBI lineage: Eukaryota > Viridiplantae > Streptophyta > Magnoliopsida > Solanales > Solanaceae > Solanum > Solanum sitiens. Next base: position 644,667 of record JABWTJ010000160.1, read on the forward strand.
AGTTGTTCTTGCATTTTGGGAGAGTTGTAAAGGATCAAATCCCTCTTTTTGAGTCGGTCAACCACAAATTTGACGTACAGGTTGCGGAAGATTATATGCATTTAGTATACAAATAAAGTGGAGAAGATCGAGAGTTGAAGGTATTAGGTCAAAAAAACCTGTCATTTATTTTTAAAAAAAAGTTATATTATGTATTTTAGGCCTAGGCCTTGCAATTTTATTTGTTATCATTTTGTTACTTCTTAAGACAGGTGAAAGAATTGGTCCTTAGTACCGAAAGAAAGATTGATTATCTTATGTTAGTTTAAGACAGGTGTAACTCAATTGGGCAAAAGGCCCAAAGCGTAACGGGCCCAAATACTGGTCTAGCTGGACATAAACCAGATTTGGACCAAACTATCTTTCCCTCTTTACTCTACTGTGCTTATTTTGCTTGTCAGTATTTGTCGTTAATCTTATGGTTGATAAATTTAAATCCCCGAAAGACGCTCATTTTGTTTTAACAACTTAACTAAAATCAATCATCTTTAAACGGACTTAAAAGATAAAATTTGCAAATATTTTGCTTAGGTAATATATCTTTTTTTCCTCTAAAATGATTCCAAATAATTTGCAATTTAAATTAAGTTAAATTATTATTAGCCAAATAAATTAATTGATGGATAACCACATTATTGGATATTTTAGGTGCCTTTAAAACCTTCCTTGAATATTAATATGACCCTAGAACCCCCTTTTAAGTTTTCATTAGATTTCATGTTTTACTCTTTTGAAAACAATGATTTTTCTTAATTTTACATAAAATTAAGTGGTGACTCTAAACCAAAACTAAATATTTTTTTTTAAAATAAAACAAACACCATACAAATAATGCCCCAAATCCTTAATGCAAAAACTACTGCCTCTAGTTCAAGGTCTGGCTAGGATAATTCTTCTCAAGAATCTTAAGTTTCTTGAAGAATAGACAATTACTTTCCCAATTTGCATAACGACACATCTTAACCCAGTTCTTGAGGAATCACAATAAACTACAAACCATTAGTTCCTTTGGGTAACATCAACACCAGAGCATAAGTAAGCCTATATTTAAATTCCTGAAAACACTTTTCACACGTGTTGGAGAATATTAACTTAACCTTTTGTTGAGTCAATGTCATCAATGGAGAAGCAATAGAAGAGAACCCTTTAAGAACCTTCTATAGTAACTGACTATACCCAGTAAACATCCAATATTTGAAGGGGACAGAGGCCTAGTCTAACTCTTAACCACATCCTTTTTCTTAGGATCTACCTCAATACACTTACCAGAATCAATATGCCAAAAAAAAGCCATAGACCTTAGCCAAAACTCACATTTACTAAAATTTGCAAAGAGTTGTTGTTCCTTGAGGACTTGCAACAAAATCCTCAAATGATCAGTATGCTCGTCTTTACTCTTTGAATACATCAATATATCATCAATGAACGCAATCACAAGCATATGAAGGTATTGTCTAAACACCCTATTCATCAAATCCATAAATATTAATGGAGCATTAGTCAAACCAAATGACATTACTAAAAACTCTACATGACTATACCGAGTTTGAAAAGTTGTATTCGGAATATAATCTTCTTTCCCCCCTCAATTAGTGATGACCCGGAAAGAGGTCAATCTTAGAAAAGTAGCTGGCTCCTTTAAGTTGGGCAAATAAATCATCTATCCTTGAGAGAGGATACTTATTCTTAATGCTAACCTTGTTCAATTGCCGGTGTTCAATACACATACGAAGTGAACCATTTTTTTTCTACCAAACAAAATTGGAGAACCCCACGAAAAGATACTTAGTGAGATGAAACCCATATCCAACAAATCATGCAATTCCTCATTAAACTCTTTAAGTTCTGCTGGAGGCATATGATAAGGAGGAATAAAGATATGTTTCATAGTGGGGAGAGGACAATGCAAAAATATATTTCCCTTCGAGGATAAATATTTGATAAATCATCATGAGAAACTTTTGGAAACTCATTTACAACGGGGACCGACTCAAGAGTAAGGGCTCAAAATCTAGCTTTAAGACAAAAAACAAACTAACCCTTAGGCATAGAATTTCCCCCTTTCCACTCTTGTATGGTCTCATTTGCAAAATGAAACTTGACTACACAGGTTATAAAATCAACAAAAGCATAATACAAGTGCAGACAATCCATACTAAGGATATCATCAAAATTCAGCATATCCATCTCTACAAGGTCAACATGAGTCACTCTATGGGACAAGGAGACAAAGGCACTTTCTATAAACACTCTTAGTCACAAAAGAGTCACCAACAGGAGTAGAGAGAGAAAAATTATCTAACAACACATTCGAAATAATATCAAACATCACCGTCACATATAGCAACACAACACAAAGTAGACCGGTATCAAGTATATTATAAACAAGAAGTTGGAAAACTTTCAACATACCGGTAACCGCATCGAGAGAACCCTCTTGTTCACCGTGAGTCTGAAGTGCATAAAATTGGGAAACCAATAGACAAATTCTCTCCCTTTTTCCACAAGCATTGAGAAATCCCTTATTTTATGACCACTCTTTTCCCCAAAAAAGAAAATATATGTGCCCGCTAAGCATTTACCCTCGTGTTTTATTCCACACCTAGCACAAGTAGACATAGGCAATAAAGATCCAGTATCATTTCATCCTTGAGGATTCGGGTTCGATACCCTATCTTAGTTGAACTTAGGAGGAGAGTTGGATGAACCTTGGCCAGAAAACCTTTGTCAAAACTTAGAACGACCATGTCCATCGTACCTTCTGTGCGAGTATTTACCATCACTAGTCTTAACCTTCTTTTCCTTCATACATATTTTCTTAAGTTTGTCCTCTTTAATTTGTTGAACATGAACCATGAAGCGGCAAACGTCCATATCATTTATAAGTATAGCGGTACAACATTTTCTTACTACCATCTCGGACAGTCCCCTGACAAACTTACTCCTCCTTGCCCTAGGACTGGAAACCATAATATGAGTATATTTATGTAATTTTGTGAATTTAAAAGAATATTTCTTCACGCTCATATTGTTTTTGAGGAAGATTGATGAATTCAAGCACCTTTGTTTCCCTCATCTCAAGGGGAAAGAACCTATCATGAAAATCAACTATGAACTTTTCCAATTAAGAGTACCTGCATATTCCGCTCTCCCTTCTTTCTATTGGTGAAACCATGTTTGAGCAATACCCTTAAGTTGATAAGCGACTAACTATTCCCTTTCCACCGGTGCCATACTCGTGATCATCAACACTGTATACACCTCATCAATGAACTCTTCAGGGTCTTCCTCAACTTTAAAACCATGAAACACCAGTGGATTCATCCTAGTGAAGTACCTCACTTTAGATTCCACCGTACCCACATTTGGATTCACGGGACTGCAAGCTCCCTATTGGCTTGGGTCATCATGTCTTGATCCAGCACTTCAAAATAAACCCGAAACTCTAGATCCTACATACGTCATTCTTACTTCATCTAGGTTAATTTAGCGGAAAATTTGAACTTTTTGTTTTCTTATTTCATGCTAAACATTTTAAACTTAACATCATAGGCGTTCACAAATCAACCATCTAATATAGAGATAATCAAATGAAAGAAATAGTTCATAATTGCATTAAACGTATTTTTGCCAAAATGGCACCAATACAAAGTCTGAAATGAAAGTGGAAAGAAACACTAGTGGAACATGCTCCACTAGCTAAAGCCTACATCTAAGCTAGATAATAACGGTAGACATCCTAGAAAGCACGAGGGCCTACCAAGTCCGGATGAAAGCTCCACGTCCGGATAGTTGCAACGTCAACCTGTAAGCTCTAGCGTCCACCTGTGCCTGCACCTAAAAATATAGAGTTGTATGGGATTAGTACACACTTGTACTAAGTATGGGTATATGCAAGCACACACCAAGGACATGCATCAGTAAGAATAGCTCTTTCCTAGCAACATGATTATGGAAAGTCAAGTCAGTGGACTTGCCAAATTGGGATTAGGAAAGTTAGTGAGCTTTCCAAATTTGGATTAGGAAAGTCAGTGAGCTTTCCAAATTTGGATTAAGAAAGTCAGTGAGCTTTCCAAATTTTGATTAGGAAAGTCATGCCATGAGAGTAACATGCATCATCATAATTATTATATTGCACACAGCACATAACATCTTACACATAGCACATATCATATTGCATATAGCACATAACATCTTTCATATCATTCATTCATATGCCATGAGACCTTTGAATCATGGACTTAACATCAAGACTTCCCAAAATGAGGGCTCAACATATGGGACCTCAACTAGGGAGCCTTCTTTAGCAAACACAGAGTCTGCTTCATTCATTTATACGTACTTCATTTCATTCATTCATAAGCTAGTGTAAACACCAGCTATACCTAGGATGTAGTTTAAGACTCTCATCGGGTTTGTTGTGCAATGATCAAGAATAACCTAGTGTCATTACTGAGTCTAGCTCACCTCTTGATTATCCTATCCTAACACCTTTGGTATCGTTCATTTCATTATGTGCATCATTTGAGGCTGGCCTCATTCATTCATTGGGAACTTTAACTTTAACCGACATAGATCATGTGAGCATCATGAAATCCAGTGTCTCCCCCACACCAAAAAGAGGTGGAATCACCGGCCAAAGTGACCCAAAACATGCTAGCGTACATGGGAATTTAACCCCGCCCTATATTGGCAGTATAGGTTCGAAGACTAGGAGATATAAGGAGACCCATACCCGGCATGCCGGACAGTGTCATCTCATGAGAGTTACGTGAACCTCCGCCCTTCCCGAAAGAAGGCATCACCGTTCATAGCTAGTCTATCGGTGCTTAGTATAAAGTTACATTACATTCAACTCATACGTCATGGAAGCTGGCTTCTAGTATGAGGACATCATAGCTCAATAGATGATTTCTCATCTCATCATTAGTATTAAGTCTGTTAATCTCAATACTTTTATTAGATTGTTCATAGAGACTGGTCTCTTCATTAACTTTACACTCTCATAGGTGAGTACGTTTTGGTAACATTTACTTAGGCTCATTTGAGTTTGTTCTCATCTTTTACATTAGCCTCATATCATGTTGTCACCATATTCATTAACATTAGCACATTTACTCTTCATAATTACTCACCCCTTTTTACGTGAATGTTCATTTCATCATATGCCAATGCACTTGGCCATTTGTGTGTTTCACAGTCTTACTTAACACTTCTAGGGTTTCATAGTTTCATTACATAATAATCATTTCATCGTATGCCAATGCACTTGGCCATTTAATGTGTTTTACACTCGTACTTAACTCTTCTAGGGTTACATCATTTCATTACATACATCTTAGGTTCACTTATTTTTAAACGTATGCTAGACTTATGGGTCTATACAAACAAGCCATGAGGCTTCATTCATAGTTCATTTAAGTGATTCGTATCTTCCTAAGATTATATAGTACAAGACTTATGCATCTTGTATGTATGCCAAGATCTCGATTTCGCTCTAAGTAGGCGGCATTATTCTTGAACATTTAATTCACGTATGACTTATGTATCAATACGGAATTTGGGCAAGGGAACCCGGTTTCGAATCCCTTGGACAACACTTACATTTTTCATTTATTTTACTTTTGGTCCACACGGCTTGGGGACCCAAGATCGAGCCCCAACACCTTTATTTTATTTTTTCCCTTAGTTTTTCTCTTCATTTTTCGCTCAAAGGGATTAAGAGGATGTGGCATCGAACCCCCACAACCTCAATTTCTTTTAATTTCTTTTCTTTAAACTCTCTCTCCCTTGGCCGAGGGGTTGTGGGTTCGAACCCCCACAACCTCTCTTTAATTTCTTTTAAATTTTCTCCTTTAAATTGCCTAGGAGGTCGTGGGTTCGATTCCCACGCCTCTCATTTCTTTTTCTTTCATTTTTCTTTGACTCTCATTCGCTGCCTAGAGGTCGTGGGTTCGATTCCCACGCCTTCCATTTCTTTTTCTTTCATTTTTCTTTGTACTTTACCTTTCAGCCAGCACACCCGAGATCGAATCCCCTCGACCCCCATTTCCCTTTTGCGATTTTAAGGGATCATACGGGTGAGGTCGCGGGTTCGAATCCTGGTGACCTCACCTCATTTTTCACTCAATTAATTTTCCAGATTTGTTCATCTACATTAAGCCTAAACTAAACTTGTAAGTATCTGGAAATTTGGTCACATTTCATCTCACTTTCATCAATATTTTCACTTGAACTCATAGAGTAATTCGTAAAACATTTAACACGTTTTGGGGTGCATTTTTCATAGATTAGTTTAGCCAAGAGATTGTTACTTAAATCAGCCACATTTCATCTTTTATGAACATCACGATTTACATAGGTTTATGCACGTAAAATAACAACCATAACATTACACATTTTGGAGCCTCAAGTCGAGACCCTAGTCATAGTCACATTCTTGCACACACATGCATATAGTTTCTAAAACACATAGGTTGTCATTCATACGATTTCAAATACACAAACATAAACATATTCATCACAAAAACACAACATACACCTAAATCTACCAGCAATCATACCCAACCTACGAATCATTGGGAGCTAGTGACAGGGACATGTAACGGGGAACAACCCTTGTTTTCAGACTGAATAATCTGAATCTTAAGGGGTCTTTTGGGAAAGGTACCAAGAGAGAAGAGAACCCATACCTTTTTTACGTTAAACCCTTGACTTGCTGCCCAAAAACTTCACCCAAGATCACGTCAAAGTCCCCTCAATGTCAACACCACTCGACGGACAACCTCCCTTTGCCTAACGTGTGATTAACGTTTGTTTTCTTGTGATTTGAGTTCTTCAAGTGTGAAGAACTTGGTTTATTTTTCTAATCGTGTATGTTATTTTGGCAGACAGAACACGTGAGAAAGAAGAGAGATTGAGCATGAGAGTTGAGAGATAGACGTGAGATTGTGGGAGTTTTATTTGGCTTAGGAGTCTAGTTTAGCACTTAGTCAAATAAGGTTTTATTAAAAAGAAATCTGATTTCTCTTTTATTTTAAATCAGCTAATGAATAATAGATATTAATTAATTACATTAATTTAATAACTTAAATAAAAACCACTTTAATTCATTGCTTCCACCTAGGTTCGAACCTGGGTGGAGCAAGACTTCACTTCAAGAGCCCATTTTCGGCCCTCTCTCCCCAAATTTCCCCTCCACCTTATTAATTAAATAATTAATTATATATTTAGGATAATTACGATACTACCCTTAGCCTGGTAAAAGACAATTTTACCCTTAGACCCTCCAAACCTAAGACTTTCCCTTTTTAAGTCCGGTAAAGACTCCTTCGAGTAAATCTTCGTATGCGAGAGCCCTACATGGTTGGACCCAACCTTTCCAAGCTCAACTAACTCCCCAAGTTAGTTGGCTTGGCTGTAGCAAGGGTTCCGAGGTCTGGTTATACGCGCATCAAACCGTGTGAACTCTGGTCTAATCGTAGGCATTCTAGACACATTAAGCATTACTTATCTTATCCATTTTTAGGGTTGTTACAATCATCTCGGTGTTAAGCTTTAATCCCAGAGACTAGTCTTTTTTTTTTTAACTTGTCTTTCTTATCCATGCAAGGGCATATCATCTTTACAATCCAAGCTAAGTAATATGTCGTACATGGAAAGGTACAACTAAGTAAGGAATCTAAGAAAGGTTTCATTAGAATAGATCCTTAACATTGATTCATTTTAGATGAGAAAACCTTTCAACCTTAGACTAATTTATGTGGAAAAAAACTTTCACATTCATGCATGAGGTAGTTATGTGAGCAATCCATTCACAACAATTAACCTCAACAACAACATCTATGTATTTACTCTCAAAGCAGTCTACATCATATCTCATCAGTTTCATAAGAACATACATAATTCCATAATTCACCTTTCATAGTTCAAAATCCACTTTCAATAATCAATATCTAGTAAACATGGGCTAGACATGGCTTCATGCGAATTCTTCTGATAATCATAAAACTATATCAATTCATGCATAAAATTTCATAAATCAATTGAGTAAATCAACATTGAAAGGAACCATGACATGAAAGAAAACCCTAAGGGTCTATTTGAAAGTCACTTGATAATTGGAATTGGTGTAATTACTAGGGTAGTAATTACCTACCCAGTAATTACACTATCTAGTAAATACACATGTACTGTTTGGATGCCACAATGTAATTACACATGTTCGTTTTAGATGCACAATTGCAATAATAAATTATAATAAATTTTAAAAATAAAAATTAATTAGTTAAAATTCATACTAGACAAATAAAAAACTTTATAAATTAAATTAAATTAGATATTTAAGATATATATTCTTTTTTTAAAATATATTAATTAATAAACACATTTTCTATAACTAATATTATGAAAAAATAATTGATTTATACTTTTACAAATAAAAATATTTCAATTGAATTTATCGTAACAACTAAAAGTATGATGTTTCTACAAACATTGTGAAATGCATGTTTGATAAAAAAATAATATATAAATAAAATATCATAAATTATTAAATGTTTGACAAAAATATAATCTATCAAGTCTAATTAAAAAATGAGTGCAATGTAAATTCAATATTACTAATACAAATGAACTGAAAATATAACATAAATTATGAATTCAAAACATAGAATTTAACATAATACTCTTATAACAAATTTCAACATAGCAATAAATATGATTCATGTTTTATTTTTCTTAATAAAGAAAATGTAAGTCTATAACCTTACTTAACAATAAATTTTATTTTAATTTTAAAATTAGAATACTAATAAAATTACGCTAATGAGAAAATAAGCATGACATAAATAAATAGATGATATGACGAAATTACATAGAATCACGTAAAGTATGGTTAAGAACTAGAAGAAAATGAAATATAATAATATAAAATAAAATATAAACTTTTACAAATTTTTAGAATAATAAAAATAAAAAAGAACTTAAAATAATAGAACTAAAAAAACTAAAACAAAAAAATAGAAATAGAAATAAAAATATAAAAAGTAATCAGGTGGTAATTACATCATGTAATTACCAGCAATTCACCACCTCTGTGTGTGAATTGTATAGTGTATTATACCCTGCCAATTACCCCAATTACATCCGGCCAAGTAATTACTTGTCCTACAAAAGAGTACAAGACAATGTAATTATATCAATTACACCAAATCCATTATCAGGGTATCCTTCCAAACAAGCGCTAACTCAATTGAGGATTTCTAGCTTTGTAAATTTGAGAATATAGGATCTCCATGGAGGAAGGGGTTCCATGGATGAGAACTATCATACCTCAATGCCAAAAGATTTCCTTCAATGGTAAAATTGGATACTTGACTTGAAAGACTAGGTTGACTCCTTCTTCGAGAGATTTCTTGAGAGAGAAATATTTTGGAGAGGAAGACTTATTGTTTTTCAGAAATTGAGGGAATAGTTTTCAATTGGGAAAATTTTGGGATAAAAAATTTATATAGAACTTAAGATGAAGGGTAATACAAGATAGTATTAGGTTAGAATAATTAGGAAATGACCCTAAAGCTCCTAAGAAATAATATGTCAAGCTCGCCAATGACCTCGACCTACGGTCAATGAATCAACTCATTGATCGTGCTGGTTGGTCATTGGGACTCACCTACGGAACCTATTTACAAATCGTACATTGATTGGAGGATCATTATGGTTAAATGTTTAAAAAGTATTGAAACTTGACATTTTTTGAACGTTGGGCTGGCCATCCATCGAGCTGATTTAGGGACCACGAGTTAGTCCGCAGGCACTGGGTGGCTCCGTCGGAACTGGAACTAGATCCTACAAAGAACTAAAATTCTACCTTTTCGAATGCAAGGTGTTACAAAAACACAACCAAGACCAACCCATGAAGAATAACAATAAACCACAGAACCATCTGATCCTTCTAGTAGTGTTAATGTAGAAGCCAAAGTGAGCATGTCCTTCAATCCTCGGAAATCTTCTCACAGGCTTCCGACTATAAGAATGTCACCTCATTTTGAGTATATGTTGTGAAGGAAAGGAAATACAGGGTAATCCTTCCACAAACCTTCTATAATAACTTGTCAAACCCAAAAAACTTTATATATCTAAAGTGGAAAAAGGTCTAGGCTAGTTCTTAACTGCCTATGTTTTCTTAGGAACGACTTAACTAACTTCATAGGTGTAAATATGGAAAAGAAAATCAACATACCTCAATCAAAACTCATATTTGTTGAGCTTAGAATATAATTCATGATTCTTGATATTTGCAACGCAATCCTCAAAAGTCCAATATGTTCATCCTCTCTCCATGATTAAATGAAAATATCATCAATGAACACAATAGCAAACATATCAAGGTATTGTCTAAACATTTTATTCATCAAATCTATGAATATTGCCGGAGTATTAGGCAAACCATATGACATTAATAAAAATTCATAATGACTAAACCGATTTTGAAAATTCATCGTTGTAATGTCACTCTCTTTCATACTCAATTGGTATTAACTCAATTGGAGGTCAATTGTAGAGAAATAACTCATCGCTCCTTGATTTTGATCGATCAAATCATCAATCCTTGAAAGTACATACTTTTTCTTAATGGTAACCTTATTCAATTGTTAGTAATTATACACATGCAAAGTGAACCATTTTTCATATGAACAAACAAAACTACATAGCCACATGGAGTGATATATGGTCAGATGAAACCATTATCCAACAAATCTTTCAATTCTCCTTTCACTCTTGGTGTTCTGCCAAATCCACATGGTAAGAGGAATAAAGATAGGATGCATATCTAGGAGAAGGTCAATACTAAGGTCTATTTCCCTTTAGGGAGGAATACCAGGTAGATAACCGTGTAATACTTATGGAAACTCATTTAAAACAGGATCGAGTCAAGAATAAGGGTTTTGGAATCTGTATCCCTAACCCATACGAGATGATATATGCAACCCTTAGAAAAAATTGTTATAGCTTTAGGACAAGAATAAACTGACCCGTAGGCATAAAATTTCACCCTTTCCACTATGAAGGGCTTATTTGGAAGTTGAAACTTTACAGCTCAGGTTTTACAATCAACAGATGCATACATAATGGAGTCAATCCATACCCAAAATAACATCAAAATCTAACATATCTAGCTCTACAAGATCAACATGAGTTACTCGATGGTATGGGGCAATTTCAATGGACTCTCCTAACCACAATACATTCACCAATAAGAGTAGCGACAGAAAAAGGGTCTAACAACACATATGGAGAAAAATCAAATCTCATAGCTAAATATCACGTCAGAATAGAAAAAGTAGCACCTTGATAAATATAAGCATAAACATCGAGATGAAAGACTTTCAACATATTTATAATTACATCGGGAGAACCCTCTTAATCAAGTCAAGTTTGAAGTGTATATAATCAGTTCTTCTTATGATTACTTGAACCTTTACGACTAGGCGCATCTTATTTGCCTTCTCTTCCCTTAGTAGTATGTAATTGAGAATCCCTTATTCGGTGACCACTCTTACCACAACCGAAACAACCATCCACGCCAGCAGAGCATTTACCATCATACTTCATTCCAAACATAATGTAACACTCTGAAAGTTCATGACTTGGTCTAGAGCCTCACATAATGAACTAACACTTGAAACACTTTTTATAGGCCTAAAATAATGTATTCAAACTAGTTAGGAAGTGTTAGAGTCAAAATGTCAAGAAACGTCCATGACGTCCGGAGACTACTGAAATTGAGGTTAGTGTGCCTTGGCATGTTTCATGTGGTTTTAGGAGTCAAAATTTAATGAAATTGGTAAAGGTGTTAAACTTATAGAGGAGTGTGTTTAGGTTCAAAACGTCCGGGTATGACTCCCCAAGAACCACCCTAAGGGCCCTTGGAGAGGACCCTTCAATATGACCCCAAAGTTATCAACTTGACAGTGTGCATCCACGAAGCCAATCGATGAGCCGTCGATTGATCGACATTCCGTCGATGGATCCGTTGGTTGACACTTATCCGTTTTAAAAAATGGCCATAAAACATAGTCTCTGAATCAAACGACGACTCTCCAGTACGGCAGCGGCGTTTGATCGACACCCCATCGACGGGCAACCGTCGTTTGAGGGTCTATTTCACTGCATAAGTTTTTAGTTAGTGACTTAATTAGTTGGTTGGTTGGCTTTTTAATTAAGGGTTAAGCGAAGTTTAATTAAGTTAGTTGAGGGACTATATAAAATATTAACCTTATTTAGCTAACCTAATACCCCAAATTTCCCAAACCCAAATTCTCTCCAACTTCTCTCTACTTTCTCTCTCTTTCCCAAAGACACCATTGAAGACCAAGGTCAAGCTTCACTAGGGCATCAAGATTCAATATTTCTTCTCCAATTTTATAAGAACTAACAAGGTATGGAATATATTCACTCTTGGGAACTCTTTCCCTAAGAGGCTACTTAAAGTTGATTTCTAAAGTTGCAAAAATCATGGGGTTTCTTTCAATTCCGAAATTGATATTTCAATTGGATTAGATGTTGATTTCCTCTTATTATAATTGATATATTATGATTGTATATGGGTAAATTATTGTAGTTCTTTGTATTTGGCCTAGTTTTATGGGATAAATCATGATTGACCTTTTTTCCCCAACCCTAGTTGTGAATTGAGGTTGATTTGATTAGTGATGATACAATTGACTTAGTTCTTGTATAGATTACTATAGTATGTTTTTTTTAAGTAAATATATGGATGAATATGGTTGGATTGATGGTAAGATCTTGACGAGGCTTATCAAGGCTATGTTTGTAAGACTTTATAATGTTGAATCTTTTACCCCAATGATGATGGCTTATATTTGGTGATGATGTTCAATTTTGAAGTATTATGTGTGATTAGATTAAGATGATGATGATGTGATCAATGTAATGAAATGTCTTTATTATGTGAATTGTGAGAACATGTTAAGGGTATGATGATACAAGGTTGAATGTGAATAACTTGTGTGCCTCACTTTGATACGATGATTATAATGTGTTTATCTCACAAATGAAGGGTTTTTATGAAAGGACATTATCATGCAATACCTAATGACATGATATACAAGGGGTTAGTCTCCTATGGCCTATATTAAGTTATGATGATTAAGAATGACTTAAAGACATTTCAAAAAGAGACTTTATCTTAGCATTGAGCGAACTATATATGAGTGGTGTCCCTTCACAATGTGGGAATGTAGGTTCACAATGGTTCTCATAAGATGGAGATTACAATGCAATGGTGCATAAAGAGGCTCTCTAGCATGTCTCCTAGTTCTGTAACTATGTTGCCGCCATAGGAATACTAGCTAGTTGATCCACTTAGAATGAATGATATTCTCATGTTTTTGTTCTACCTTGGCAAATAGACCACCTTTTTCGGTGTATGGTTTCATGACACCGGATTCCATGGTTAACTCACATGGTCTATGTCGGTTAAGGCAATTATTCCCGAAAGCAAAATGAATGAATAAAGTAATGAAATGAACACTATAAATAGGGTGACTTAAGGGGTTATACTTAGTGTAGGTAGGTGTATGGGACTCTACTTATACATGGCACAAGTTGACCTTGAGGGAAGTCCTAGGGGTTGTTCATATGTGCTTGTGATATGAATGAAATGTACACGCTATTGGTCTAAATTGATATATATAATGAAGAACATGCATGATATGAAGATATATGAAATGTTTACATTGCTTATGGTCTTTTACTTGGTTTACTTGATTATGTGGGGTTATGGGACTTCACATGAGCATTGCACTTGTAGGGTTGGAAATGGGTCATGAGTAAGGGTCTTATATGTGGTGATGGTATGAACTCTTGTACATGAATTGTTATTATAATGTTATGTTGGATATATTCATGCCTACGATATTAATATTATGCTATTAATGTTGATATGAGCTTATGTTGATAATACCCATGTTGACTTGATGTTATGATGATGTTGGTCTTGTGTTGAATATGGACTTGTCCTAAGTGATGTTATGTCTAATGGCTTGTATATGTTCTTAATTATGCATAAAGACTTTTCAAAGTTACTTAGCATGGTTTTGAACAAATGTCAGTTTAAGCATGATTTTAATGGTTTTACTTGCATATGTTTCCATACTTAGTACATGTGATTGTACTAACCCATACTCTTTCCCTTTTTCCCAAAAAATGTAGGTTCGGGCCGTTGAGGTATCAAGGTTGCTTTGCAAGAAGACTTTAGAATTTCCCTAAGTTTTGGTTGGTCTTCTAGTTCAAGGATGGCACCACGTATTCTACCTTAGAAGTATTGCTATTATCTAAAGACATTCATTTCTTTCCTATTGTTGAAGAAATTGTTGTAAGACCTTTGTGGAAAATATGAATTTCTATAAGGGCTATGCCCGAATGTTCTACTTCGTTCTAGAATGTTTAATGTGAGATAAAGTATTAGACTAAATTCATATGTATTGGTTATGTTTTGTAACTGAGAAGCCTAAGTAAGATTCATATGCGAGGAGTCTAAGTAAATTCCATATATGATACGTGAGAGGTCTATGTACACCTCAATATGTAAAATGTTTCAATTTTTCCGCATTTTGACCTATGATATGTTATGAATGCTAAGGGCTTGTCCAAATCCTTTCGGAGGACAAAGACGCCGGTTACGTCAAGGGGGTGCTTCCAGGTCGTGACACATAATATAAGTAGACAAAGAAGATCCACCACAATTTCTTCCTTGAGTATTAGGGTTAGACACCATATCTTTGTTGAACTTTAGAATAGGAGCATTAGAGGAACCTTGACAGGAGAATCCTTGTCGAAACTTAAAATGACCATTTCAATCAGACCTCAAATATGAAAAGTCCATGTTACCAGTTTTTTCCCTTTTTGCCTCCCTAGACTTTTACTTGAGCTTATCCTCTTTAATTTCTTAAGTATCTACCATTAGATGTAAAATATCCATTTCGTTGATGAACATGTCAGTACGACATTTCTTGACCACCATTCTAGACACACCCAAAATGAACTTACTCATTCTTGTCGTAGACTGGGCAATCGTAGTTGGAGCATACCTAGAAAATTTCATGAACTTGAGGAATACTCTTTTACACTCATATTTCCTTGATGAAGACTGATGAATTCAAGTATTTTATCCTCTCTCATCTCAAGGGGATATAATCTATCATGAAAATTGACCTTAAACTTCTCCTAATCAAGAGGACTTGCATCAACTGCCCAATCTTCCTTAAATTGTTCAAACCAAACTTGAGAAACACCCTTAGGTCGATAAGTAGTCACCCCTGCCTTCCCAACTAAAGTCACACCCATAATTCCCATTATCTTGTATACCTTATCAATAATTTCTTGGGGATCCTCATAAACCTTAGAACCATGAAATTCCAGAGAATTCATCGTTGTGAAGTCCCTTATCCTTGAAGTCTTCGTACCCACATTTGGGTTCACGGGAATATTCATCTCTCTATTGGCTTGAGCTGTCATAGCTTGATCCAACATATGAAAAGAGGCTCAGAATTCTAAATGAGTCATTTCCTCGGCCAAAGGGCCGCCAAAACATTCAGAGCTTCTAGGTCCACATTCTCACATGCATTCCTTATAATGTATGCTCTTCGAAGGGTCATGTCCTGAGAAACATCAGAGAAGGATTGGGATAGAGACATATAGAGTTACACTCTGTCACACGACTTTAGAATGATTAAAGGAGTGGAATTTCATAAACATCATATACCCTCTTATTCATAAATTTGTCGTGTTTCACACTCATACATTAGACTTTACTTGACGTGTCTTGTGAGACAACCTAGGATCTTTCTAAGCCTTGTTATCTGAATACCAATTTTGTCACGACCCAAAGTATTTCCTAGGTATAAGATGTCACATAAAACCCTAAAAGACCCTATACAATCTACTTAGCATACATTATACAAGATAATAGAAATAAATATTTCAAAGAGCATTCCTATATCATAAAATAGCTTGACAAAGAGAAAGTCTAACAGAGTCTCAATAAGTCATATATTACATCATAAAGAACTTATTGGTACGTAACCCAAACATTCATACAAAGTATAAAAACTAAAATAAATAAATCAATAAGAGTGTATCGATCCTCGAAATAGAGGACTTGCCAATCCTTGAGTGTCAAAAGATCGACAAGCCATTAGTGTGAGAGCTAGGAGCGTCGGACCCTATATCAGTTAAATAATATAGGTACAAGTATAAATTAGAATATGGAATGTAATAAGTATGATACAAATACATAAAATATATGAAATCATGCTAAAAAGTACTTTAAATCAATGACCAAGCTAAAGCATAACATAATAGGTTAAAAGACATGATTCATAGTTATGGCCAATGAAAGCTAGAATGTTTAAAACACTTTGTGAAATACCTCAAAAGTAACTTAGTTCATTATTGTGGGAAGTTTACCATTAATCGACATAGACCATGTGAGCTAAGATATGAAATAGTGTGTCTAGAGCACACCGAAAGGAGATGTCTTTACTTTCCAAGGTAAGAACCAAGAGTATGAGCTTAAGAGGATACACTAGAAAATGTCTATTTGAGAACAACCTATAGTGGCACATAGTTATGCGACTTTAGGGATTGCTACTAAAGGTCCATGTATGCTCAATGGAAACGTTCATCCTAAATTTCCACTCTATTCTAAGTGAAATCTCACGGTATAGTCATTAATCATATTCAAATATCATAGATTAAAAGGAACAAGTAAGCGACCAATCGAAGCTCATGTTTATTCATAATATCTCCCAAGACTTGATTAAACTTATGTGAGAAAACCTTTCAAGCTCATGAATTGTTATGTGATAGAACTTGTCAAAATCAGGTTCTTAATAATATGTGAAAAACCTTTCAAAAACATTAATACTTTACTCTCAAATCATCCTCAAAACATTTATATCAATTTTATTAATGCATGCATATCGTCAAAATTCATAGTTCATAGTTCATAGTTCATAAGTTTCATGAGTTCATAGTTTAAAATCATAGATTATGTGCATGGTTCATATAAATTCAACTCAATGTCATGTATTAAATTTAATTCTTGCAGTAGAAGATATAAATATATCAATAAGTTCACAATTGAAGAGAACCCGTGGGTAATGAATAAAATCCTAACTTTTCAATTGGGAATCTAACTTATAAAATTGGGAGATTATTGAATCCTAGATAGGAAAGGACTCCATAGGTGAATACTGACATACTTTAGTGATTACGTCCCAAAGCTATGGTTAATTAAGGATATTGAAGTGAAATCCTTATTTTTTCTTAGCTTTAGACAGAGAATTTTGGGAATGAACTTGGAGGGAATTAGAATTAAGGTGAATGATTTAGAATGGTTAGTTTTAGGAATTAATTCAATTTTATAGTGGTTAAATGACATATATTAAGTGTTAAAATCATATGGAAACTACCAAAATGACCCTAACCCTAAAAATCTAACAAGTGACCCTAAAAGGACCTCTAAACAGATTGTACAAGTCACCACATGTTGTTTAGAGATTTGTGCAAGTGACATAAATTTGTGGAAGCCCTACATTAAGCCTAATAAAACCATATAAGGTTGCATGAAAGGTTCGTGGAATTACGCATTAACCCACTTTAACCTTTTCCAAAGTCTGAGGTGTTACACTTTCACGGGTCGTGCACTAGTCCGTAAACAAAGCACCCAAACCTAGAACCTCGATTTTTACAAGTGCAATCACGAGACGCTAAGTCATCTATGAACCCTGGAAGGGTCTGTGAAAAACAACCTTGAGAACCCAAATATCATTCCCTTTAATGGGAACCTTCACAAATTGTGAAGTAGTGTATAGTCTGTGAAAGGCAACCATCGACAACTCCGTTAGTTTTTAAGTCAAAGTTGTAAGACCCCCAAAATGAATTAAGGTGTCTAGAGCCTAGCATGTGCCTTATAAGCTTGTTAACATGTTAATTAAGTGTTTTAAAGCATGTATGATTGATTGAAGTCATTTAGAAGTCAAACGTCCAAGAATGTCCAAGACGTTCGAAAGTTAGACCGTGGACGTACTTGAGTGTGCCTAGCATGTTTGATGTGTTGAAAGTGTTATTTGATGCTCAAACTGGTATGGAAGGTCCTTTACATATTATTGAGTGTATTTACGTTTGAAACATCTGGGCACGACTCCCAAAGGGCCCCGCAGAAGGCCCTCAATGAGGACCCAAAGTATGTCTAGACACTCCCTTGGTTGTGTCTACCTACGACTGGAAAACGACGGCCAGTATGTGTGGTGATGCCCCTTCGATGGGTGGGAGTCGTACCACACTTAGATGGGGAAATCTCAGCCAAATTACAACCCTCAGACCCAAATGATGAATGCCACCTACGGCCCATTGTTTGGACTATCGGGCGTCGCTGGTTGTCCGTCTATGCAGCCTGTGTCAACTGTCAGGCGCACTGTTAAGTGAAAGGGGTGAATGGAAAATTGACCACACGTCCTAACCTGACTCTAAGTGGTTATTTTAACTATTTTTGGGTATACTAAGTTAGTTAAAAATATCAAAACCCCAAACCCAATTCATATTTCAAAATTAGACTTCGCTCTCCAAAAGAAACCTCTCTAGAAACCTCCATTGGAGATGAAGCTCAAGAATTACTTAGATCTTGGATTCCCATGGATTCTTCATGAATATTTAGTGGTTCTCTCCTATAATAAGGTATTGTGATCCTTCATCTTTAGATAACCTTTCATCTAAAGAGTTCCTTTAAGCTTTTCAATGAGAATTTATAATCAAATTGTCTATCTTTTAAATCTAGCCATGGGTTCTTTCTCAAATTGATTTCAAAAGCATGCTTATGATGAATTTATGTTTATGTAATGATATTAAAGTGAATTTCAATCCAATTTCATGATGAACCTATGTTCCTTCCAATTCTCAAATTAGCCTATGGGCATTGTGATCTTGAGTATATGTTAATTGAATTATGATTCTATTGTGTTGAATAAGCTATTTTTACTGTTTTATATTCAAATGGATGGTGAATTTTTGATGTGCGATCCATGTGTATCAAGATTTTATGATTTGGTAAGATTGACCTATGTTCTTCTATCCTCTATTGATTGATAATGCAATGTACATAATGTGATCTTAATTCTAGGATAGATGAAGCATGATTTAGTTTATGTTAAGATACATTTAGATACTGCCCTATACATTAATTGTTGATAAAAGATGAGTATTGATCAATTATTATCAAAGGTTAATGAATTGGTAAGATCGTTAGTTTCTCTACTTTTCTATGAAATTGCTAGTAGAATTGGCCTTGTAAGGCTTTAGGTGGTATGGTCCACTTATGGTGGCGGTGTTTACTTTTTGTCAATCTATACATGTGTTGATCATGTCCTTGAAGGAAAATTTATGTAATATGAGTTTGTTGTTATGATGATCACACTATGTGAAGCTCAAGCCTAGTTTCCCTTCTAGTTTATGATCTAGGTTGTGTTGATAAGGCTATAAACATGTGAATGACTATGTTAGGGTTTGGTTTAGGTGCTTCCATTGATGAGTTATAATTTTTAATGTCCCCTTACATATGTACCCCTATGTGAATCTGTAATTAGCTAATGTTAGGAGTCTTTGATGTAAAGTAAAGTTATCTTGTCTCTTATGCTAAATTGTGATGTGTGGTCTATCATTGGATGTGCGTAGTGGTCCTAAGAGGGTGGATGCCTCAATGTGATGCTGATGGCCATTATGTGATCATGTTGGCCAATGTACACACACTCACACCTCATTCATGCTTAAAAGTACTATAGGTTCATGGTGTCTAATGAAAATGTATTCTCATATGCACTTGTGTATACTCCTATGCATGTAGAGTATATGACCATGAAGTATGTTATGTATTACTTAACTAGGATGACCTGATAGTTGTTAAGGCTATAGTTTCCCGAAAGTAAAATGGACAATGGAAGTAAAGTAAGGACCCTAACTAGGATAACCTAAGGGAAGTTGCTTAGTGTAAGTGAGGGTATGGGACTTTACCCATGCATTGCACAAGTAGCTCTTGAAGGGAGTTATAGGAAGGTGTTCTAATGTACATGATTTTTTTTATGTTCCTTATGCATGATATTGTAGTGTTGTCTAATTGTTGAGATGATATTCATGGTATGAGTCTATATGATGTGGTCTTACCTTATATGCACTATGTTGGACTTATTGACTATATGGTGAAGTCTTGCTTGGAATGTATGAAGTTTTCTATACTTGTATTGTTGAGGTGTGAAATAAATGATATGATTGTAGTCTCTTGATGAGTTTACTAAGTATGTGTGAGGTTATGGGACTTCACATGTGCATTGAACTAGTAGGCTTAGAATGGGATTATGAGTAAGGTCTTATGATGTTTAAGTGATGTGAAGTCTAAATATGCTATTAATTGACTAATGTCTCTTATGATGATTGTCATGACTGGAATCTAGACCCCAGACGAGACCGGCGTCGTTGACCTCTCAGAGGTCGCAGACAAGCCTACTTACGTCATTCTTACTTTATCTAGGTTAATTTTAGCGGAAAATTTGAAACTTTTTGTTTCTTAACATACTTATAAAAACATTCTCATTTATACGTAATTGTTCACCATCAACCATCTAACATTAAGAGATAAGCAACTGAAAGAAATAGTTCAATTCTTATTAAGTGTATAATTGCCAAAATGGCACCAATACATAGTCTGAATAAAAATAGAAAGGAAACGCTAGTGGAACATGCTCCATTAGCTCAACTCTAAAACTAAGCTAGAATATAAAACAGTAGCATCCTCGCAATGAGGACCTACCAAAACCGGATGAATGCTGGACGTCCGGATAACTGCAGCGATGATCCTGTAGCTCTATCGTCCACCTGTGCCTGCACCTAAAATAGTAGAGTTTGTATAGGGTTAGTACACACTTGTACTAAGTATGGGTATATGCAAGCACACACCAAGGACATGCATGAGAAAGAATAGCTCTTTCCTAACAACATGATTTTTGGAAGTCAAGTCAGTGGACTTGCCAAATTGAGATTAGAAAAGTTTGCAAATTTGGATTAGGAAAGTCAATGAGCTTTCCAAATTTGGATTAGGAAAGTCAGTGGGCTTTCCAGATTTGGAATAGGAAAGTTATGCCATGAGAATAACATACATCATCATACTTAACATTCCGCACACAGCACACAACAGCGTACACATAACACATATTATAATTCATGTAACACATAACGTTGTTCATTTTTGTTCATTCGTATGCCATGAGACCTTGGAATCATAGACTTAACATTAAGACTTCCCAGGAATGAGGGCTCAACAAATGGGACCTCAACTAGGGAGTCTTCATTAGCAAACGCAGAGTCTGCTTCGTTCATTCATACGTACTCTATTTCATTTCATTCGTGGGCCAGTGTAAACACCAGCTATACCTAGAATGTAGTTTAAGACTTTCATTGGGTTCGTTGTGCAATGACCAAGAATGACCTAATGTCATTACTTGAATCTAACTCACCTTTTGATTATCCTAACCTAACACCTTCGGTATCATTCATTTCATTATGTGCATCATTTGAGGCTGGCCTCATTCATTCATTGGGAACTTTAACTTTAACCGACATAGATCATGTGAGCATCATGAAATCCAGTGTCTCCCCCACACCGAAAAGAGGTGGAATCACCGGCCAAAGTGACCCAAAACATGCTAGCGTACATGGGATTTGAACCCCGCCAGATCCCTATATTGGCAGTATAGTTTCGAAGACTAGGAGATATAAGGAGACCCATACCCGGCATGCCAGACAGTCTCATCTCATGAGAGTTACGTGAACCTCTGCCCTTCCCGAAAGAAGGCATCACCGCTCATAGCTAGTCTATCGGTGCTCAGTATAAAGTTCCATTACATTCATCTCATACGTCATGGAAGTTGGCTTCTAGTATGAGGACATCATATCTCAATAGATGATTTCTCATCTCATCATTAGTATTAAGTGTGTTGAACTCAATACTTTCATTAGAGTGTTCATATAGAGTGGTCTCTTCATTAACTTTACACTCTCATAGGTGAGTACGTTTTGGTAACATATACTTAGGCTCATTTGAGATTGTTCTCATCTTTTACATTAGCCTCGTATCATGTTGTCACCACATTCATTAACATTATGACATGTGCTCTTCCTAATTACTCACCCCTTATTACGTGAATGTTCACTTCATCATATGCCAATGCACTTGGTCATTTAGTATGTTTCTCACTTTTACTTAACCCTTCTAGGGTTTCATCATTTCATTTCTCATTTCATCATTTCATTGTTCATTTCATCATTTCACTGTTCATTTTATCATATGCCAATGCACTTGGCCATTTAGTGTGTTTCACACTCTTACTTAACCCTTCTAGGGTTTCATCATTTCATTTCTCATTTCATCATTTCATTGTTCATTTCATCATTTCATTGTTCATTTCGTCATTTCATTGTTCATTTCATCATATCATTGTTCATTTTATCATTTTATTGTTCATTTCATCATATGTCAATGCACTTGGCCATTTAGTGTGTTTGACACTCTTACTTAACCCTTCTAGGGTTTCATCATTTCATTTCATACATCTTAGGTTCACTTATTTTTAAACGTATGCTAGACTTATGGGTCTATACATACAAGCCATGAGGCTTCATTCATAGTTCGTTAAGTGATTCATATCTTCCTAAGATTATGTAGTACAAGACTTATGTATCTTGTATGTTTCCCAAGATCTCGATTTCGATCTAAGTAGGTGGCATTATTCTTGAACATTTAATTCACGTATGACTTATGTATCAATACGGAATTTGGGCAAGGGAACCCAAGTTCGAATCCCTTGGACAACACTTAATCTTATTTTAAACTTGATAATTGCATTTTTCAGATTTGGGAGACCCTAGTTCGATTCCCATCAACCCCATAATATTTCCTTTCTTTTTCTCCTCTCTTTTTTTGTTTAAGTCAAGGAGGTTGTGGGTTCAATCCCCCACAAGCTCATTATTTTTATTTTAATTTATCTCTTAACTTTCTCACCTATCCAAGAGGTTGTGGGTTCAATCCCACTGTCTACATTTATTTTCTCCTTTATTTTTCTCTTAACTCTCTCATCCATTCAAGAGGTTGGGGGTTTAATCCCCACTCTCGACATTTATTTTTCTCCTAACTTTCTCATCCATTCAAGAGGTTGGGGGTTCAATCCCCACTCTCCACATTTATTTTTCTCCTTTATTTTTCTCCTAACTCTCTCATCCATTCAAGAGGTTGGGGGTTCAATCCCCACTCTCCACATTTATTTTTCTCCTTTATTTTTCTCCTAACTCTCTCATCTATTCAAGAGGTTGGGGGTTCAATCCCCACTCTCCACATTTCCTTTTTCTCACCTTATTTCACTGATTTTTAACATGGTGAGGTTACGGGTTCGATCCTCAGTGACCTCACTTATTTTTCTTTATTTTTCATAGCTTATTAAAGAACTTTACTTGGCTGAAATTAACCAACAATGTGCTGGAAATTTGAGATACATTTTTCAGCTTCTTTTCATCAACATTTAGAGTTAATTCTTAGGGCATTTCGTGAATCATTTAGCTAATAGTTTTTCACTCAAATCAGCCACATTATACTTCATATGAACATCACGATTAATACAAGTTTGTGCACGTGAAATACAACCATAAAACAAGTCATTTTCATACTTCAATCCGTGTTCAAAGTCACGACTACACATTGCACACACATTAACACATATTTTCGGAACGCATAGGTTATCATTCGTACGATTCCAAATACACATTAATGAACATATTCATCACGAAAAAACACATTACATGCCTAATGTCTACCAGAAGACATACCAACCTACAACCATCAATAGGAGCTAGTGACAGGGACATGAAACGGGGAAACAATCCTAGTTTTCGGATTAGAATCGACTGAATCCTAGGGGTCTCTTGGGAAAGGGACCAAGAGTAAGAAAACCCATACCTTTTATGTAGTTCAAACCTTGACTTGCTGCCCAAAACTTTCTTCAAAAATCACGTCCAAATCACCTTAACTTCAACACCAATTCGACGGAATAATCCTCCCTCTTGCGTAACATTTTTGATTAGTTGTTTGTTTGTAATTTTCGTTGTGAGTTCTTCAAGTGTGAAGAACTTTGGTTTACCTACTGTTTTTTGAAGTTATTTTGGCAGAAAAAACGTGAATGAGGGTGATAGAGACGTGAGAGAGAGAGGTAAGTGTGGGAGAGGAGAGTTTTCTTAGGCTTAGGAGTCTTGTTTAGGACTTAGTCAAATAAGATTTTATTTAATTATTAAAAATCTGATTTCCTTTTATTTTAAATCAGCTAATAAATAATAAATATAAATTAATTACATTAATTTACCAACTTAAATTAAAAACAATTTAATTCATTGCTTC
The DNA here is from genome assembly GCA_016801875.1 of Solanum sitiens. Lineage (NCBI taxonomy): Eukaryota > Viridiplantae > Streptophyta > Magnoliopsida > Solanales > Solanaceae > Solanum > Solanum sitiens. Next base: position 669,223 of record JABWTJ010000160.1, read on the forward strand.
CACCTAGGTTCGAACCCGGGTGGAGCAAGACTTAACTTCAAGAGCTCCATTTCGTTTCTCTCTCCCCAATTTGCCACTCCACCTTAATAAATAATTAATTAATTATATATTTGGGGTAATTACGATACTACCCTTAGCCTGAAAAAAAGACCATTTTACCCCTAGACCCTTCAAACCTAAGATTTCTTCTTTTAAAGTCCGGTAAAGACACTTTCGAGTAAATCTTCGTATTCGAGAGCCCTACATGGTTGGACCCAACCTTTCCTAGCTCAACTAACTCCCAATGTTAGTTGGCTTGGCTGTACCAAGGGTTCCGAGGTCTGGTTCTACGCGCACCAATCCGTGTAAACCCTGGTCTAATCGTAGGCATTCTTGGCACATTAAGCATTACTTAGCATATCTATTTTTAGGGTTGTTACAATGACAGTGGTAGGTCTTGACTTGTATGTCTTGTAATGAATTTTTCTATGTGGGTCATAAAGTATGTTGGGTAAAATGTGAAGTACATGTCTTATTATATGAAATGGTTCTATGAATGTATGTATTGCTTAATGAAGGTTGTATGTATGACTACCTAGTGGCCTTAAGGTGATGCTTGAGTGTGGATGGTGTAATCGGACATTATCTATACATTGCACCAAGTGTCACTAGATGGGTTACTTGGGAAGTGAAGGAGTTCTAAAGAAAAAGATTTTACTTTAAAAAAGGAATAAGATTACTGTAACATGAACTGAGCTTACTATAAAGTGATGCCAATTATGCCTTAAATGCAATGTGTGGTTTTATATGATGTTATGACTGTTGTATATGCCTAAATTAAGTATGTGAATCTTATGATGCTTATGGTATCAAATTTTTAAGAAGTTTTCACAAAAAGGCATGATGCATGGTTTCAAAGAAAAAGGTCCATTTTAAATGCATGTTTTTTTATGGTTGTCATACTTAGTGCATTGTTGTACTAACATCATTCTTCTTCACCTTTTTACACAAAGTTTAGGTTATGGATGCTTAAAGGATGTCTCTAAGGTGAAGGGCTTGATATGTGTTTCCCAAGCTCAAGGAATGGAATCCTTAAGTTCAAGGATTTCCTATGTCATGTTTATGTTAAAGTCATGTAATAGTTTAGTCATGTGTTATGTTTTATTGGACGTGTCCCTAATGTACTCTAATGTTTGTTTAGTCTAAGATGGAAAAGAGATTTAGAGTCTAATTATGTACTTATGTTATTTTATATTAATGGAAGTGAAGTTTTTCGCATATGATGTGCTATGGAAAGTTTTAAATTTTCCGCTAAATTTACCTATGATAATGCGATGAATGATAACTATGGGCTTGTATAAGACCTCCGAGAGGTCAAGTACGCCATGTTACTTCTAGGGGTTCTCCCCGATCGTGACAAAAGTTATTTTTTCCCCACTTTTTCAGTTTCTATACTATGTCATTTTGACCTATTTTATGTGAAATTAAATGTTTCTTAAGACCCTAGCCTCCCATTCTCTCATAATTTAACCAAAATTTGATATTTTTTTCTCTCAAGGAAAAATAAGGGTTCCAAGCTTCAAATCTCCATTCCATAAATCAAGTCAAGGTTTCTACTCTAGGTAGGTGGAAATTTATTAATGGGTATCAGTTCACCCACTCAGTCCCAAAGAAACCTCAAATTTTAAGTTAATGATTCCTGGAAGCTATAATTTCTATAATCATCATGACGTTTAAATTTAAATTAGTTTTTCTTCATGTTCAATCCCTTATTACATGTTTTACTCATGAGTTGTATGATTTCAATTATTTATAACTCATGAGTTCATGAACTATGGCTTGGAAGTATTTTTATAACTCAGAATTATGCTACTTCATAATGCATATATTGTACATCATGTTTTCATGAATTAGATTCTTTCATATAAAGTATCTTCCATAATATTTTTAGATTATCATGATATATGATAATTTTAGATAAAGTATTTCTCAGTATGATTTTAGTTTTCATTATTTAGGAGCTACTCAATATGTATCAGTTATTAGTATGATTCACTGCTATCAGATTATTGTTGTTTCCGAATTATGCATGTTTTCGTTAAGAGTACCGTTAGTATCGAGTGACCTTAATGGATGAAGGTTTTTAGTTAGCATTCATTGGTCTTTAATAGAATCCCTAAGTCCTAGAACTACGTGTCACCATTGGTTTTTCTCAAATAGACATTAGTTAGTGGATCCCCTTAGGTCAGTTATGAGATCCCATACAATAGCAAGTATTGGATGCGGGAGCAATACATATAACTCCACATTATAACTCACATAATTAATGTTGGTTATTAGTATCTCCCACGATCATATTTCAATTATAGCATGAACTTGTAACCGTGTATTTTTTATCAATATATCTCAATTTCATGTCATTTTTACTTGGTCATTGCATAAACATATTATACAGATTATGTATGTTCAAATATCATGTTTATTAGGCAGATTCCTCATACAGGGTACATTTAGAATACCAACTACATAATTTATATCTATATTATTTGACAAGATAGGTTCATAAATTCAAGATTCGTATCGATATTACTACGAGTTCTATTCAGCACAATAGTACCTTGGTGAGTCCTCATTCTTTGAGGATGATATTATTTATCTTCAGTATATCATTTTTGGTTTCATACGGTTAGAGTTAGATAAGTGTTATTCTTAGCCACTCATATTAGTAGAGGATTTTGAGACAGTCAGATATAGATTTAGCTTATTTCATCTCTTTCAGATGTTAAACAATCTCAATATCATGGGCCTTATTAAGATATTTCAAATTTTCTTCCATGTTTACTTGCCAGTTTTCTATTGATATATGAAAATATTAGTGTCATGCCCTGCCATGAGGTTAGCTTGGGGTTACTTGTGGTTCTAAGCGCTATGTCGCGTCTAGGTGGTAGTTCTAGAACTATGTTCCACCCTAGGAATTTTATGGGTCACCTGCATGACCAGAACTGACTCCTTAGTCCTCTATAGACATTATCTTAGTGATACCACATTAGCTTAAATCAACCTTTATACCTTTATAAGGTATATTAGGCCCTTGTTATGGAGAGGATACATCGAACTCCTTGTTGGCTCGATTATTAGTAGCTTTTACAGTTCAATTTCAATTATTGCATGACCTTGTAGTCAGTTACTTCATTTTCGTATTACCAGTGCATGTTCTTATTTTATCACTACATCAGTTTGTGTAATTCGGTTATACATATAAAATTTTTATCATATTCAGGTTGTTAGATTTATATCCATATCTTACATACTCAATATATTCAAAGTACTTACAACATATACTTTGCATTATATTGTTTTATAATTATAACACCCTGGATTGTAAATGATGCATAGAAGCAATTGGGAAATTGAAGGTGCCATCCATGAGAGACAACCACATACCATTGGTTGATCCACCAACAGTAGGTGGGGTCATGGGTACACAACCTCAAAAAATCATCAAAGCCATGGACCACGGTGGGACCGATGCCCCATAGGTGGGTCCACAACACATGGTCCCAACAAATGTCAAATGGAAAAAAGTCTCTGACCAAATGATGATTGACCAGGATGGACCATAGCTTCATCAATGGTCCATCGATCGTAGTCTCATGGGTGGAAATGTGACAGTTATTTTAGAAACTAAAGGGTCTTTTCTAGTTTGAATTAAAATGTTTTTTCATTTTTCTTAATCCTAGACCACCTATATAAGGATTTTAGACCCAGACTCACTCAATTAATTCATTCTCTCAGTTCCAAAAAGAAAACCCAAATCCTCTCTCAAATATTCTCTCTCTAGAAGGTGGAAGAAGAAGAAAGAGATTAAAGAAAGGTCAAGATGTAACTCTCCTAAAGTCCACAACCTAATCTAGAGCCTCACATGAGTGTCTAACGTTTGTAACATTGTTTTAAGGTCAAAAAAAATTTATAAGTCATTTAGGAAGTTTTAGAGTCAAGACGTCAAGGAACGTCCATGACGACCGGTAAATTGTGAATGAGGTGCTAGTGTGCCTTATCCTATTTCACAGGGTTTTAAGATTCAAAAATTGATAAAAATTGGTGAAAAGGGTTGAAACTAGTTATAGATTATGTTTAGGATTGAAACGTCTGGGTACAACTCCCCAAGGACCACCATAAGGGTCCTTGAGAAGGACCCTTCCATTTTGGCCAAAAAGCTATACTAGGCAGTGTCTACCTATAGTTGCAGGAGATGAGGCGTTGTCTAAATGACCATGCGTCGATGCCTCCATCGATGGAAACTTAGCCTTTTTTCCAAAATGGCCAAAATGACAACTCTCTAATCCAAACTACGGATGTGCAGGACGCTTGGGGGAAGTGGGCGTCGACTGACCTACTGCCCGTAGGTCAGGGTCTCGTAGGTCAGGCCTGCATTTTCTGCTAAGTTTTTAAAGGGTTCATTAAATTATGTTAGTTAGTTAGGGGTTTAATTAGGAATTAAGGGTGGTTAATTAAGTTAGTTAAGTGACTATATAAACTACCCTAAGCCTAAACCCAACTTAACACCTCCCAATTCCCAAACACAAATTGCTCTTCCTTCTCTCTACTTTCTCACTCAAAAGGAATACTCCATAGATAACCAAGGTCTTAGGGTTCTATGGCTTCAAGAATATAACTTTTTTCCATCAATCTTCAACAAATATTAAGGTATGGTAACTCTTCACCTTTGGGATTCCTTTCCCCAAAGGGTTCTTCCAAAATTGGTTTTCAAGAAGATACATTCATATGGGTTTCTTCCTAATACGAATTTGATCTTCTAAATTTAAATTTTATGGTTTCCTTTGAATATTATGATTGGATTCTGATGTATTATTGTGTTATTATGCTAGTTCTTAATGATTTAACCTAGTTTGAGGAATAAAACATGAATTGACCCTAATTCCCTAACCCTAGGTTATGAACTAGTGTTGTATTGATTTATAATGATGCAATTGACTTCATTATTGTGTTAATTAATATGGAGTGATGTTATTACACCTATTATTGGATGAAATTGGTTGGTTGATGGTAAGACCATGGATGATGGCTATTGAAGGTGATTGGGTAAGTCTTTCTGAACTCAAACCTTTACTTCAATTATGATGGCTTGTACTTGGTAATGAAGTTTAATTGAAGTATATCTTGTTATTGAATTAAGTAGGTGATGGTATGATGATGAAATTGAAATTTCTTGATTATGTGGATTGTGATATTATGTTTAAGATGTAATAATATAAGGTTTGTTATGAAGTACCTATGTGCCTTACTATAATATGATGATGTTAATGTATTAATCTCACATGTGAGGGTTGTATTGAAAGGATGTTCTCATGAAATTCCTATTGAGCTAATGACTATGACTATACAAGGAGTTATTTTCCTATTACCTAAACTAAGTTATGATTGTTAAAGAAAGACATTTCAAAAGGGACTCTAGCTTACCACCGTGTGAACTTGTAGTGAGGAGTGTCCATTTCCAAGTCGGGAAGGTAGGTTCACTATTGTACTAATGAGATTGGAGACTATAATGCATGATGAATAAAGAGGCTCCCAAGTACATCTTCTAGTTCTTAAACTATGTTTCCCCCATGGGAATACTATCTAGTGGATCCATCTAGATGTTATGTTCATGTTTTGGTACTACCTTGGCAAGTAGTCCACCTTTTTTATATGTAGGGTTCCATGACACCGGATTTCACATTAGATCATGTGGTCTATTTCGGTTAACACAAGATGTTCCCGAAAGTAAAATGAAGTAATAAAGTGAACTCTAACTAGGAGGACTTATGGGAATGACTTAATCTAGGTAGAGGTATAGTACTCTACCTATACATTGCACTAGTTGGCCTTGAAGGAAGTCCTAGAAGGATGTTCTTATGTTCTTATATTCTTATAAAGTTAATGATATGCATGTGATTACTTTACCTATTAATGATACTATATGATGTTAGTTTCACTCATGACCATGTTGTTGGTCTATATTTCTAAATATGATGTTGAATACTTATGATGATATATGATGTGGAGTTAGACATTATTTATTATCCTTTGGGTTGTTTGCTTGGTTGAGTGGGGTTATGGGGCTTCACTTGGCTATTGCACTAGTAAGCATGGTAAGGGGTTATGAGTAAAGGTTTGGCTTGTATTGTAATGATATGAACTCTTGAGCATGCTTTGTTGTGTTAACATGATGTTGAGGTTGCTTTAGTTATGAGTTCTAACATGCTATACATATGTTGACTTGACTTAACTTGATGATGTTGGTCTTGTGTTGAATATGTTATTGCCTTAAGAAATACATGATTATGGTCTTATATGTCTTCTTGATTATACATAAATCTTTTCAAAGTAACTTTGCATGGTTTTATCGAATGTCCCCTTTTTGGCATCATTTCTATGTTGTGTGTGCATATGTTTCCATACTTAGTACAAGTGATGTGTTAACCCCTATTTCTCCCTTTTCCCCAACATTTAAGGTTCCGATCGTTGAAGGGTTTGTGGACGATTTGCAAGAAGGCTTGTATCATTTTTCTTAGTGTGTGTATGTCCTCAAGATCATAGGATGATGCCTTTTCCTCATTCTACCTATGTGACTTGTTATAGTCTAATGACATTCGTTTCACTCTTATTGTTCAAGACATTGTTGTAAGCCCTAAGTGGGATTTATACATTTGTGTAAGGGCTATGCCCATATTGTTCTATTCCATTTAGATGGTTTTATATGATGCATCCCTATTAAGACTATATTGTGTATGTTATATATATATATATATATATATATATATATATATATATATATATGTGTGTGTGTGTGTGTGTGTGTGTGTGTGTGTGTATGTGTGTGTGTGTGTGTGTATGTGTGTGTATGTGTGTGTGTGTGTGACATAAAAGAAGAAGACTATGTAAGCTTCTTATTGCGAGGAGTCTAAGTAAACTCCCTATGTATATATTATGTGTAAGCGAAAGGTCTATGTAAACCTCATGATATAGATGTAGATGAAAAGTTATAATTTTCCGCACTTTTTAACCTATGAATGTAGTGATGAATGCTAAGAATCTAGTCTTAGTACTCTTTGTGGACGACGAGGCCGGTTACGTCTAGGGGGTGCTCCCCGGATGTGAGACAAGATCAAGTCTCCCAATCTTCAACCTTTTGTGGGTTTTGTAACTAAGGTATGGTGTCTTTCTATCCACATGATCCTTCCATCCATGGAATCCCCTAGAATTCCATAATTCGAAAAAGAATTTCCCCAATTCTAGTTAGGGTTTCATCCAATGTTGTTGGTTACGATAAATATTGATCCAATTGAGTGGATTGTAATTTTTTATGATTAAATTGATAGAATTGCATGTATTTGGGATGAAATTATGTGTACCCATGCCTATGTTATGATTTTAGGGTAGAATTGATATTGTTAGGTTGATGTCATGAAGGGAAACTTTGTGGGTTAGATATCTTCTCATAGATTGATGACGTGTGATTAGAATTTCTTGAGATCAAAGTATATATGATGAATATGATGTTAATTGCTTGAGATTAGATCATAGATGATGGTCATAAGATGTAGTGCTTTTAGAATAAAGCCTAGGCTATGAGTTTTTGATTGTTAATGTTATGATTTGGAAGGGGTACTTCGTATAATGAATTGATAAGCATGGTTGAATGAATGTGAAAGTTTTACTTACATAAATGATTCTAGGTTGAAATAATTGCTCAACGAAAATGAATCTAGACAAAGCTTTTGTAATTTATGAGGCTAGAGGCGATTACCCTTGACCTCCATATGTAAGGATTTGGGGCAATTCCTATACTACTTACAATTGAACAAGAGTTGAGTCCCTATGTTCTTACTATGATGAATGGACATGGAGGAGAGTCCCATACTCCTTATGAAATGATGTGGAGTCTAGTACCACTGTCATATGATGAGATTCTCTAGGCGAGTACCTACGATCTAAAAGTAAGTAAGGCAAGAGGCATATACCCATTAGATTTTAATAGCTAGGCATTGAGGCGAGTCGGTTGACCTATGTTTTGACTAAGGATAAGTGAGGTTACGTAAGAAAGTATTCCTCTTTCATTATGAGGGTTATTGTGACTTAATTATGCTTATGCCTTATGTCTTATGTTAACTAATTCTTATGTTTGTACCTTTTATGTGATTCATCATACTTAGTACTTGATTGTACTAACACATACTCTTTCTTACATTCTTATCAAATGTAGGGTCCGACAATATTGATTCTCACACTTGTAGCTAGCTTCCTTGTTGAACAAGGAAATGAAATTTCTATAAGTCCTCATTGTGTTTGAGGATGTAATCACCACTTGCTTTTATGATTTTCTCTTTATGTCTTGGAGTATTGTATGGGTTGTGACCCAAAACTTTTTTTATGTTGTTTAGATGGTTTGAGACAATGTTTTTACAATTCCGCTCATTTTATAATAGACATTGATTGTATTGAAAAGTTTTAAAAACTTCCTCATTTCTATTATTTTATTTTATGATATGCTAAGTGTCTTGTATGAGGCCTCTCAGGGTGTGATACGTCTTTTTACATCTAGGGGATACCCCAAGGTCATGACAAACCTTGTAATTACAGCAAAAGGTTTATCTTGGTTCTAGAATGTCTCAAACCACATCTAGTAGAGACTTGTTCATAAGTGTGAAGCGTGCCACATTTATGAATGAGAGGCTATTAGATGTTTAGGAAACTTCACTTCTTGACTTCTCTAAGTCATGCGATGGAGTTTTACTCTATAGGTTTTTGTCTTAATCAATGCCTGATGGTTTATGAGGATATGACTACTAGAAGGGCTAATGCAAGGAGTATTGTGGGAGACAATGTTCATCAAGAAATTCCTTTCAAGGTTTCTCCCAAAGATCCTCCTCAAGCTCTGATTGACGCATTGAATGATAATATGACAAATGCAGTGTTTAGGTTGGCATTCCAAGTGTTGTCTCAAGTCGTGATAGCACAAACCAAGAGAGAGGTGGTAGTCCTTTTGAACCTAAGAGTGGGTACGACGGAGACAAGAGTGAGGGATACAAGAATGAACCCGCATGAATTTTATGGCTACAAAGTTGAGGTTGACCCTCAAGAGTTCATCTATGAGGTCTACAAGGTACTTTATATTATGGGTGTGACTACGGTACAGAAGGCAGAACTAGCCGCTTACCAACCCAAAGGGGTTTCTCAAAGTTTGTTCAATAAGTGGAAAGAGGCAAGGCCGCTCAAAGCGGGTCCTATAGAATGGGAAAGGTTCAAAAGTGATTTTCTTGACAAATGCTTCCCTATAGTTATGAGAGATACCAAGTTACTTAAGTTCATAAACCTTAGGTAAGGAAATTTGAGAAAAAAGGAATATGCTTTGAGGTTTGCTCACCTATCCAAGTATGCCCTTTCCATTGTTGCGAGTCGTAGGGACAAGATGAGTAAGTTGTGTCGAGCGTGTATGACATGGTAGTCAACAAGAGTTGCACTATTATACTTGTCCATGACATTGACATGCTCGTCTTATGGTGCATGCCCAATAAATTTAGGAAGAAAAGCTCAAGGAAAGATCGACACAGGCAAAGAGAGAAAGAGTGGATGATGGTAACTATTCATATTCTACGTCCGATGAACGAGGTCATTCAAGGTTTCGGAAAAATTTCTCTGGCAAGGTTCTTCTAGTGCTCCTCCAAGGCCTAATAATGAAAGGATTCCTAACCTAAAATCTCGAGGAGATGGTAATAGGTCTTCAATGCCTACTTATTCTAAATGTGGGACAAATCATGAAGGGAAGTGTCAAGAAGATGCTAATGCTTGATTTGGTTGTAGAAAGATGGCTCACAATATAAGAAATTTTCCTTCGGTTGCTAAGAATGATGAAGATGTTCGTCATAGGGATCAACCCTACCCTTCATCCGGTCCAAGTGGTTCGGGTGGGAATTCTCCTAAGCAAAACCATTTCTACGCTCTCCAAAGTAGAGGTGATCAAGAAAGTTCCCCAAATGTGGTGATTCGTATGTTAAAAGTTTTCCATAAAAATGTGAATGTTTTACTTGATTTGGGTGTGAATTTGTCATTTGACTCTTTATGTATCCATGATATTAGATATGATTCCTGATGTGTGATTAGAACCTTTTTCTATCTCTACCCTATTGGTGATTCTATGGTGGCTAAGAGGGTTTATAGGAGATTTCCTATTTCTTTTTCCCATAGAGTTACCTTGGTTGATTTGATAGAGATTGAAATGATAGATTTTGATGTTATCTTATGTTTCGATTGGTTGCATTTCTGTTATGCCTCTATAGATTGTAGAACTCGGGTAGTCAAATTCAATTCCAAAATGACCCTATCCTAGAGTGGAAGGGTAGAAAATCTATGTCTTAAGGTCAATTTGTTTCTTATCTAAAATCTAGGAAAATGATTTCGAAGGGTTGTGTCTACCGTATATTGAGGGTGAGGAATGTGGAGTCTAAAACTCCCATTCTTGACTTGGTCCCATTTGTAAAAGAGTTTTTGGAAGTTTTCCTCCATGATTTACCCGGTGTTCCTCCTGAAAGGGAAGTAAACTACAGGATGGACCTTCTCTCCGATACCCAACCTATCTCTATTCCTTTTTATACAATAGATCCTGTGGAAATGAAGGTGTTGAAGGATCAGTTAAGGGACTCATATGATAAGGTTTTTATCCGATCAAGTATCTCTCCATGAGATGCTCCGGTGTTGTTTATTAGGAAGAAAAATGATACACTCTGTATGTGTATTTATTATAGGCAGTTGAACAAAGTAACCATCAATAAATAGTATCCTCTTCCAAGAATAGATGATTTATTTGACCAATTTCAACAGGCAAGTTATTTCTCCAAAATTTATCTTCACTCGGGTTATCACCTATTGAGGGCGAAAGAGGAAGATATTCTGAAACCGGCTTTTACAACACAACATGATCATTCTAAATTTTTAGTTATGTCCTTTTGTTTGACTAATGCCCTAGTGGCGTTTATGGACTTTATGAATAGGGTGTTTAGACAATACCTTTACATGTTCATTATTTTGTTCATAGATGATATTTTGATCAATTCGTGAGGTGAGAATGAGCATAATGATCATTTGAGGATTCTATTGCAAATTCTCAAGGACCAACAATTCTATGCAAAGTTTAGTAAATGCGAGTTTGGGTTAAGGTTTGTAGATTTTCTTGGCCATATAGTTTCAATCAAGGGTATTGATGTATATTATACTAGCATAGATGTGATCAAGAGTTGTCCTAGACCTTTATCACCAATAGATATTCGAAATTTCTTGGGTTTGGACGATCATTGTAGAAGATTTCTTGAGGGGTTTTCCTCCATGCTTCTCCTTTGACGGATTTGACTCAAAAAGATGGCCAAGTTCATATGGTTGGAAGCTTGTGAGAAAAGTTTCCAAGATTTGAAAGTCCGACTTACTTCTGCTCCAGTTTTGACCTTACCTGAAAGGATGGTGGCTTTCTAGTATATTCTGGCGCCTCTAGAGTTGGATTAGGATGTGTGCTTATGAAAAATGGTAAGGTGATTACCTATTCTTCAATGCAACTAAAGGTTCATATGAATAAACATCCCACCGACAACCTTGAATTAACGGTGGTGGTATTTGCCCTAAACATTTGGGGGCATTATTTTTACGGGTCCATTTTGATATGTTTCCAATCATAAAAGCATGCAATATGTGTTAACCCAAAAAGATCTAAATCTTCACCAAAGGATGTGGCTTGAGTTATTAAGGGATTACGATAGGAGTGTTTTCTATCGCCCCGGTAAAGAAAATGTGGTGATGGATTCCCTTAGTCAGTTTTCCGTGGGTAGTGTTGCACATGTTGATGATGAGAGAAAGGAGTTGGTTCGAGATGTTCATACGTTGGTCTGATTGGGAGTTTAACTACTGGATTTCACTAAGAGTGGTATCATGGTCCATAATGGTTCTGAATCGCCTTTTGTGGCCGATGTTAAAGCAAAGTAATCTCTTGATCAAACCTTAGTTGAATTCAAATAGATGGTTTTGAAGAAGTACATAGAGGATTTCTCTTAAGGGGGAGATGGTGTGCTAAGGTACCAAGGTCTCTTGTGTATTCCGAATGTTGATGACTTTAGGGAACATATCTTTTCAGAAGCCCATAATTCTTGGTATATTATTTACTCGGGAGCCACCAAGATGTACCATGATTTACAGGAGATCTATTGGTGGAATGGGGTGAAAAATGATATTGCACGATTTGTGGCTAAGTTTCATAATTGCCAAAAAGTGAAGAGTTGAGACTAAGAGACTGGGAGGTTTATCCCAAGACATTAGCATCTCGACATGGAAATGGGAAGATTTGAATATGGACTTCACATTGGAATTACCCCAGCCTTGGCATAAATATGATTTGATTTAGTTTATAATAGATCGAATGATGAAGTTGGCCCATTTCATCCCCATCAAGGTTTCATGTACAGAAAAAGATTATATTAAGTTGAACTTGAGAGAGATAGTAAAGTTGCATGGACTTGTAGAATTTTCCTATGATAATAACTACCATACGAGTATCGATATGGCTCTTTTTGAGGCTCTTAATGATAGGAGGTGTAGATATCCTATAAGATAGTTTTAGGTGGGTGAGGTTGCTTTGATAAGACCCAAGTTAGTTCGTGAGGCTATTGATAAGGTTCAAATCATTAGGCAGAGGTTGAGAATATCCCAAAGTCGACAAAAGTTTTATGCCGATGTTAGAAGGAAAGACCTTGAATTTGAGATGCTTGATTGGGTTTACATGAAACTCTCCCCAATGAAGGATGTAATGAAGTTTTGTATGAAACAAAAACTTAGCCCCCGTTTTATAGGCCCATATGATATTTTGAGGTGTGTTGGTAAGGTTGCATATGAGTTTTATTTTCCAAATTAGTCGGCATCGGTACATCCGTTTTTTCGTGTCTCTATGTTGAAAAAGTGTGTTGGAGATCCAACTGTAACACTCCGAAAGTCTAAGATCAAATATAGAGACTAACATAAGTACCTAAGATTTGTAACACTGTTCTAAGGCCTAAATTGATGAATATAAAACATTTAAGAAGCTTTGGAATTAAAAAGTCAAGGAACGTCCACGACATCCGGTGAACTTACTACTTGGGCTAGTAGGGTGTCTTGATGGCTTGAAGAAAGTGTCTAAGGGTTTTATCATGATGAGATGATTAAAGTATTATATAAGTGCAAAATAAGGGCTTAAGGATGCTAGGACAAGTGATGAGTGCCAACCTTCAAGGGCAATCCAAAGCCCAGCGGCCAAGGCTGCCCAAGAAGGGAAGCTAATGCCTCACTCTTCATGAGCATGACCACGGCTCGTGGTCATGACCATGGACAAGGTGGGGAGCTTGTGAAGGGGCCTTAGACATAGGGGAAGATGCTAAGGTAGCCTAGCTACAGTCCAAGACACCATGAGCTACTTCAGACTCGTGGTGAACTTGATGGAGGGTCATGGTGCATCTTCACGGAAGGGATCAAAGTGCTCCGTGGTCCTGTCTTGGTGGGAGAAATAGAGAGGGGCTCCTTTCGGGAATCTACTGCCTCACCACTCCACGACTTCCACCATGGTCCATTGAGAACTTCACGGACTGTGAAGGGGGCGTGGTGATGAACGGGGGCTTCAAAGTGAAGTCAAGTTAGGCTTCACTTTTGGAAGTCCAACTTAAGGAGGGGTAGTTTGGGTATTTTGGGGGTGGAATATATATTGACTTTAAGTCAATTTTAATTCATTTCCCACTCCAAAAACACAAATCCAAATTGAAACCCAAATTGCTCTCACTTCTCTCTACTTTCTCTCACTTCATTCATCCTCCATCGAAGAATAAGAAGCTTGACGAATAAGACAAAGTCTCCAAGATTTTCACTCAATTTTTAGGGATAAAGCTTCATTAAGGTATGGGTTTTTCACTCTAGGGATTCCTTTCACCAAGAGGTCCTCTCAAAGTTGAATTTCAATTACCCAAATTCTTAGGGTTTTTCTCTAAAAATGGGTTTTCTTCTAAAGTCAAAATTGATGATTGATTATGTTAAATTATGATTGCCTATGACTAATCTAGTATATATTATTGTGTAATTGATGTTAATTTTGGGAATTTTGTATAGATCATACCTTTCCCCAATTTCCACAAGTCTTGGTTCTTACTTGTAAATTAAAGAGGAATGATGAATGTGTTGATTGTTGTAACCATCATATTCAATATATGGGCTGCCTAGGGACTTGTATTGTTGGTATTAGACCTAGTTCTTGAAGAATTCATGATGAACCCTTCTTCCCTAACCCTAGGTTATGAACTGAAGTTAATTTGGATAATGATGATACAAGTGATTTAGTCCTTGTGTTAATTACTATTGAATAATGTTACTACACCTAATGTGGATGAGACTGGTTGGTTGATAGTAAGACCATGATGATGTCTTTGGAAGAGGAGGAGGTAAGACTTTGTGTTCTTCAAACCTTAACTCGATTGTGATGAATTATACCTAATGATGTTGATTCAATTGAAGTATGTGTGTTGTGGTTGGATTGACTAGGATGGTATGATGTTGGTATTGAAATGTCTTATCTTATGAATTGTGAGATCATGTTAAGGTGGTAATGATATAAGGATGATGTTGATTCATTTGTGTGCATTACTATGACATGGTATATGGTGTTTATCTCACTATGAGGGATGTATTGAAAGGTGATTCTCATACAATTCCTAATGAGCTAATTATGACGATATACATGGAGTAGTCTCCTACGACCTAAACTAAGTTATAATTACTAATGAAAGACATTTCAAAAGGGACTCTAGCTTAGCACAGAGTGAACTTGAAGATGAGGGGTGGCGCCTTCCCAAGGAGAGAAGGTAAGGTTCACCATGAAGGGCCAAAAAGGGCATAGAGTGATATTTCCATGACGGTCCCCAAGCTCCATAAACTATGTCACCTCCATAGGAATACTATCTAGTGGATCCACCTAGATGCTATGTTCATGTTTGGTCCTGTTTTGGCCGGTAAACCACCTTCCATCGGTGTAAGGTTTTACAACACCATATTCCACACTTAGCTCTTGTGGTATATGTAGGTTAAGGCAAGTGTTCGCTAAACTAAAATGAAGTAATGAAGTATAAACTAACTAGGGTGACTTAATAGATTTGACTTAGCCTAGGTAAGGGTATGGGACTCTACCTTGCACTAGTTTGCCTTTAGGGAAGCCTTAGAAGGTTGTTCTTGTATTTCTATAATGTATATGTTGTGTATATATTGGCTTTACATGCTATTGACTCTATATAGTGTTAGTTTCTTTGAATGGCATTATTATGGTCTATATTGCTAAAGTATGATGATGATTACTCTTACTGTTATATTATGTGAATATTAGGCATATTTTATGATCTTTATTGGGCTTACTTGTCTAAGTGAGATTATGGGGCTTTAATTAGGCATTGCAGATGTAGACTTGATAAGGGGTCATGGGTAAGGTCTTTGTCAATGTTAAAATGTTATGGAGTTCTTAAATGTGCTTTGTGGTTACAATATGATGTTGAGGTTGTTTGGCTATAAACATGTTGACTTGACTTAGTATTGTTGGTCTTGTGTTGCATATGGTCTTAATTTAAGAGTTAGGTGTCTATTGGCTTATATGAGTTCTTGGATATGCATAAGGATTTTTAAAGTAAGGTAGCATATTTTGAACAAATGTCCTCTTTAGCATGATTTCAATTGTTTTATGTTCATATAATCATACATAGTACAAGTGTGTACTAAACCCTCTTTTATGTTTACTACAAATGTAAGATTCGTCCGTTGAGCTTATAGAAGGCCTTTGAAGACCACTTGGATGTTCCCCATGTGTTCGATATGTCCTCACCTTCCGAGGACAATTCCACTATCAAGATATTGATGTTGTTTTAGTTATAAGACTTCTAGTTCTTTCCTTTTCATTTGAAGACAATTGTTGTATAGCCTATATTAGGCTCTTTATTGTATTGATGTATGGGTTGTGCCCAATTGTTATACTCTTGTTTAGACGGTTAAGAGATGAGACAGTCATTTTAAGACTATGTTTTATCTTACATATATATGTGCAATAAAAGTAGAAAACTATGTAATCTTCTTATACAAAGGGTCTATGTATACTCGAAATGAATAGATTATGTGTATGCGAGAGGTGTATGTAAACCTCATGATAGATAGAAGAAAAGTTTTAATTTTTCCGCAATTTTAACCTATGAATGTAATGATGTAAACTATGAGGATAGTCTTAGTCCTCTACAAGGACGCCGCCGCCAGTTATGTCTTGGGGGTACTACCCGGATGTTACCCCAACATCCATTATTCCCCTAAAAGGGTTAGAAGTGAAAGAAAAATTTTCTTATTAATATGTTCCGGTTGAGATCATAGACCAGTAAGTTAAGAGATCGAATAACAAAGAGGTTGCTTTCGTTAAGGTTATATGGAGACACTATCCAGTTGAGGGTGCTACTTGGGAAGTCGAGACCGATATGATGTCTCTATATCCTCTTCTTTTTCCTCATATTCTAGCTTGAGGTAATGATTTTCTCTTAGTTTGCTTATGTATGAAGTCATGTGTGTTTATTTCCTTAAATTGCATGTTCATGAAAAAACTTATTTTTGAAAGAAAATGGCTTTTGAGAATTATTTTCCTTATCTTGTTGAGTATTGAGTAGTAGTTGCTTATATACTTCATTAGATGAGTTGTAGAACATGCCTTGACTTGGAGTAGAGATTACCCTCCTCGAATTTGTGCTTTTTGAGATTTAATTGCATATGAGCTCCATGAGACGTGTAGAGCATTGCTTTTGAGTTGGAGATAATAGTCCTCCTTGAACATGAGAATTGTTAAGATTTCATATATATTGGGTTGTTATATGTAGTTTCTACTCCCTTATGGTGCATTGAACATGTCGATCTTGGAGATGATGTTTCCTTCTTAGTTATATGCAATTTGATGAGTTGCAGTCACGAAGGGCTGCAATTCTTGATTCATTTCCCTTAGAAATGTGCCTATAATATCATTTAAGGATGAATGATCCCAAAGGGAAGATAATGTAACACCCCAGATTCAAAACGAGGCAGAATAGCAGTTGTTTGGAAATTGTAGATGTCATCCACGAGAGACAACCACTGTCCGTGGGTTAACCTAGGGATCGTAGGTGGGGCTTTGGATAAGCAACCTCAGAAAATTGTCCAGGCCATGGACCACTGTGGGATCTATGCCCGTAGGTATTTCCATGCCCCTTGTTCCCAACAACCATCAAATGGAAAAAAGTCTCTGACCACAACGAACACGGTCTGTCGGTCATGGTCTCATGGGTGAGGACCTAGCAGTCATTATAGAAACTCAAGGGTCTTTTTGGTTTTCTTTAAATCAATGTGGTGTCGTTTTACCTAAGCCTAGACCACATACAAAAGGATTTAAGACACCCAAACTTACTCAATTAAGTTTTTCTCTGAATTCCAAAAAGAAAACCCAAATCCTCCCTCAAATACTCTCTCTCTAGAAAGAGGAAGAACAAGAAGGAGAATGAAGCTAGGTTTAGATAAAGTCTCCTAATCCTCAAGATTTGGTGGACATTGTGACTAAGGTATGATGGTATTTCATCCATGGGATCCTTCATCCTTGGAGTCCCCTAGAATTCCACAATTTGAAGAAGAATTTCACCACTTCTAGTTAGGGTTTCTTTAGTAGGTTATGATAAATGTTGATCCAATTGAGTGGATTGTGATTGTTTATGAATAAATTGATAGAATTTCATGTATTTAGGATGAAATTATGTGTATTAATGTCTATCCTATGATTTTAGGGTAGAATTGATATGATGGGTTGATGTCATGAAGGGGAAGTTTATGGGTTAGATATCTCCATATAGAATTGATGAAGTATGATTAAAATCCCTCAATATAATAGCATATATGATGAATATGATGATAATTTCTTGATTGTAGAGTATAAATGAGTATCATGAGATGTAGTGCTTTGATAGTAAAGACTAGGCTATGAGTTGTTGATTGTTAATGTTTTGATATGCAAGGGATTTTTCCAATAATGAATTGATAAGAATGGTTGAATGAATGTGAAAGGTCTACTCATATAAATTATTCTAGGTTAAAAGAATTTCTCACCAAAAATGAATCTAGACTAATAGCTTATGTATGAGGCTAGAGGTGATTACCCTTGACCTCCATATGTAAGGAAATGAGGTGATTCACATACTTCTTATAATTGAACAAGAGGTTAATCCCCACGTTCTTAGTATGATGAATGGACATGGAGGCGAGTACCCCTGCTTCTTATGAAATAATTGGGAGGCGAGTACCCACTGTAGCACCTCTAAAACGACTTAGGTAAAACTAAAGTCTAACACTTGTTTCTTGATTTTTTTAAGTCCTAAATTGGGTTATAATGATGTTATGAGTCAGTGTTTAATTTTTTTTGAATTTGGAGGTCAAACGTCCAAGAACGTTCATGACGTTAGAAATGTGTGCCTTGAAACGTCCTTGTGTGCCTTATTGTGTTTCGTCAAGTTTTAAGTGTTTGTTTTGGATGAAATTGATGTGAGAGGTCCTAAACATGTGTACTACTATATTCGGGTTGGAAATGTCTGGGCGAAACTTCCCATGTACCAGCAAGTGTCCTTGAGGAAAGACCCATTTTGATTGCCAAAATTGCCAAAAGCAGAACCACATACGGTTTGCGATCGATGCCCTGTAGGTTGGTCAACGCCCCGTAGGTGGAGGGCATTGATGGAGACTTAGCCTAGGGATCTAAGCTCCCTTTTTCAAGTCTCTTTCCCAATAGACGGTTGCCAGAACGACCCTAGATGGGACGATGCCTCATCACTTATGGTCGTCGATTGGCACCTACAATTATGCACGTGTCTCGGCCAAGTGAAGGGCAATGTGGGGTTTTCACCTAGCCTTCCTAAAATTATTTTGATGGTTTATTAAGGTTATTTTGGGTATTATAAATAGTTTTATAAGTCGAAAATGCTTAGATGAATTCATAATTCCAAATCAAAACCCAAAACCTCTAAAGAACTCTCTAAAACTCCATTGGAGCCAAAACTGAAGATAGAGCTTGGATTGAAGATTCTTTGGTGATTTATCCATAAAATCTTCTAAATTTTCGTAGATTACAATCAATTAAGGTATGGCCATCATCCTTGAATCTCTTTTCTTCAAGGAGCCAACCTTCAAAGTGATTTTCTAAAGGTTCTCAAAAGATGAGTTTTCTAAATTGTAATTTAGCCATGGGTTCTTGCATAAAATGTTTTGAATCATTGTATATTAATTGAACTGATGTCAATTTGATGATTTTAGACTAAAAACTCTATTAACGAAATTCAATTCATTAAACCCTAGTTTTTTACTATTTCATGGGTGATTTGATTATGACTCAATGCTATTGAATTCTTGTGTAGTTTGATTAGGTCTATTGAATTATGAAACAATCACGCTATAATTATAAGTATGCTGCCCTAATTTGATAAATTCATGTTATATTATCTTTGATTCATTTTATATTGTAATTATTGGATTGAATTGGTGATTATGACTATTGGTAAGAGCCTTTGTATATTGTATTGGCTATGGATTGGAGTTGTGAGATTGGATTGGTGGTATGTAGACCTAACTCTCTCTATATTGTGTAGTATAGGTCTTAGATTATGATGATGTTTGGTATGGTCCACTTATGGTGGTGGTGCTTATATTCCATACTTGTGAATAATATGGCCTCGTCGGCGTTACTTTATGAACTATGTCATTATCATGTACTAATTGACAATGTGATTATTGTGAAGTCTTGATGCTTATGTTTATAAGTGGAGTCAAAGCATGAACTCTTCTAGTTGATGATAGGTATACATTGAAGTTGTTATGTGAATTACCTTGTATTGAAGTACGATGTCTCTTATTGAGTTATATGAGACTTGTGATGGTTTATATGGTTGATTCTGTAGTAGTGAGTAAAGTGACCTATAGTTGACTTGGTTGTCCCTATGTGCTTCTTAAGTGATATGCTATATGTGATTAAGTGAAGTATTGGTGTGTCTTGTTTTGGTAGACTTGTGTCCCTTACTTGGTACCTATAGAATGTAACATGGATTCTTGACTTAGTATGCTAAATCTCCTTAGTCTTTTATGTGTGATTGACATGTGACCTTGAACATAGTGAGAAGGTCAATTATGTGGAACCTTCAACCTAGTTGGGAGGTTATGATATTGAACTTGAAAGCCGTAATGGTATCCTTCTTGTGTGAATGGTGGAATCATCTTTAGAAAAGTCATTGAGCTATCCACTTAGCCATTGTAGGTGGCCTTAGTGGACCCTCTTTGGTAAGGTGTAATGTGATTGGGTTATGAACTAGATATGGAACCTCTTCATATGCTTCTTTATTGAAAATACTCTATGAGAACAAAGGCTAGCACCGAGTGATTATGCTTGGGAAGTTGATCTAATTAAGATGACCTTAGAGAACAAAGAAACCCTCAATATTCCTTAACCATGTGCCTGCATGGGATGTGTCCTCGTTCTACCATTGGCAAGTAGAACAACCCTCCATCGGAGTAGGGATTCATGAATCCGGATTCCATGCATAGCTAGTTTGGTCGATGTCGGTTATTGCCTATTCTTATCATATGGGATACCTACTAGTGTTGGAGAAGTTCTATGAAGTTTAGGTAGTGGTATGGGATGGTATCTAGACATTGCACGATTAGGCTTTGGAGATGTTAGTGCGTGAGTCCCTAGGTATTCTCCAAGACCATTATTTGAATGTCCTTAAGTGTTGAATGCCTCTTAATGACTAGTGAATATAATGACTTAAGTTAGAAGGTATGTTATTGATTAAGTGTTTATGTAGAGTAGCTCTATGTATTTCCTAGTTAAGGTGTGTAGGGGGCATAGGAACGGTCTCTTCATGGCTTACCTAGCAAAGTCCTAAGAATAAATCTATATAGGAAAAGTAATTAATGAAATGGGAATAACCTTGTCTTAGGTAGTCTAACAGATCTCTTAGGTGTGTGTGAAGGGATTGTATGGGAGGTCGCTTCATAACTCACTCAAGTGAGCCTTAGAATCACTTTTGGTAGGAGTATCTCATGTTTATGTGTTTCAATGTATTATTGATGCTATCTTGTGATATGTGAGTTATAGGTCAAGTTATAGTAAGGTTCACTGTAATGTGACTGTAAGTTCACTGTAAATTGGTATAAATTAGGTTTGACTTGTAAATTATTATAAATGTAATTTTCATGTTTAAATGTGATTCTTATACTTATTGTATGAACTTTTAATCAAAAAGAGCATGTTTCTCATAAATGTCTGTTCTCATGATTTTATGCATTTTGTCATACTTGGTACATGCATTGTACTAATTCCATACTTTTTGTCTATCTCTAAAGGTGTGTCTAGCAATTCAGAGGTGTCTTGAAACAAGCTTGGAATCTAGTAACCGTTCAAGCAAAGTTTGGGTATGTCCTCAATCTGTTCGAGGACATTATCATCTTTAGACTTATTTTATTCAAAGTATTGTAGTAGATATTAGATTTCTATATTTCGATTGTATGGGTCGTGTCCCAAGTATTCTTGAGTCTAAGGATGACATTTAATGAGTTTTAGTGTTTTCTATTGCTTTAATATGAAATATATTTTAAGATGTTATTGTGTGAAAAATTTTAATTCCTCACTACTTATCATACATGTATGCAATGAATGATGTCTAAGGGCTTGTACAAGAACTCCAAGAGGTCAATTACATCGTGTCCAACCCAAAGGTTGCCCTAACTTCTAGGGTGTACTTGCGGGGTGTGACACACGCGATCTAAATATAAATAAAGTAAGAGGCGGATACCCATTAGCGTTAATAAGTTAGACATTGAAGCGAATCCTCATACGTTTAAAAGTAAGTATGAATAATTATTATGTTATGAAGATTATTTGATTGAAGTCTTGCTAGCTATTCCTTCCATGATGCAATCTTGACTGGAGGCAGATGACCTATGTATTTTCTGAGGATAAATGAGGTTACTTAAGGAAGTATTCATCTTTCATTATGAGGCTTATTGTGAGTTGATTATGCTTATGCCTTATCTCTTATGTTGACTAATTCTTATGTTTATGTTGTTTATGCTAGAAATCATATTTATTACTTTATTGTACTAACACATACTCTTGCCTACATTCTTATTAAATGTAGGGCCAATGACATTGATTCTCAAACTTGTGGCTAGCTTCGTCGTTGATCAAGGAAGTGAAGGTTTGGTGAGTCTTTATTGTGTTCGAGAATGTGATCACCACTTTTTTTTTATGCTTTTGTTTTATGCCTTTTAATTTCGTATGGGATGTTACCCAATACATTATTATGTTGTTTAGATGGTTTGAGACAATGTTGTTAGACTTCCTCTCATTTTGTAGAAGACTTTTATTGAATTGAAAAATTTAAATCCCCGCACATTTCTATTACTTTATGTTATGATATGCTAATTGTCTTGTATGATGCCTCTTGGGGTTATGTGCCTCGTTACATCTAGGGGGTACCACTGGGTCATGAAAAAAAATATAGGTTCACACGCTTTGTATCCAACTCGTGATTAGTATGACTTCATATTGTAACACCCAGAAAATTAGTAGGTTAAACTGTAGACTTACGTGAGAAGTTTTAGAGTTTGATAAGTGGGTTAATGTTGAAAAAGGGATTTTCGTACATAGGATGATGGGTTTGGGGTGTATAATGTAAGGTTACCACTCCCCAAGGACCAACTAACGGTCCTTGAGGAGGACTCAGGCCTAACCCTAAACTGCCCCTAAACCTGCCCCAAAATTATGAACTACAGGGGGCTACGCCTTATAGGGTGGTCCACGCTCCATGAGAGTTGTTCATGGGTCAAAATAAAATTGGATGAGCCTTATACTCCAACCCACGAAGGACCAATACCGTCAGTGGGTCTATACACGCCCTGTAGGTGGGAGTCGTGGTTGGGATCCTACAATCTGCCTCAAGCTCGTCCAATAGTAAATTAGTTTAGGTAATTTCTATTTTAGTTATTTTACTGTAGGGTCGTTTTATATTGTTTTAGTAGACCTATATAATGGATTTAAGCTACTAAATAACCCATTACTCTTCATAAATCCCCAACCCAAAATCTTAACCAACTTTCCCCCAAATAATTCTCTCTTTAAAACTCAATAGAGGAAGAAGAAAAAGGTGAAGACTAGGGTTGAAGGGGGTGTATTTTATACTTAAATTCATGGAGAATATTTTACAAGGTATGTTAGCTTATTAATCTATGGGTTATTTCACCCATACAGCCCCCTAGGTTTCCCCAATTGTGAAAGAAAACCCCAATCTAGTTATGCTTTCTTCCTACACTAAGGGTAGTGTTTAAGTATGATTCCAATCAAGTGGATAATACTTAATTATGATTGATTCATTATTGAATTATGATGTTATGATGAATTTATGTGATTTACTTGATTAACTATAGCCTAATTAATGAATTTGGTGTTATGTGGGTTTATGCCACTAAAGGTGAACTTGATAATTCATATGTGATCTTCTAGAATTAGTGCTATGAGTAGTAATTTATTATGAATACAAACATATAGATGTGAGTTGCATTAGCATAATATGAATATGATAGATCTTTACTAGTAAAGTTGAAGTTGAACCTTTATGATGAATATTGACTAGAATCACCTAATAATGAAGAATGAGAACAGAATGCCTTAAAATTAGGTAAGGTTGGTGATAGTGAGAAGTAAAGTTTTGAATTTAAGGCTTGTAGTCATGAATACTGATCATTAGGGTTTTGTTAGTAAAACCAATTTGATGAACTAGACATGTTAAGTCCTTCAGAGTAAAGTCTATTTCAGAATAGAAGCTTAATGGATAGAGTTATGGTCGAAGACCTTTACCTACCTAATCTACCTTATAATGCTTGAATACATGAAGTGATAGAATCAATTGAGTGGTGATGATATCCATGTCTAATGTAGAATTCTAGATATGATATTACACATGAATATGATATCACATGAAAGGTTCTCTTACATAGAGTGATTCTAGGTTGAAAGTCTATTCCCACCTAAAATTAATCTAAGTCGTAGGACTATGAGATGTAATGAGACTTGTGGTGATTCCCCTAAAAGAAATTTACATGATAGGAATGTTACGTGAGTTACCTTACTCCTAATTAATTAAACATGAGGTGATTATCGATGTCATTATATAGGAGAGTGTGAGGTGAGTACCGTTTATGTGTGTATGACTTCCAAGGCTAGAGTTGATTACCCATTAGCCTTTAGGTTGATCATGAAGGTGATTACCTATGATCCTTATGTGATAATGTGGAGGAGAATACTTAAATTTCACATTGAAATGAATATGGAGGCGAATACCTATATTCTAATAATACTGAACATAGAGGCGAATACTTATGATTCATTAGTATGTATGAATAGAGGATATTCTCTTGTTTTTATGATTCATTAGTATGTATGACTAAAGGTTATTACCCTTGTCTTTATTAATCCATAATATGTGTGGCTTAAGTTGATTTCCATTGTCGTTTGTGATGAACTAAACATGTATACGTTGAGGTGATTACCCCTTGCATTTACGAACATAACAAGGACTACTTTGGAATGTACCTTGATAGACCTCTCCAATACATGCATGACTAGTGGTGAATCCCATTGTCTTTATGATTTTAAGACATGATGAACATTAATGATGAACCTAAAGTGTCTAGCTTAGCATGGGTAGGATTATGCAGTCTTGTTCATGCATGGTACAAGCTTGACTTAAGGTGACTCATGAAGTGTTTCTTTTATATTGTTCTATAGTTTCCTTCCTTGTTATGTTATTATTAACTAAAGGTTAGAGATTCCCTTGGTTATCAAGTAAACTAATAATGTGCCCAATGATTGGTAAGTATGCATATGGTGACTTCAAGGTTATGCTTAGTGTGAATGGTATTATGGGATTCCTTTCATCTATTGCACAAGTGTGCTTTGATGTTACTTAGAAGTATAGTTCTCTCAATATATGAAATCCTATATCTTGACTATGCATACAGACTATGATTAAGATTACCGAAATGGGGTACTTAGCTTAGATGGTATTAAGGGATGCTATTTATGCATGGTACAAGTATGCTTTGAGGTTACTTGAGAGTGCTCTTATGATAATGAGAATGACTAAGAGTTGAATAATGCTTGTATGATATTTATGTTGGAGACTTTGCTTATTGTTATGATATTGTCTCTTATGCTTATGCTTGTAATTGATGTTTTATCAAGTATTTCATATGATTGTGGATTATGTCTTATATTGACTAACCCTTATATTATACTCTTATGGTGTTATGCTAGCTAACATATTTAGTACAATTTTGTACAAAACAATACTTTGCCAACATTCTAATCAAATGTAGGGTTTTGGAGATTGAGTTTGATTCTTGGAGATATGTTTCTAAGGATCAAGGAAGTTGAACATTTTTGTGAGTCCTCATAGTTTCGAGGAAAAAACCCACCGTTTCGTTTATGTCTTTTATTTTATGTTTTTAGACTACTGTATGAGTTATGCCCCAAGGGTTTTATTCAAAGTTGTATTAGATGGTTCGGACAAAAGTGTAGTAAAGACTTTCGCTTGATTTTATAAAGCTTTGATTTTATGGATAAAAGTTTTTAAAATTTTCATACTTTTCTATAATCTGATGTTATAATATGATAAGGTCTTGTATGAGACCCCTTCGGTGTCAAGTACGCCATGTTACATCTAAGGTGTACCCCCTGGGTCATGACAAACATGGTAATCAGAGCACAAGGTTTAGAATGGTTCTAGGATTGTCTCAAACCACTTCTAGTAGAGTCCTTTTCATAAATGTGAAGCGTACCACATTTATTAAAAGGAAGCTATTGGATGTTTAGGAAACTTCACTTCTTCATTCTCTACTATTGGATGTTTAGGAAACTTCACTTCTTCATTCTCTAAGTCTTGCCATAGAGTTTGGCTCTAGTAGGTCCTTCTTCTCATCCGTGCCCTATGGTTTTTCAAGCTAATACAAGGGCTAATTCTAGGTGAAATGAGGAAGAAAATTTGGATCAAGAGGTCCATGTACATGTTCCACCCCAAGCTCCTCCTCAAGCTCAAATTTACCCTATAAGGGAGAATGTGATTCGAACGGAATTTAGGTATACTATGCAATTGATGGCTCAAGCCGAGACGGCTCAAGACAATAGAGAGGTTATCTCTACGGTAAACCCTAATGTAAATTCTGCAGCCTTAAGATTAAGGGAGTTTATTAATATGAAACCTCGGGAATATCATGTCTCCAAAGTGGAGGAAGACTATAAGGAGTTTATAGATTAGGTTTATAAGATTCTTGATAATATAGGGGTGACTGTGGTAGCAAAAGTGGAGTTAGATACTTACCAATAGCAAAAGGTATCTCAAATATGGTATGGTCACTGGAAGTGGATTAGACCGATAAAAGTGAGTCCCATAGAGTGGGAAGTGTTTGAGAGGGCACTCCTTGGTAGGTTCTTTCCCCTTGAAATTATGGAGGCTAAGATGCAAGAGTTTATTAACCTTAAGCAAGGTAGTATGAGTGTTCAAGAGTACTCTCTAAAGTTTACTCAACTCTTCAAGTATGATTCAACTTTAGTTGAGGATTCAAGGGTTAGGATGAATCATTTCATGATGGGAGTGTCTGAATTGGTACGAAAAGAATTTTGTATAGAAATGTTTATTGATGATATGGTTATCTCATGTTTTATGCTTTTCGTCCAACGAAATGAGGAGTCCAAACTTGAGGAAGAATCTAGGGAGAAAAAGAGGTCTAGATTTGATGATGATGAGTCCAATGGACATGGTGATGAGTCCAATGGACATGGTCGCCTTAGGTTTAGACAAATGTTCCCCAGGAAAAGTCCCTCAAGTACTCTAAGTACAACAAAAAATGGTTGTCTAACACTAAATCTCAAGAAAATGATAATAAGATTCTTTTCGCAGGGTTTACTAAGTGCGATAGTGTAAGACCTCGAAAATGATATAAGGTGTCTAGAGCCTAACATGTTCGTCTTAATGTTATAAGGTGCTAAAATGCCTTATTATGTTGTATATAGGCAGTGTACAAAGTTTGAGGTGATTTGGAAGTCGAACGTCAAGGGACGTCCAAGACGTTCGACGAATAGTCGCTTATGTGCCTCATGTGTGTATGCATGCTTAAATTGTATGAACTGAGTATAATAAGTCTTAAAATGGTTTTAAATGATTTTTAATGTTATTGTATGAAGTTTCGTGAAGTTTGGAGGTCAAACGCCCAAGAACGTCCAAGGCGTTCGAAAGATAGCCCCTAAGACGTTCATCGTATGTCATGTTGGGGTCAAGGCTGTTTGGACGTCTTGTAGGTGTTTGTTTTGGATGAAACTTATGTGGTAGGTCTATAACATGTTAATGTTTGTAATCGCGTTGGAACGTACGGGTACGACTTCTAAACGGACCCGCAAGAGGCCCCAAAAGAAGGACCCCAAAGCTGCCTAGACACTGCCTGGGCAGTGTCCCTTGACGGACCCAATGACGGATCGTTGCGCCACCAAAGGACCGTCAAGCAGGTCTCATAGAAAGGGGATTGCCTTGGTCAGGTCTTGATCCAAGAATTTGGCTAAGGCATGGGCAACGGAGGCTGCCACTGTCCGTCATGGCCATGACACCCCGTCATTACACCCCGTCGAGCCCCTCGTCGCGGATGGCCTGCAGGTTGGCTGCTGCGTGCTGCCACTTAAAGGGGTGAATGGTAAATTCACCCCACGTCCTAACCTGACTATAATAGATTTATTTAAGTAATTTTAGGTGTATATAAGTCATCCAATACGTGATCAATCCATTCCCAAATCCTCTCACATGTTTAAAGCCTTTCCCTCCAAAATATTCTCTCTAGAACCTCCATGGTGTTTGAAGCTCAAGAACAACTTGTAGATTGGATTCTCATGGGTTCTTCATCAAGTTTTATAGGTATTCATGAAGATTAAGGTATGGTGATCTTCATCTCTAGTTATCTTTTCATCTAGAGAGCCATTCTCAATGTTTTTCAAAGAAATCTCATGATCAAGTTTCTAATCTTCCAATCTAGCCATGGGTTCTTTCTCAAAACGTTTTTAATGATCGAATCATGATTAATTGAATTTAATTCAATGGTTTTAATGTGTTTTCACTACAATTACATGATGAACCCATGTTCTTTCCAAAATTGGTTTAGCCTTTGCATGGGCTTTGTGATCTTGACTTGTTATCGATCGAATTATGATTCCATTACGTTGAAGTGATTGTATATGCTGTTATTTACATGAATTTATATTGGATTGATGTTGAATGATCCATGAGGATCAATGTATGAAGATTTGGGCATATTTAGCCTAGTTCCTATAAGTTCACTGTAACATTGGCTTTCTTATAATCTAAAGTGAATTTCGATTAAGTTGTGGTTCTTGTAGCCGCTGTTTAGGTTAATACCATGGTTGAATTGTGTATATAAATCATGTATGATCAAATAAGAGAAGGCTTGGTTTGAATTAATCTAGGTTCTCCTTGTCTATGAAGTTGTAACTTGTGATCTTGACGTTAGGTTAGTCGCTATAGGAATTGATTATGGTTAATGTCTATAGCTACTGCCTATAATGAAATATGAGGATGAATTATATGTAATTAATACAATACGGGTCAATTCATTATAGGTTGAATATGATTAACCTATGTAAACTTACTTTCCATGAACTACCTATATGAAGCATGCTTGTATCGACCTTAATGGCAAATTGTAGTAGTGTCTCATCTAGATTATGATTTCATTAGCTACTGCCTTAGGGTGATATGATTCATGAAATATGACCTATAATCCATATGAATGAAATTGGTTAATGATCTATGTTCTTCTACTTTCCTAGTATGTGATGTATATATTATGATATAATCTTGTGGCGACTTGTACATGGTTTCTTATATGCTTAAAGTACATTTAGCTACTGCCATATATGTGTTTTATTGATGAATAAGGTGTATTGATCAATGATGATCAAAGGGTGAGAATTGGGTAAGAATGCTTATTTTCTTTACTCTTCTACTTCTCTATTCCTTTATAGTAATGTTGATGAAGCCTTGTATGGCATTGTGTGGTATGGTCCACTTATGGTGGCGGTGTTTACTTTATTGTCATTATATATGTGTTGACTATGGCCTTGAAGGCATATTGATGAATTTATGAACATGTGCTTAAGATGATACTATGAGAAGCTTATGCTTACTTTGCTATTCTAGTTGTGATTTAGGTTGTATGGCTATTGTTTGAGCATGTGTATAATCATGTTAGGGTATTTTATAGGTGCTGCCATTGATGTGTTAAAGTGGTTAATAGCCTCTCCCCATGTACCCCTTATATGAAAGTGTAAATAGCTAAAGTTAGGAGTCTTGATTACATTGTGTATATTGTCTTGTCTCCTATGCTATTATGTGTTGTGTGCTATGTTCTTGAAGTGTAATGTGGTCTAATAGGGTGGCTGACTTAATAAGTTATTGATATCCATTATGTGATCATGTTGGTCAATTTACACACACTCTCACTTACATGCACATTACAAGTAGTATAAGTCATTGTGTCTAAATGAAAGGTAGTTCTCATATTCACTAGTGTCTACTACTATGCATGTTAAGGTGATGTTCATGAATGTATGATTTGTATTCCCTTACTAGGATGACTTGATAGGTGTACTAGTATGGGCAAGGGTATGGGACCTTATCTATGCATTGCACATGTGTATCTTGATAGGATAGTTCCTAGGTTTGGTTCTTATGCATATGAAGGATGATTATATGAACACGTTATGAATATGATATAATGAAGTAAAAATGTGTATAGTGTCTTAGTAGGTTTATATGAAAGTATTGCTCATATAGTTATGCCTATAGACTTATGCATTGATATATGAACATGTGTGACCTTATATGTTATGTGAAAGGTTTGCTCACATCTATGTATACACTCACACACATGGATGATCTAGTTAGTGAGAGGGGCCTTACTAGGGGTGCCCAAGAATACTCCAAATCTATATAGGTGCTTGAATATGCTATAAGCATATGAATGATGGATATCCTAAGCTTATGTTTTTATAAACAAACGTAATAAAGGCTTTTCAATAAAGGGAACTTAGCCTAGCACCGAGTGAACTTGTAGATGAGGGAGTGACACTTTCCAACATAGGAGAGGTAGGGTTCACTATGGTCCTCATGTGAGGGGTGACACTTTCTTACATAAGAAAGGTAGGGTTCATTACGGTCCTCACGGGGTGGATAGCCTCATGACCCAACATAGGGTGTAGAGTTGATATTTCCATGAATTCCCCAAGTTCCATAAACTATGTTGCCACCTTAGGATACTAGCTAGTGGATTTGCACCTAGATAGCTAAGTCATGTTCGGTTCTACTTTGGCCGGTAGATCCACCTTCCATCGGTGTAAGGTTTTATGACACCGGATTCCATGATTAGCACCCATGGTCTATGTCGGTTTAAGGTTATGATTTCCCTAAAGTTAAAATGGACAATTGGAAGTAATTGAATAGGATCCTAACTAGGAGGACTTAAGGTAAGTTACTTAGGATAGTGGAAGTAATGAACCCATCTAGACATTGCACAAGTGACTCCTTAGGAAGTCTTAGGAAGGTACCTTAATAGATATGATTATGTATGTGTCCTTTATGTATGATATTATAGTCTTGGTTTGACTATGATTATATTGTACTATACTTCTATGATGGCATATGTTATCTTGTGTAGATGCTATGTATGGTATTCTCTTATGTTCCTAAGGTGATGCATTGCACCAAGTATCCCTAAAGGATTACTTAGTAAGCAAATGAATTGAAAGAAAGAGTTAATGTTAAGGAGAGTGAGTTCACTGTAAAGTGACCTCTATTTGTACTTAAATTCTATATGTGCTTTTCTATGATGTTTGGCCTTGATTGTGTTTCTATGAAGTATGTGGATGATATAAATGCTATTGATAAAGGTTTTATGATGATTTACTCAAAATGGCATGAAGTATGATTTCAAAGGAAATGTCCCTTTTAAATGCATATTTTTGCATGGTTGCCATACTTAGTACATTCTTGTGCTAATCCCATTCTTCTCTACTTTTTACACAAAGTGTAGGTTATGGAATGCTTAAAGGAGATCTATGATTGAGGAGCTTGATAGGTGATTTCCCTAGCTCAAGTAAAGGAATCCTTAAGTTCAAGGATGTCCTACTAATGTCTTTAATGTAAAGTCTTTAAATATTGTATAGTTATGTAATGTGTCGTATGGGCCGTGTCCCTAATGTACTCTAAAGTTATTGAGTCTAAGATGGCAAAGAGACTTAGAGTTTAAATATGTATTATGATTTATGTTTTATATATATACGATGTGATGTTTCTAGCATATAATGTGCTATGAAAAGTTTTAAATTTTCCACTAAATTTACTATGCCAATGCTATGAACGATATGAGAGGCTTGTCTTAGACCTCTGAGAGGTCGACGACGCCGGTTACAATCCAAGATTGTATCCTACCTTCTAGGGTATGCTTTTGGGTTGTGACAAACTTGGTATCAGAGCATGGGGTTTATGTAGCGGTTTTAGATTCTAAGAAGTCTCATATTGCCACGTCTAGTAGAGTCTTGTATCATTGGTGGTGAGTTGCGACACATCAAATGGTACGAGAGGCTATAGGACGATAGAGTTTTCCTTCTTAATCAATCTCATATCGTGCCATAGAACTTAATTCTATAAGATCTCTCTCTTATGTTTTCTTGTCTGGTGGTCTTTTAGATATGGTTGCTTGGATGAGATTGCTCTATGCTTGAGGGAGAAAAGGTGAGTTTAAAATGCTTATCTTTGTTTTATGGTTTGAATGATTATGGGTGAAGGTGACACTTGTCCTTATTTGATGATGTATATACTAACTAAGTGTCACGACCGGAATCTAGACCCAGACGAGACCGGCGTCGTTGACCTCTCAGAGGTCGCAGACAAGCCTACTTACGTCATTCTTACTTCATCTAGGTTAATTTTAGCGGAAAAATTTGAAACTTTTATCATACTTATAAAAGCATTCTCATTAATACGTAATTGTTCACCATCAACCATCTAACACTAAGAGATAAGCAACTGAAAGAAATAGTTCAATTCTTATAAAGCGTATAATTGCCAAAATGGCACCAATACATAGTCTGAATAAAATAGGAAAGAAACGCTAGTGGAACATGCTCCACTAGCTCAACTCTAAAACTAAGCTAGAATATAAAACAGTAGCATCCTCGAAAGCATGAGGACCTACCAAAACCGGATGAATGCTGGACGTCCGGATAACTGCAGCGCTAATCCTGTAGCTCTATCGTCCACCTGTGCCTCTACCTAAAATAGTAGAGTTTGTATAGGGTTAGTACACACTTGTACTAAGTATGGGTATATGCAAGCACACACCAAGGACATGCATGAGAAAGAATAGCTCTTTCCTAACAACATGATTTTTGGAAGTCAAGTCAGTGGACTTGCCAAATTGAGATTAGGAAAGTTTCCAAATTTGGATTAGGAAAGTCAATGAGCTTTCAAAATTTGGATTAGGAAAGTCAGTGGGCTTTCCAGATTTGGAATAGGAAAGTTATGCCATGAGAATAACATACATCATCAAACTTTTCACATTTGCACACAGCACATAACATTTACACATAGCACACATCATATAGCATACAACACCTTTTTCATGTAGCACATAACTTCTTTATTGTCATTCATTCATATGCGATGAGACCTTGGAATCATGGACTTAACATTAAGACCTCCCAGAAATGAGGGCTCAACAGAGGGGACCTCAACTAGGGAGTCTTCATTAGCAAACACAGAGTCTACTTCGTTAATTCATACATACTCCATTTCATTTCATTCATAGACTAGTGTAAACACCACTTATACCTAGGATGTAGTTTAAGACTTTCATTAGGTTCGTTGTGCAATGACCAAGAATGACCTAATGTCATTACTTGAATCTAACTCACCTTTTGATTATCCTATCCTAACACCTTTGGTATCATTCATTTCATTATGTGCATCATTTGAGGCTGGCCTCATTCACTCATTGGGAACTTTAACTTTAACCGACATAGATCATGTGAGCATCATGAAATCCAGTGTCTCCCCCACACCGAAAAGAGGTGGAATCACCAGCCAAAGTGATCCAAAACATGCTAGCGTACATGGGAATCGAACCCCGCCAGATCCCTATATTGGCATTATAGGTTCGAAGACTAGGAGATACAAGGAGACCCATACCCGGCATGTCGGACAGTCTCATCTCATGAGAGTTACGTGAACCTCCGCCCTTCCCGAAAGAAGGCATCACCGCTCATAGCTAGTCTATCGGTGCTTAGTATAAAGTTCCATTACATTCATCTCATACGTTATGGAAGTTGGCTTCTAGTATGAGGACATCATAGCTCATTAGATGATTTCTCATCTCATCATTAGTATTAAGTGTGTTAAGCTCAATACATTCATTAGAGTGTTCATAGAGACTGGTCTCGTCATTATCTTACACTCTCATAGGTGAGTATATTTTGGTAACATTTACTTAGGCTTATTTGAGATTGCTCTCATCTTTTACATTAGCCTCATATCATGTTGTCACCACATTCATTAACATTAGCACATTTACTCTTCATAATTACTCACCCCTTTTTACGTGAATGTTCACTTCATCAAATGCCAATGTACTTGGCCATTTAGTGTGTTTCACACTTTTACTTAACCCTTCTAGGGTTTCATCATTTCATTTTTCATTTCATCATTTCATTGTTCATTTCGTCATTTCATTGTTCATTTCATCATATCATTGTTCATTTCATCATTTCATTGTTCATTTCATCATTTCATTGTTCATTTCATCATTTCATTGTTTATTTCATCATATGTCAATGCACTTGGCCATTTAGTGTATTTACACTCATACTTAACCCTTCTAGGGTTTCATCATTTCATTACATACATCTTAGAATCACTTACTTTTAAACGTATGTTAGACTTATGTGTCCATACATACAAGCCATGAGGCTTCATTCATATATCGTCTAAGTGATTCATATCTTCCTAAGATTATGTGATACAAGACTTATGCATCTTGTATGTATGCCAAGATCTCGATTTTGATCTAAGTAGGTGGCATTATTCTTGAACATTTAATTCACGTATGACTTATGTATCAATACGGAATTTGGGCAAGGGAACCCTATTTCAAATCCCTTGGACAACACTTAATCTTATTTTAAACTTGATAATTGCATTTTTCAAATTTGGGAGACCCTAGTTCGATTCCCATCAACCCCATAACATTTCCTTTCTTTTTCTCCTCTCCTTTTCCGTTTAAGTCAAGGAGGTTGTGGGTTCAATCCCCCACAAGCTCATTTTTTTTATTTTAATTTATCTCTTAACTTTCTCACTTATCCAAGAGGTTGTGGGTTCAATTCCCACTCTCCACATTTATTTTCTCCTTTATTTTTCTCCTAACTCTCTCATCCATTCAAGACGTTGGGGGTTCAATCCTCACTCTCCACATTTAATTTTCTCCTTTATTTTTCTCCTAGCTCTCTCAACCATTCAAGAGGTTTGTCCTCATTTATTTTTCTCCTTTATTTTACTCCTAACTTTCTCATCCATTCAAGAGGTTGGGGGTTCAATCATCACTCTCCACATTTAATTTTAAGCATACTCATAGAGAAGAGAGAAGGTAAGATCGCGGCCGACTGGTTGGCATCTGAAGCTTTTGGATATGGAAAACAGTGCATTTCTACTCACCCCGAGCGATCTTCACTTTATGCAA
The DNA here is from genome assembly GCA_016801875.1 of Solanum sitiens. Classification (NCBI taxonomy): domain Eukaryota; kingdom Viridiplantae; phylum Streptophyta; class Magnoliopsida; order Solanales; family Solanaceae; genus Solanum; species Solanum sitiens. The sequence goes on from JABWTJ010000160.1 coordinate 704,188, forward strand.
AGTTTCTCCTTTATTTTTCTCCTAGCTCTCTCATCCATTCAAGAGGTTGGGGGTTCAATCCCCACTCTCCACATTTCCTTTTTCTCACCTTATTTCACTGATTTTTAACATGGTGAGGTCACGGGTTCGATCCTCAGTTACCTCACTTATTTTTCTTCATTTTTCATAGCTTATTAAAGAACTTTACTTGGCTGAAATTAACCAACAATGTGCTGGAAATTTGAGATACATTTTTCAGCTTCTTTTCATCAACATTTAGAGTTAATTCTTAGGGCATTTCGTGAATCATTTAGCTAATAGTTTTTCACTCAAATCAGCCACTTTATACTTCATATGAACATCACGATTAATACAAGTTTGTGCACGTGAAATACAACCATTAAACAAGTCATTTTCATACTTCAATCCGTGTTCAAAGTCACGACTACACATTCCATACACATAAACACATATTTCGAAAAGCATAGGTTATCATTTGTACGATTCCAAATGCACATTCATGAACATATTCATCACGAAAAAACACATTACATGTCTAATATCTACCAGCAGACATACCAACCCACAACCATCAATAGGAGCTAGTGACAGGGACATGAAACGGGGAACAACCCTAGTTTTCGGAATAGATTGGTCTAAGTCCTAAGGGTCTCTTGGGAAAGGGACCAAGAGTAAGAAAACCCATACCTTTTTGACGTTTTTACAATACACAACCTGCTGTCCAACCTCTCCAAACCACGTTCAAGTCCAACACTTCAACACCAACCGACGGAAGACTCCTCCCCTTTACCTAACGTGATGGATTAACGTTGTTTTCTTAGCTTTTTGTGTGAGTTCTTCAAGTGTGAAGAACTTCCATATATTTTCTGTTCTTGAAGTTGTTTTTGGCAGAGAGAAAACGTGAGAATGAATGTTTAAACGTGAGAGAGAGAGAGAGTGACTTAAAATTAGGAGTTTTAGTTTGGGAATTAGTCAAACTAGGACTCTTTGTTAAACCTTTAAATAAAAAAATCTGATTTTTCTTTTTCTTAAATTAGCTAATATTTATTAATTAATTAAATTAATTTATCCATTTAAATAAAAACAAGTTAAATCATTGCTTCTACCTAGGTTCGAACCCGGGTGGAGCAAGACTTCACTTCAAGAGCTCAATTTCGGCTCTCTCTCCCCAAATTGCCCCTCCATCTTATTAAATAATTAATTATATATATATTTAGGGTAATTACGATACTACCCTTAGCCTGGTAAAAGACCATTTTACCCCTAGACCCTCAAAACTTAAAATTCCTTCTTTTTAAGTCCGGTAAAAACTCCTTCGATTAAATCTTTGTTTTTGAGAGCCTTACTTGGTTGGTCCCAACCTTTCCAAGCTCAATTAACTCCCCAAGTTAGTTGGCTTGGTTGTAGCAAGGCTTCCGAGGTCTGGTTCTACGCGCATCAATCCGTGTGAACCCTGGTCTAATCATAGGCATTCTTGACACACTAAGCATTTCTTATCTTATCCATTTTCAGGGTTGTTACATTATCCCCCCCTTAGGAACATTCGTCCCCGAATGACACTACTAACTATCTAGCGTAATTCCAGTCAGATAATAACATAGTTACTATACACAATCAAGCAATAGCAACAAAGAATGGAGAGATAAGGAAACTTAGACTTAAGAGTAGGAAGTCTAACCTCAAGGGCTGAATAGATGAGGGTAGCGGAATCTCATGTCGGCCTCGGCCTCCCACGTAGTACCCTCAACAAGATGATTCCTCCACAATACCTTCACTGTGGCAATCTCCTTGTATACCCTATCAGCTCTTACATTTCCTCCCGTTCGGTCAATCCTTCATAATGTGACCCGGTTTGCCACAACTATAACATCATTAGGGTCCATCATACATTCTCCTCCATGCATTATGCCACACTTCCTATTAGGTGGCCTCTCCTGGGCTATAAAGTCTTACGAACTTCAGGGAGTAATCCCTGACTGATATCGAGCCCTGCTTAAGGTTGATGAATTCCTCAACCTTAGTCTCCTTCATTTATCTGGGAAAGAACTGCTCTAGAGTAGTCATCTTGAAAAGATTCCAGGTAATATGACCTCCTCCTAAGGCCTTGCTATCCTGTCACACCTTATACCAGGATTGAGCTACATCATTTAGCTGGTAGGATGTCAACTCAGACTTCTTCACATCAATCAAACCCAACAGCCTGAGCTTGTAAAGTGCTAGCTTGGGCCATTTATACCAACGTTGTTATTACTTCATCATCTGTCAACCCATCTGGGTTAACAGGCATCTCTATTCCAGCAGCTGGATCCTGGGGAAAAACTTGGATTACCCCAGCAGCTGCTCATCCAATATCTTCGCTTGCTTTTCTCCTTGTATTCATCTTTCGGAAACCTCAAGAGTTGATGTTAGACACGCTCATAACACCAAGAAAATTAGACATTAGGAAAAGCACGATAAGATAAGAAGAAGGGAAACTTTCCTACGCATCATGCAGTCTCTAATCCAGGATAGTGGTGCACTTCACTACCATGACTTAGAAATTACTCAATGTGGTTGATGTGAACTCATTATTCTCGGAATTTAACCTATGGCTCTGATACCAACTTTGTCATGACCGGAATCTAGACCCCAGACGAGACCGGCGTCGCTGACCTCTCAGAGGTCGCAGACAAGCCTACTTACGTCATTCTTACTTCATCTAGGTTAATTTTAGCGGAACAATTTGAAACTTTTATCATACTTATAAAAGCATTCTCATTAATACGTAATTGTTCACCATCAATCATCTAACACTAAGAGATAAGCAACTGAAAGAAATAGTTCAATTATTATAAAGCGTATAATTGCCAAAATGGCACCAATACATAGTCTGAATAAAATAGGAAAGAAACGCTAGTGGAACATGCTCCACTAGCTCAACTCTAAAACTAAGCTAGAATATAAAATAGTAGCATCCTCAAAAGCATGAGGACCTACCAAAACCGGATGAATGTTGGACGTCCGGATAACTGCAGCGATGATCCTGTAGCTCTATCGTCCACCTGTGCCTGCACCTAAAATAGTAGAGTTTGTATAGGGTTAGTACACACTTGTACTAAGTATGGGTATATGCAAGCACACACCAAGGACATGCATGAGAAAGAATAGCTCTTTCCTAACAACATGATTTTTGGAAGTCAAGTCAGTGGACTTGCCAAATTGAGATTAGGAAAGTTTCCAAATTTGGATTAGGAAAGTCAATGAGCTTTCGAAATTTGGATTAGGAAATTAATGGGCTTTCCAGATTTGGAATAGGAAAGTTATGCCATGAGAATAACATACATCATCAAACTTTTCACATTTGCATACAGCACATAACATTTACACATAGCACACATCATATATCATACAACACCTTTTTCATGTAGCACATAACTTCTTTATTGTCATTCATTCATATGCGATGAGACCTTGGAATCATGGACTTAACATTAAGACCTCCCAGAAATGAGGGCTCAACAGAGGGGACCTCAACTAGGGAGTCTTCATTAGCAAACACAGAGTCTACTTCGTTAATTCATACATACTCCATTTCATTTCATTCATAGACTAGTGTAAACACCACTTATATCTAGGATGTAGTTTAAGACTTTCATTAGGTTCGTTGTGCAATGACCAAGAATGACCTAATGTCATTACTTGAATCTAACTCACCTTTTGATTATCCTATCCTAACACCTTTGGTATCATTCATTTCATTATGTGCATCATTTGAGGCTGGCCTCATTCATTCATTGGGAACTTTAACTTTAACCGACATAGATCATGTGAGCATCATGAAATCCAGTGTCTCCCCCACACCAAAAAGAGGTGGAATCACCAGCCAAAGTGATCCAAAACATGCTAGCGTACATGGGAATTGAACCCCGCCAGATCCCTATATTGGCATTATAGGTTCGAAGACTAGGAGATACAAGGAGACCCATACCCGGCATGTCGGACAGTCTCATCTCATGAGAGTTACGTGAACCTCCGCCCTTCCCGAAAGAAGGCATCACCGCTCATAGCTAGTCTATTGGTGCTCAGTATAAAGTTCCATTACATTCATCTCATACGTTATGGAAGCTGGCTTCTAGTATGAGGACATCATAGTTCATTAGATGATTTATCATCTCATCATTAGTATTAAGTGTGTTAAGCTCAATACTTTCATTAGAGTGTTCATAGATACTGGTCTCTTCATTATCTTACACTCTCATAGGTGAGTACGTTTTGGTAACATTTACTTAGGCTCATTTGAGATTGCTCTCATCTTTTACATTAGCCTCATATCATGTTGTCACCACATTCATTAACATTAGCACATTTACTCTTCATAATTACTCACCCCTTTTTACGTGAATGTTCACTTCATCATATGCCAATGCACTTGGCCATTTAGTGTGTTTCACACTTTTACTTAACCCTTCTAGGGTTTCATCATTTCATTTTTCATTTCATCATTTCATTGTTCATTTCGTCATTTCATTGTTCATTTCATCATATCATTGTTCATTTCATCATTTCATTGTTCATTTCATCATTTCATTGTTCATTTCATCATTTAATGTTCATTTCATCAATTTTTCATTTCATCATATGTCAATGCACTTGGCCATTTAGTGTATTTACACTCATACTTAACCCTTCTAGGGTTTCATCATTTCATTACATACATCTTAGGATCACTTACTTTTAAACGTATGTTAGACTTATGTGTCCATACATACAAGCCATGAGGCTTCATTCATATATCGTCTAAGTGATTCATATCTTCCTAAGATTATGTGATACAAGACTTATGCATCTTGTATGTATGCCAAGATCTCGATTTTGATCTAAGTAGGTGGCATTATTCTTGAACATTTAATTCACGTATGACTTATGTATCAATACGGAATTTGGGCAAGGGAACCCTATTTCAAATCCCTTGGACAACACTTAATCTTATTTTAAACTTGATAATTGCATTTTTTAGATTTGGGAGACCCTAGTTCGATTCCCATCAACCCCATAACATTTCCTTTCTTTTTCTCCTCTCCTTTTCCGTTTAAGTCAAGGAGGTTGTGGGTTCAATCCCCCACAAGCTCATTTTTTTTATTTTAATTTATCTCTTAACTTTCTCACTTATCCAAGAGGTTGTGGGTTCAATTCCCACTCTCCACATTTATTTTCTCCTTTATTTTTCTCCTAACTCTCTCATCCATTCAAGACGTTGGGGGTTCAATCCTCACTCTCCACATTTAATTTTCTCCTTTATTTTTCTCCTAGCTCTCTCAACCATTCAAGAGGTTGGTCCTCATTTATTTTTCTCCTTTATTTTACTCCTAACTTTCTCATCCATTCAAGAGGTTGGGGGTTCAATCATCACTCTCCATATTTAATTTTAAGCATACTCATAGAGAAGAGAGAAGGTAAGATCGCGGCCGACTGGTTGGCATCTGAAGCTTTTGGATATGGAAAACAGTGCATTTCTACTCACCCCGAGCGATCTTCACTTTATGCAAAGTTTCTCCTTTATTTTTCTCCTAGCTCTCTCATCCATTCAAGAGGTTGGGGGTTCAATCCCCACTCTCCACATTTCCTTTTTCTCACCTTATTTCACTGATTTTTAACATGGTGAGGTCACGGGTTCGATCCTCAGTTACCTCACTTATTTTTCTTCATTTTTCATAGCTTATTAAAGAACTTTACTTGGCTGAAATTAACCAACAATGTGCTGGAAATTTGAGATACATTTTTCAGCTTCTTTTCATCAACATTTAGAGTTAATTCTTAGGGCATTTCGTGAATCATTTAGCTAATAGTTTTTCACTCAAATCAGCCACTTTATACTTCATATGAACATCACGATTAATACAAGTTTGTGCACGTGAAATACAACCATTAAACAAGTCATTTTCATACTTCAATCCGTGTTCAAAGTCACGACTACACATTCCATACACATAAACACATATTTCGAAAAGCATAGGTTATCATTTGTACGATTCCAAATGCACATTCATGAACATATTCATCACGAAAAAACACATTACATGTCTAATATCTACCAGCAGACATACCAACCCACAACCATCAATAGGAGCTAGTGACAGGGACATGAAACGGGGAACAACCCTAGTTTTCGGAATAGATTGGTCTAAGTCCTAAGGGTCTCTTGGGAAAGGGACCAAGAGTAAGAAAACCCATACCTTTTTGACGTTTTTACAATACACAACCTGCTGTCCAACCTCTCCAAACCACGTTCAAGTCCAACACTTCAACACCAACCGACGGAAGACTCCTCCCCTTTACCTAACGTGATGGATTAACGTTGTTTTCTTAGCTTTTTGTGTGAGTTCTTCAAGTGTGAAGAACTTCCATATATTTTCTGTTCTTGAAGTTGTTTTTGGCAGAGAGAAAACGTGAGAATGAATGTTTAAACGTGAGAGAGAGAGAGAGTGACTTAAAATTAGGAGTTTTAGTTTGGGAATTAGTCAAACTAGGACTCTTTGTTAAACCTTTAAATAAAAAAATCTGATTTTTCTTTTTCTTAAATTAGCTAATATTTATTAATTAATTAAATTAATTTATCCATTTAAATAAAAACAAGTTAAATCATTGCTTCTACCTAGGTTCGAACCCGGGTGGAGCAAGACTTCACTTCAAGAGCTCAATTTCGGCTCTCTCTCCCCAAATTGCCCCTCCATCTTATTAAGTAATTAATTATATATATATTTAGGGTAATTACGATACTACCCTTAGCCTGGTAAAAGACCATTTTACCCCTAGACCCTCAAAACTTAAAATTCCTTCTTTTTAAGTCCGGTAAAAACTCCTTCGATTAAATCTTTGTTTTTGAGAGCCTTACTTGGTTGGTCCCAACCTTTCCAAGCTCAATTAACTCCCCAAGTTAGTTGGCTTGGTTGTAGCAAGGCTTCCGAGGTCTGGTTCTACGCGCATCAATCCGTGTGAACCCTGGTCTAATCATAGGCATTCTTGACACACTAAGCATTTCTTATCTTATCCATTTTCAGGGTTGTTACATTATCCCCCCCTTAGGAACATTCGTCCCCGAATGACACTACTAACTATCTAGCGTAATTCCAGTCAGATAATAACATAGTTACTATACACAATCAAGCAATAGCAACAAAGAATGGAGAGATAAGGAAACTTAGACTTAAGAGTAGGAAGTCTAACCTCAAGGGCTGAATAGATGAGGGTAGCGGAATCTCATGTCGGCCTCGGCCTCCCACGTAGTACCCTCAACAAGATGATTCCTCCACAATACCTTCACTGTGGCAATCTCCTTGTATACCCTATCAGCTCTTACATTTCCTCCCGTTCGGTCAATCCTTCATAATGTGACCCGGTTTGCCACAACTATAACATCATTAGGGTCCATCATACATTCTCCTCCATGCATTATGCCACACTTCCTATTAGGTGGCCTCTCCTGGGCTATAAAGTCTTACGAACTTCAGGGAGTAATCCCTGACTGATATCGAGCCCTACTTAAGGTTGATGAATTCCTCAACCTTAGTCTCCTTCATTTATCTGGGAAAGAACTGCTCTAGAGTAGTCATCTTGAAAAGATTCCAGGTAATATGACCTCCTCCTAAGGCCTTGCTATCCTGTCACACCTTATACCAGGATTGAGCTACATCATTTAGCTGGTAGGATGTCAACTCAGACTTCTTCACATCAATCAAACCCAACAGCCTGAGCTTGTAAAGTGCTAGCTTGGGCCATTTATACCAACGTTGTTATTACTTCATCATCTGTCAACCCATCTGGGTTAACAGGCATCTCTATTCCAGCAGCTGGATCCTGGGGAAAAACTTGGATTACCCCAGCAGCTGCTCATCCAATATCTTCGCTTGCTTTTCTCCTTGTATTCATCTTTCGGAAACCTCAAGAGTTGATGTTAGACACGCTCATAACACCAAGAAAATTAGACATTAGGAAAAGCACGATAAGATAAGAAGAAGGGAAACTTTCCTACGCATCATGCAGTCTCTAATCCAGGATAGTGGTGCACTTAACTACCATGACTTAGAAACTACTCAATGTGGTTGATGTGAACTCATTATTCTCGGAATTTAACCTATGGCTCTGATACCAACTTTGTCATGACCGGAATCTAGACCCCAGACGAGACCGGCGTCGCTGACCTCTCAGAGGTCGCAGACAAGCCTACTTACGTCATTCTTACTTCATCTAGGTTAATTTTAGCGGAACAATTTGAAACTTTTATCATACTTATAAAAGCATTCTCATTAATACGTAATTGTTCACCATCAATCATCTAACACTAAGAGATAAGCAACTGAAAGAAATAGTTCAATTCTTATAAAGCGTATAATTGCCAAAATGGCACCAATACATAGTCTGAATAAAATAGGAAAGAAACGCTAGTGGAACATGCTCCACTAGCTCAACTCTAAAACTAAGCTAGAATATAAAATAGTAGCATCCTCGAAAGCATGAGGACCTACCAAAACCGGATGAATGTTGGACGTCCGGATAACTGCAGCGATGATCCTGTAGCTCTATCGTCCACCTGTGCCTGCACCTAAAATAGTAGAGTTTGTATAGGGTTAGTACACACTTGTACTAAGTATGGGTATATGCAAGCACACACCAAGGACATGCATGAGAAAGAATACCTCTTTCCTAACAACATGATTTTTGGAAGTCAAGTCAGTGGACTTGCCAAATTGAGATTAGGAAAGTTTCCAAATTTGGATTAGGAAAGTCAATGAGCTTTCGAAATTTGGATTAGGAAATTAATGGGCTTTCCAGATTTGGAATAGGAAAGTTATGCCATGAGAATAACATACATCATCAAACTTTTCACATTTGCATACAGCACATAACATTTACACATAGCACACATCATATATCATACAACACCTTTTTCATGTAGCACATAACTTCTTTATTGTCATTCATTCATATGCGATGAGACCTTGGAATCATGGACTTAACATTAAGACCTCCCAGAAATGAGGGCTCAACAGAGGGGACCTCAATTAGGGAGTCTTCATTAGCAAACACAGAGTCTACTTCGTTAATTCATACATACTCCATTTCATTTCATTCATAGACTAGTGTAAACACCACTTATACCTAGGATGTAGTTTAAGACTTTCATTAGGTTCGTTGTGCAATGACCAAGAATGACCTAATGTCATTACTTGAATCTAACTCACCTTTTGATTATCCTATCCTAACACCTTTGGTATCATTCATTTCATTATGTGCATCATTTGAGGCTGGCCTCATTCATTCATTGGGAACTTTAACTTTAACCGACATAGATCATGTGAGCATCATGAAATCCAGTGTCTCCCCCACACCAAAAAGAGGTGGAATCACCAGCCAAAGTGATCCAAAACATGCTAGCGTACATGGGAATTGAACCCCGCCAGATCCCTATATTGGCATTATAGGTTCGAAGACTAGGAGATACAAGGAGACCCATACCCGGCATGTCGGACAGTCTCATCTCATGAGAGTTACGTGAACCTCCGCCCTTCCCGAAAGAAGGCATCACCGCTCATAGCTAGTCTATTGGTGCTCAGTATAAAGTTCCATTACATTCATCTCATACGTTATGGAAGCTGGCTTCTAGTATGAGGACATCATAGTTCATTAGATGATTTCTCATCTCATCATTAGTATTAAGTGTGTTAAGCTCAATACTTTCATTAGAGTGTTCATAGATACTGGTCTCTTCATTATCTTACACTCTCATAGGTGAGTACGTTTTGGTAACATTTACTTAGGCTCATTTGAGATTGCTCTCATCTTTTACATTAGCCTCATATCATGTTGTCACCACATTCATTAACATTAGCACATTTACTCTTCATAATTACTCACCCCTTTTTACGTGAATGTTCACTTCATCATATGCCAATGCACTTGGCCATTTAGTGTGTTTCACACTTTTACTTAACCCTTCAAGGGTTTCATCATTTCATTTTTCATTTCATCATTTCATTGTTCATTTCGTCATTTCATTGTTCATTTCATCATATCATTGTTCATTTCATCATTTCATTGTTCATTTCATCATTTCATTGTTCATTTCATCATATGTCAATGCACTTGGCCATTTAGTGTATTTACACTCATACTTAACCCTTCTAGGGTTTCATCATTTCATTACATACATCTTAGGATCACTTACTTTTAAACGTATGTTAGACTTATGTGTCCATACATACAAGCCATGAGGCTTCATTCATATATCGTCTAAGTAATTCATATCTTCCTAAGATTATGTGATACAAGACTTATGCATCTTGTATATATGCCAAGATCTCGATTTCGATCTAAGTAGGTGGCATTATTCTTGAACATTTAATTCACGTATGACTTATGTATCAATACGGAATTTGGGCAAGGGAACCCTGTTTCAAATCCCTTGGACAACACTTAATCTTATTTTAAACTTGATAATTGCATTTTTCAGATTTGGGAGACCCTAGTTCGATTCCCATCAACCCCATAACATTTCCTTTCTTTTTCTCCTCTCCTTTTCCGTTTAAGTCAAGGAGGTTGTGGGTTCAATCCCCCACAAGCTCATTTTTTTTATTTTAATTTATCTCTTAACTTTCTCACCTATCCAAGAGGTTGTGGGTTCAATCCCCACTCTCCACATTTATTTTCTCCTTTATTTTTCTCCTAACTCTCTCATCCATTCAAGAGGTTGGGGGTTCAATCCTCACTCTCCACATTTAATTTTCTCCTTTATTTTTCTCCTACCTCTCTTTTATACAAGATTCTTTGTTGGTGGGATAAGAGGATTAGCTGAATTTACTCATTTTGTTGATCGACGAGTAATTGATGGGATGACTAACGGGGTTGGGGTTATTAGTTTCATTGTAGGAGAAGGTATCAAATATATAGGGGGCAGACGCATCTCTTCTTATCTTTTCTTGTATTTAGCTTATGTTTCCGTCTTTTTATTAGTTTATTACTTACTTTTTTTGACTTCTTGAATAAAAAATTCTTGATTTTCATTTTTTTTATCAAGCAGTTGCAATTTACAATTTTCTAGATTCCCCGTGTTATTATTGTTCAGATAAGAATCCTGATAATCATAAATTGGACTATTACTAGTATTAATATTGTTATAGCCTGTCTCTGTAAGGTGAGAGTGGAATTTATCCTTTATTTTGTCCTTTCCATTCACTCGGATTTCTTCCGTTTCATCGATTTTGTCCGGATCCCACCATTCTTCTGAAAAAAGGGAAGGATAAGGATAAGGATCTTCTTCAGTGGATCCCTCTTGTTCCTGTTTAGTCCCCTTCATTTCGGAAGCAGTTTCTATTTCTACATCTCTTTCTTCCTCACTTTTCACCCTTTCTGAAGTTTTGATGTAAAGAGTCCTCTACGAACGCATTTAACTCCATTTGTTAGAATAGCTTCCATTGAGTCTCTGCACCTATCCTTTTTTTCTGAACCTTTGTTTGTTTTCAGAAAACAGGATTTGGCTCAGGATTGCCCATTTTTGTTAATTCCAGGGTTTCTCTGAATTTGAAAGTGATCACTTAGTAAGTTTCCATACCAAGGCTCAATCCAATTAAGTCCGTAGCGTCTACCAATTTCGCCATATCCCCCTTTCTTTTTGTTTTGAGATTAGGATCTCGTTGTGATTTCATTCCTTTTTATTTTTCTTTCATTTATACTGGAACCATTGAATTCATTAGATACCGATTCCTATCTCGAAAACGCGTTTTCTCCTCTTTGATTTTATTAACTATCTTCTATAGGAGACCCTTTTTTTGTCCAATCAAAAATGATTTTATCATTTCGGAATCCGCAATTCAATATAGATGGATATATACCCGATCTATATGTCTCGCTTCCTGTCATTTTGCCATTCAATTTGGAATACTTGAACGATCGATTCTTGTTTTTTATCTTCACTTTCCCCTGAAAGCCGAGGAATGTCTCATTAGTTATAACTAACCATTCCATTAAACAATTAGAATTTGAAATAAATATAGAATGAAATATAGAATGAGATATATATATATAATATAGAATATAATATACAAATATAGAATATAATATAGAACATATAGAACTGTAATAAAAAGTATTTCAAATGCCAAAAAAAGAAATAAAAAAGAATATTTACCATTCAAATTACTGGTACTGGCTTAGAGTGAGAACCCAGTCCATTGCTTTACTTACCAGTTATCTGTCGATTGCCTTCTCTCCCATTACCTTAAAGTTCAATCAGAAGCCTAGAAGAAAGACTGTACCTACCAATCCAATAAGCAGATAGAGTAGAAGAGAAGGCCCGGAACAAGGTTGACTGAGACTGCCAACTGCAAGAGAAGAGAGAAAGCAAGCCGGAAACTTCGAACTTCATTACCGGACAGAATGCCTTCCTCTGATTCCGGGAATGAGAGTGAGCTTGCTTCTTCAATGCCGTAGTCTTAGTCTAGGAATGCGCTAGTAAACTGTAGCGAAATCACTGGAAATGAGAGAGATGTGAGTGTCAATCATTCTGTCAGCATGCTCAAAGAGTGCTTTCCAGAAGATGGAGAAGGAGAGAATGCACTTACAGCCTCTCTCTCATATTCACCTGCCAAGGCATGACATAGATAGTAGACAGTCAGCTCTCTTACAGCCAGTTACTGCGACTGATTGGGGAGAGAGTGCTAGTCTAACTGCTGGTACGGGTATGCTAATAGATAGAGAATCTTCCAGTCCTAGAATAAGAAAGTAGCTTATCTGCCGTACTGGCTGCTTCATTGAATGTGTCGATCTGCATTCCAGATAAGGAGTTGATTTGCATCCTTGTCTGGCAGTTAGCTAAGCGAGAAGCTGTGATCGAGGAAGCCACGCCCAGTAGTGCCTCTACTCTACTAGTCCTAGTACTAGATACTAGATAGACAGGCCGGTCACCGGTGGCATAAGATCCTTCTCTGCTTGTCTAACTCAAGCCAGATAGCAGCAATCGCTCGAAATAGTCATGGAACACATGCAAGTCCAGATTGAAAGATAAGGAAGGCAAGTCAAAGCAGAAAGAAAGCCTTAGCCGGAGCAGTAGCCAGAGAAGGAAGAGCAGCAAGGCTAAAAGTGGTCTCAGGCATTCCAACTGCATGAACTCCAATCTTATCTATGTCACAGGTTTGATGATCGCTAACGCACACAAAACCAATCTCATAACTTTTTTTGCAGGCAGAAGGAAAGAGAAAATGAGCGAAACGAAGTGGAGCGAGGGGGAGATAGGATCTACTTGGAATTGGCTGTCAGTGAATCCCAAGTATGACATAGATAGAGGAAAGAAAATCTCATACATGCCGAAGGTACATCTGAGACCTTCCTTCCAAGCAACTATGACATAGATAGACAGATGCGGGTGTACTTCAGGAAACTAGCAAGCCTTGCCATTAGGATGAAAGAAATATCATCCTAATGAAAGCCTGATTCTTCCCTTATCAATGTTTGAGATGCCTAGTTGTGCCAATTTCCCTAGTTGACAATATGACTTTTATGCCTGGCGGCAACTCGGATCTTATGTTCTTTAGATGCCCAGCTTATCCGCCAGTTGTCTGGCTGTAAAAGGAAGAGGTTAGTTCACAACTCTAAAAGCCGAAGATGAAGCGAGGAAGGCAGCTACAGAGCAGCAGATAAGGAAGAGATTTAGGCAACTTAATTGACCTACCGGACTCTAAAGAAAGGGTACCACTTATTTGGAAACTCGAAACTTGCCGGTTTCCAAGAGAAACTCGATGCTACTTTAACACAAGGTTCGGTGTCCATCATTGAAAGTGGCATCTCTGTTTGTGCACATTGGAGAAAGTGCTCTGCTAGTGAAATTGGTCCATTGACACCTATAATTGTTTCAAGCAAGGCCGAGCACTTTTCTCGAATTTTTGGATGCACTCTCGCTTTAAGTAGCTGAAACCTCTATGTGGAAAAGTTTCTTATTGTGAAATGAATGGCATTCTAGAAGCTCTCACTCAAACAAGGGCTTCCTATACTGTACTAAACAGAATCAGTGGACATAGAGCATGTCCCCCTCCTGATGTTCCCCTAGCGGGGGAACTCTCAATAGCGATTGTTGCTCCTTATGCCTGGTTCCGCTCAACTCTCCCTTCAGAGCTACCCTTGCCTGAAAGCAGAAGAGGTAGCTTACTAACCTACTGGAGTAAGTAGTCTTGTCCGAAAGCCTCAAGGGAAAAGATAGCTTAAAAGTAACAAGGTTCTGAAAGAAAGACAGGCCTTAAGGCAACTAAAGCTAGGAAGGTAGGTTAAAGTGACTAGTCTTTCTTATCCGAAAGCAAGCAAGACAACAAGGGAGGGTTTAGGCAACTCGCTGGTTTCGAGATGGGTTTCCTTGCGGGTGTGTCCACTTGTTTTCCTATTCAAGTTCTGGTTCCAATTTCAGAAAGTTCAGATTCTTATTGCCACTACTTAGCATACACTGGTTAAAGGGTTAAATGGTTCATTTTCTTAACTTCCGATGAGTTAGGTTCTTTACGCAAAGAAGCCAGGCGAAAAGCGCACACGAAGATTCTAAATAATATGTGAAAATCGAATCATCGACAAGATGTTTATCAGAGAGATTTGATTATGGGATACAATCGAAGGGCTCATAAAATTCAAAACTTGAGAAGTAAGGGAATATGGCCTTTGTTGAACAGAGAACGAACGGACGGCAAGTGACTTTGATCTCATGCTGGCCTTTACTTCGGCTACTAATAAGGGGGTTGGGGTTTGACAAAAAACGACTGGGGCTTCGTTTAGCCGCCTATGTAGTAAGAAAAACTCTGACTTTGACGTTGAATAGCCATAGTGAGTTCATCACCAGTGGCATAAGCAGAGGAGGCATATGGGGTGGGGATAAAGGCAATTTACCTCACTTGTTACAATTCCAGTTGAACCCGCAACAAAGCCAGCGTTCCTTTCGCGGGATCAACTGCTCGTTTTCGATATAAAACTGGATAATCAAACACTGCGTCTCCTTCTTTTTTTTTGAATCGAGCGAGATGATATGCTGAAATGGGTGCTAGCTTGAAAACTGCCGCAGAACGAAGCAAGGCTGTCGGTTGAGGCCTCACCGGACTTTCATAAATCAGTCTCTCAACAATCAGTATTTCTTATGAATAGTAGGGCACTGAGGGAGAACTTATCGACGACAAAAAAGACGAGGTTTTTGTTGGAGGGTCCCTGACGCCCCGAGTCAAATGGAATTGAAAATACTTTCTATTTCAAGGTGGCATCTCGAAAGTGCCGCTAGTCGGTTTAATCATGGAACGTCCAAAAAGCCTGGTCAAATGCGAACATTATTATTAGAAAAAGATGCCCTAGAACATGTTATTGAATTGAGTGAGAGGTCCCTTTCTTTCCTACTATTGAACCCGGAAATTGCGTAGATTGCTTTGCTTGGGATTCCCTAAGTAACCAAACCAATCCCTGTCATTTCACACGGAAAATGGTCTGGTTTGAGCGTTTGAAGTGGACGAAAAATCAGCGTACGTAATCGAGTTTCATACCATCATGTCTTTCTGCCCAGCAGCGCTGGAAATCGCTTTCATGCGTCTTGGTTGTTGGTGGAGAAGAAAACCCACCTGAAAACAAAGATTCTATTTTCAAAGGTTTCAAAGGCTTGAAGGAGCGTAGCCTTATTCAAAAGGAATTGATAGGATTTTCTCTCTCCGATTATCTCCTACAATAAGATAAGAGGTAAGAAGCAAGGAAGACTGTTTATGAATAGCCCTTTTCAGTTCCAATGCGCGGAATCGAAAAAAAAGACTATCTATCTTTCGGGGTCATAGATCAGAGAATTCCCTATTTCAAGCTTCCTTACAGGCAGAA
Source organism: Solanum sitiens (assembly GCA_016801875.1). Classification (NCBI taxonomy): domain Eukaryota; kingdom Viridiplantae; phylum Streptophyta; class Magnoliopsida; order Solanales; family Solanaceae; genus Solanum; species Solanum sitiens. The sequence continues at coordinate 720,043 of JABWTJ010000160.1, forward strand.
GAGTTAGCAAAGGTACAGACAGCCCGATCTAGCCAGTGAGCAAGCATGTCCACTTTCGATTCAATATCTTTCTTAACACCCGGAAAATTATATGCCTCTATAGTAGCCTGCAACGGAATGCAGCTATTTCTGACGGATAGCTATGTTAGCTAGGCCACCTGCCTGATCAGGGTTTCCATCCGAACTAGTGCCTTAAGCAGGAAGGAAAATGCAATTTTGTGGTATGGTATCGTATATAAGAGAAAGCTTGCTTTTAGGAGTGATCTTTCGCCTTTATTGAGGAGATATAAAACAAGGTTACTTACTAATAAAGCGGCAAGAAGCACCTTCTTTTCTTTCACATCTCAAAGTCAACTTTCTCCCCTTTTACTAGTAGT
>JABWTJ010000160.1:722919-725419 GCA_016801875.1 Solanum sitiens
CAGGACCACCTACCACTAGTCTTCGGCCGGAGGGGTTTATTGCACAAAAAGGCCGGGGCGCAGGCTCCCGAAGAGAGAAGCCCAACGAATGTCAGATGCAAAGCCCCGCACCTCATTAAGATCATATTGGTATACTCTCCCAAAAAAGAAAGAGCAGACCCCATTGAAGACGAGAGTGAGGTACAACAAGGCCATTTCTGTCCACCGCCCTTCTCACGGAGCCGTACGTGGACGTTACCGCTCATACAGCTCCCAGCCAACAAGCAGTTAGCCTTCCTCTACAAGGAATGGAAGTGTGGATGAATCGACATCAAATATAGGATTGTTGTTGTACACGATCTCCATTTTAGTAGTCCTAGCTATCCACTCAACTATGTGGTAGAGTGTTCGTCCCAACCCCTTCGCAGGGGTACCTTCCCTTTTAATTGAGAGAAGGACTCGGAATTGACTCCCCTCGATTCTAGATCCGAAAGAAGGGTATGGAGTTTATCCAAGGAATGCTCTCCTGTGGCGGTACGCGGATTCTCGAGGGCCCGATCTCCCCGTCCCAGCCAATCCCCCGTTGGATCAAGGACCGCCATTATCCTTAGAATCTCGACCTTGACCTCGAATAGGTCTTTTGCCTCTATTTCGGCCAGGTACATGATCCCGATAGGGGGAGTATAGGAGTATTTGGCTAGGAGCCTCTGCTGGATAGACTGAACGGAATCCCCCCCTATCACTTCATCCAGTTGATATGGATAGGGGACCACTCGTGGGGGCTGATTCGATGGACCAGCTTCGTTCCCACGGGGAGCTACTTGAATAGCAGGCGGCACATGTCCTGGTTCTGGTTCTGGCTGATCCACCGACGTGCCCGTTTCCGTAGATTTTTCCCATGATTCCAAGAGGACATCAATCCTAAAATGATCCTCTTCAAACTCAGCCCCGCTTGCTTGCCCGGAAGGGCCCACAAGAGGAAGTGATCCCCCGACACTAAAAACCAAAATCCCAGAGAGAAGCTGAGAACACAAAATCCCTAAATGGGATAGCAAATAGTTCCTTAGAAAAAATATAAATAAAGAGATACTAAATAAAATAAAAATCAAAATAAATAGATAAATAAACCGGTATTCTCTTTGAACGAAAACCAAAAAATCTCAAAATAAGGATCAACCCCATAATCACTAAAAGGAACAGCATGAGACACTTACCAGTTATTCAAATTGGCATTACTCTACAGCGAAATGCCCCAGAAAGGTTGCAATAAGAGAGAGGACGCCTCTAAAGAAAAAAGGTGACATAATAGGTCAGAATTTGTTCTCTCGCTCCTTGCTGGAGGAGCGGGATACCGGAAAAAAAAGCCCTTCCTCAGATTCGAACCGATGACTTTCTTAGCCTATTTCTAAAGGGCGAACTGATCAACTTGCATGTGTTAAGCATACGACTGAAGTAGCATGATTAGACCTTCTTATCACTTTTTCGACTAGCTATAAACTTCAACCCCCCTTCTCTTACTTAGATGGAGAAATAAGTAAGCAAGACTTTCTACCCTGCCTTTCTTTTCTTAAAAATTGGCGAATTATACCGAATTTTGCCTTCAACCAAGCCTTTCCATTCCGAAATTGAGAAAGATCACTCTGAAAAAGTAAGCCCTTTCTTATTATACGATATCTTTGCCATGGATGATAGAATTCCTCCTGGAAGCAAAGACAGGAGCAAAGCCTATTGATTCACCAGTTTGCTAACCTACTTGTCGGCTACCCGCACTCTGTAACCAGAATAGGGCTCTGGACTTAAAACCACCCCCTTTTAGAAGTCTGGAAGGCGCCGCCTAAACTAGTCGGACTTGCTTGAATCGATAGGCTTACCGGGCTTCTCTGTCTATTCAATTGATTTTGTTGCAGACTCTTCCCCACGCGTATTTCTTCCCCCGGCCCTGTAGTGGAGCTTGCCCCCCGCCCTAGGCCTATTGAGATCTTTCCCTGTGCGGGTAAATTTGGGCTCAAGAGGGGAATACCCGGTTCATCGGAACTTCAACCAGAAGAGGTAGGCTCGGGTTCCTGGTATAGGTATAAGAAAGCTAGTAGAGCTAAATAGAGGTAGACTGTACTTCTATGCGTACTGAGCTGAGGTCCTCCCCGCAGGGATAAACTATCTTTGCCATACTTCCTTGATAGGTGAGACTTCCACGAAAGAAAGCACGGATAAGAATAATCTTAGTATGCAAGGACTGAGGAGCGGAAAGCCACTTGACTGTAAGGAAAGGGGTTTAGCGAGAAAATAATCTCACACCTATCTTTGATGAAAGAAGTCGCAAGTTTAGGTAGAAAGAACAGCCAGTGTCAGAGAGATGACTTCTGTTGAACTCTTCCTTTACATGAAGGGAATGAATGCCTTAATGGAATGGAATCCGGGATCCAAGTAGATTAGGTTAAGGCAAGTATGATTTCAACCTCTTTCTCATCGGGCCAGGATCGGTAGCCGTTCGACCTGAGGAAAGTGCGGTTAGATTCAGAAT
>JABWTJ010000160.1:730419-749794 GCA_016801875.1 Solanum sitiens
GCTGCGATTTCATAAAAACAGTTGTGAAACTGAAATGACGTTCAGGTTTTCTGTATACTGCTTTGTATTTAAAACAGTGTACAGTTTCCCTTCAGCGTTATTATGCTGGGTGTTATTCTAAGAATGACACCATGTCTGTTCCAGTTTCATTGACCCGATGTGGAATTCCCAAGATCATACCTGCGGTATTACGAAAACACGTAAGGGCAAAGCCTGATCATGGTGATTATTTGGTCAGGATATATCTATCTTGGTTTGGATTATCAAAATAGATTGCGGTGGCTCCTAAAGTGAAGAAAGCCACTTTCCAATCAATTACGACTCCTCACTCAGATATTGATAGTGTCCGTGAAGTTCTTGGAGAAATGAAAACTTCTTGAAAGAAGCTTCGACCAATGTATCTTCCACATCTCCAATCCATACCTCTTGAAAAGGGTATGAATTGGAAACATACCTGGAAAAGTACTCCATTACTCGACAACTTTGTCCGCTGGTTTCAATATTCGGTGGATGATGTTGTAGATGGAGCAGCAGCTAAATATGTTAAAGAACACAATATCTTTGTGAACTTAAAGCATGAGATAGCAGCGTTCATCTTTAATGTGAATAAAATTCATTCCATTCAAGATGGGTTCTTTTCCCCTGGTATTCTTTGGTCTCAAAGGGTTTTATACCCATTTGATTCTAATAATACCAGGTTTGCTAATGAATCCCTTGATTTATTTGAAAAACAAGTAGGACCCCCTTTCTCTAGCTTATTAGGGGCCTACCAAAGAGTTCCATTAGTGACTGGTAGATTGGCTCAGGCCATTGAAGGTGGTGGGAAGCGGAGGATCTTTGCTATATGTAATTATATAAAACAAAGACTTCTGCATCCCGTCCATATTTGGGCTATGACTGTACTATCAAGTCTTAAGACTGATGGTACATTCAACCAAGAACGTCCGTTGCAGTATCTAAGACCTAAAAGACCGAAGTCTTGTTACTCTTTTGATTTAAAATCAGCAACAGACCGTTGGCCATTGAGTGTTATATACACCTTAATCGAAATGATTTGGGGTAGTACTTTAGCATCTTCAATAGTCAACAGTTCTTTGGGTTTTAACACCTTTCTCGTATCACCTCCTATGGTGAAGAAGATTAGTGAAGTAGCCTTTCTTACTCGACAACCGTTAGGTTACAACGGTTCATGGTCACTGTTCTCGCTGTCCCATCACTATATAGTGTGGTTGGCGACTTTGAAGGCTTATCCGCTACGAAGCACCCCGTTTGTTGATTATGCCCTTCTTGGTGATGATATCCTAATCACCGACAAGAAGGTGGCCAATCAGTACAGTAGGTTATTGGATAGACTCAGTGTTACCATTTCATTTGCTAAATCAATAGTATCTGAAAATGGAACAATTGAGTTTGCTAAGAGGTTTTGGATACGAGATATGCAAAAAGATATCTCTCCCATCTCTCTCAAAGCTTTAACCTCCTGTAGAACGACTGTAGGCCTGTGCCAATTGTCCTGCCGATACTCGATAGAAATATCGACTTTACAAAGGCTAGCGGGTGCAGGTTATAAGGACCGTTCTCGCCTGATGTCTACTCAGTCACCACGATGGGAAAGACTAAAGGCGGCTGCTTGTAAACCAAACAGGTTACATCTATTACCTCTTGAATTTTGGATTGGAAGGGCTAAAAGTAGCGCCTCAATCCTTATTTGAAGGAGAAAATAATAGATTATCTACGTGAGGCTGTAAAGCCTAAGCAGATACAAATCTTTCCAAAAGATTTGTTATTTGATGGAGAACGGGAAATCCTTGAGCGGGCTGTTATCCTTAATTGGATGAAACAGTGGTTGACTTGGCTTTCTTGGTATCATACTGTAGCATTATCACCAGATGTGACCATTGATCAGCTATTTGATGTTCCTATGTGTGCCACTTCTTGGAAACGATCAAACGAAGATTATGAATTAATCAAGTTTGGGTACGTTTGGAAGTGTTACGATATGGGAGCAGGTTGGAACCTTTCAACTACACCTAGGTGGTTGTTTGGTCCTCCAACTCTCAGTTTTATATTGGTTGATCAATAGGTATTTGGTGGTCTTCACGGCAAGGATCTCCTTATCAGTCCTAAGGATTTACCATCCTTACGGAAAATGGATATAGATGATAAGAATTTAGGTGCATCTGAGCACATAAACCCTTTTGGTAAAATTCCGCAAGGAAGGGTGACCAAGAGGGCGATTGTGGTTGCAGTCTGGTTAACTGCTTCCACAAACACCCAGCCTGCTGATAGGTATTATGTAATAGAAGAATCAGGATCTGCGAGATATGGATATAAAACTGGATATGCTCGAACCGGACCGCATCTCGATTTGCACATGGATAATCTGCTGTATTACCCTAAAGAGTCATACTCATATCCAGGGTATTTTGTCCTTGAAAGCGCGTCATCAGTCTAGCTCGTCATGACTCGATCATGACCTTAGGCGGAATTGGTCTTGGCCGGAAGAACGAAAGATACCGGCAAGCACAGAGCAGCCGTCAAAAGGGGTTCCGTAGAGTGGTCTAACCCCAGGGCAATCCTTGGAGCTTTCTCCATGCCCGACAAAGAGAACTTGGTGTGAATCGGGGTAGCTAGCTACCAGGTCGTCTAACTAATGTACTGATGTAATTCCATGCAAATATGGCTACCCGGCGAACATGAGGTCCCACTCACTATTCATAGCCAGACAAAAAGGGACCACTAGCCTCGAGAATCAAATAGGGAATAGGCCCTGAGTTCACCCGCTTGCCCGAAGATGAAGGGGAAGAAAGGAATGCCAGGGACAGAGTAACCGGAGGGGGCATGCAATGAACCCGGAAGGGAAGCCACAGGAGCAGGAGTGGAGAGAAAGCGAAAGAGGAAAGGTGTTTTCCCATTCGATTGATCGATTCAGAGTCCCGAACCGAAGCCCAAGCCCATACTCTGACTAAGAAAAGTGGAAGTTCCTACCCTTGGAACATTGACATACGATCTTTCCGGATTAGGGAGCAGAGTATGAACCTGAAACCAATATGAAAGAAAGTCATCAAGCAAGATAGAAAGTGTCAAGTGTAGGTCTCCCATTCTATTACTGGGAGTTAGAACATGAAATGAAGAAGTAATAAAGAACGTTACCGCCCCAAATCTCATTGATTAGGTCTTCTGGATCACCTGATAATCGTCTAATCAAACAAATGTCATGACCTAATGGACTTTAGGACTAAAGCAGAGAAAGAGATGTCCTTGTCAGAGGACCGAGCCACTCGAACAAAGTGAGATTAGCGGAATGCAACTTCTTGACCGACGAGCTTCAATATGAGCTTCGAGAAAAGCATGCAAAGCACACTAACCTAACTCAATGAAGGCGACTGCCAGCACTGACTCAGACACACACGTGGGCGGTTGAGTAGTGGGTTGATTTGATCAGAAAAGTAGTATACCTCCGACTGAATCAATATCGCGTTCTCCTTTGCTGCTATGAAGGAAAGCGGTATGGATAGGAAAGCACAAGTTCCGAGTAAGCGACTTATAAAGTCTTCTCTTGTACCTGGACCGTCGGCTTATATCTTCGGCTTAGTTGGAAAACCCTCCTATCGCTAAAAAGCGAGGTTTTCACCAGCACTTGAGCTAGTAGCCACTTTCTTAGATAGGGCTTTTGGCTAGTTTGTGTAAGCGTCTTTGTAAGTAATACCCCGAAAACTCCGACAGAAGAGATTGAATGCCAGGTTAGTTCACTTATTTCGGGCATCATCTTACGTCATTCGTTAAAGCGCTTTCTATAAGCCTTTAATTTAAGGACGTTTTAAAGAAGAGAAAAAGTTTTGCCTTGTCCTTAGATAGAAGAAGAAGAGGAGAAGCAAGAATGGCAATAACCTCCTCTATTTCCGCTTTGGAATTGCTACTAGAAGGGAAAATCTCTTTAGAGAAGGAAAGTCCTAATGAAAGCTGGAAGGTAAGTCAATTCTTTTAGGATAGATCGAAAGTTCCATCGATTTAGGTGTAGGAGGAGTAAGGGCTTTTAGCCTAGGAAGACGACGGTGCTAGAGAATCAGTGATTGGGGGAATAATGATTGTCGAAGGGAGGTAGCGGTCTAAGCCTCTTAGGCTTGGCACAGGAACTCTTCTCTCACCCGCTGGAAGGAAGTGATGTGACCCTGGTAGGATGAATTGAATTAGCTAACGAATCTTCCGTAATGCTTGCAAGGAAATCAGAAGAAAAACTTCTGCCCCTTGGCGACTCGGAACGAATGGGAAGAAGTGAATCAGAAATGAACTTATATAAGAGCGCTTATTCCGCTTCCTTCTACTCTTGAAAGGTGACACTTTCACGACGTTGGATAAATACCATTTGAAGTTAAGGAGCTAACCTCCAACCTCTTCTTTAAAGCTATCTAAGAGTGGTTGGGTATCTGCCTTAAGGCATAGAAATCCTCGACCTTATGATACATTGGGTAAGCAGCGCCTCCCCAGCCACAACAACCCCCCGTTCACCAGCCTCCTATACAAGAGCATACTGGTGAACATATGTCTCTGGAAAATTGGGAGCGGCTTCTTCAAAATCACAAGGAGGTTGCCGCGGTGATTCAAGAGATTCACCGGGAACTCCACACACGCGTTCCGGGGGGTTTTCAAGCCGAGCGCCTCACAGAAATGCTGGAGGAGAGACACGGGGGGGAAAGGATGGGGGAAATCCTCCAGAGTCTCCAAACGGAGAGACGCCATAGCCCCTACTTTCGGGAAGTCCAAACGGATTTCCGAAACTTACGGGGTTCTGGAGGTACGGAGATGCAACTGCGAAAGGAATGGCAGGGGCGCGCATGACCCCTCCAGTCAAGAATTAGGGCCTTACAATCACTAGCCAATATGCTTTTCTCTCATGCCTTTCTTCGTTCATGGTTCGATGATTCTTCTTCGCCTTGTTGTGTTGGCTTGTTCAATCAATCTCATAGGTTCCTATGGCTCATCCTATAAGAACGGGGATATACCATAACCATAGGGAAGTAAAGGTGCGAAAAAGGAGCTTTTTCTGAGCGTATATAGTGGTATAGTCCTTAATGCGCAGGAGCAAGAAAAGGGATGCGCCTTACTAAGCAATAAAGGGGAAATTGAAGACTGAGAACATACGAGGTCGGCATTAAGAGACTGACTTAAGAAATTACTTAAGTCAAGTTCTTGTGCTATATATCGTTCGTGATCCTTCGACATTATTGAAGGGAGGGGGCTCTACCTGAAGCCTTTAAATAGAGTCCCACCCGCCTCCCCGGTTCCACGCGCCCTTACTAGTAAAGGCTCCCATTGGGAGAAGCAGAAATTGTTGAGTGAGCGATCCGGCCTCTAGCCCTTCAATGATGGATTTGTCTTCAAAAAAATCCCGACCTCGGTAGAAAATGAACGGCGGCGTGAAGTTGATGAGCAGGGAAGATGTCTTTTTTTCTAGTTGGCCAAGCGGCCCCGTCTTCCATAACCAGGGATTAGTCATTTAAGGATCAGTTGATGCGCTGGGATGAAAGAAAGTTCTTCGATGCTCCTCTGGGATGAACAGTAAAGGCACATGAAGGTATTGGCTCTTACTATCGATCGGATGGAGAGAACCGCGGCGCTTTACCTTACGAATATCTAAAGGCGAAGATCTCTTTTCGACTAGCAAGTTTACGTACCTAGGTCCTAAGTTTCTCATTACTCGGTGAAGTCTGATTTGAGCCCTGGTCAAACTGATCTCTCCGGCGGGCGGAGGATGGTCTCATATTAGCAATGTTTTGATTGCGCCTATCTGTCGTTGCCAATGAACCGATCACCAAGAGAAAGTATCTCTCTTAATCTTAAGGTGAAGCGCCTTTCAGCCAGCTGAAGGAAGGTCGCGTTAGCGCCCCTGCAATCAGAAAGCCTTTTGATAACCTTACTACTAATAGAAAGGGGAAAGATGCGCTCAATCCCTTGCTTCTTGCTCCAACTTAGGAGTAGGGGCTGACGAGCTTTTTCCGCAGGCTGCTATGCTAGTTGTAGCACGGTAGCGCTTTACTAATATAATAGAAAGTCAAGTTAGTGTTATGGTGCAGCGTAAGGCCCCCTCTCCTTACAGTCAAGTGGCTGAAAGCCCCTCGAATCTTCCTTGAGTTGACGTCACTGGGACATCTACCGATTGGATCCTGCCTTGTTAGTCATCCGTAGAGCTAAAGGGAATTTTGGAAGCCATTCCCATTCCCACACACCAATACCAACCAGGGTGGCTGTTCAGTAAGTCCTACCCCTAAGAGAAAGGAGAAATTGCTTGCGAGCTTCGTCAAGTAAGAGAGAGGATCTTAGGCCGAACAGATCACCGGCTCCGAAGGCCTGCAATCGTGACTTTAGTTACGGTGGTTCGCTTTGCTGCCGAGGTGCAACATTTGTGAGACTTCGAATGGAGTGGTCCGTACGCCCCTCCCCCTTGCCAAGCCTGAAGAAAGGAGCAACTTAGATACCTCTTTGTTAACTATATTCCTGATTTCCTAAAAGGGTCCTTGGGCCCAATCCATCTCTATACTCTTGATGCAATGGACTCCCCAAAGCCACTAAACCACTCTCTTCCACCCGATTTGAACTGAACCACATTCTAGTGATATTTTCTCCCTTTTGAAACTGAAACTCAGTTGCCTATCTGATCCTTGGTCTAATTGGGCCTTTCTCTATAGCTCGAATCGAATAGCTGGGCTAGCCCTTCCCCTGGGTTGGTTGGTTATATTAGAGAATCCCGGGAGAAAGCAAGTTAGACCTTACTTAGGGCGAAAGATTTCTTGCATGGTTCATTCCAGTCTGAAGTCAGTCAAGTCATGGAATTGACAAAAGTTCCCCCTTAACCAACCCTAAGAGGGAATTCTTCTATTCATTAAGATGAAGCCATTCAGTCAGCTCTGAATCTGAACTCAATGATTGTAATTCAAGAAGGGCATGAAGCTTTGGCTTAGTACAGTAGCATTTGACTTTGGGAAAGATAATCGATCGCTTACCTTGTTTGGCATGCCAGAAGCATTTCGCTGTGGTTCTCATTGATTGAGTCAATCCAGAGACAAAGCAAAGGGAGTTCCGTGGGTTCAGTTTGCTAAGAGGCAGAAGGCCTAGAAGAGGCCTAGAAGTCATAAGGAATAGGCTTTTTGGTACTAGCTTGAGGAAGAGAGAATCCATAGGTCAAACTATTTGCAACAACTTCTTCGAAATAGGGGTCTTATTAGAACCTTTTTTCCGAACCGGAAGGTACATCTTCTAATCCTGCCATTCTCCATACTATTATTATGGATATGGAGAATTTTCTTAGAAATCGCATTGCTTTTCTGGAGAATAACTCGACCATCTGTCTCCCTGATCAAGATATAGGTGTAAAGGGGCAATAAGGTGTTTACCATAAGGGGCAATAAGCGCCCTATCTTTATTAATATTGTAAGCGACGTATTCCCGCTCGGGGAAGAATGAAGTGAAACTGATTCGGGACCGTATCGAAGCAATGATATCTGGAAATGTATAGATAGAAGTAAGAAGTGCACCTGGACTATAGAGCTCCTCACCCACTAAAAAGAGAAGAGGCCGGGGAGGATCGATACACTTCGTTGTCCATTCCATGGACAACTCCTTCCTCTTAGGGCTGTTGGGGAGTCCGAGGCGGCTCCAACCAAAAGTAGGAAACTGAGCGAAGTAAAGTAATCAAAGAGGAAGTCAGTGCTAGTAGTAAGGACTTGTCACGATCCATTGGTCCACATAGAATCTATGTCCTAGGTGTGGACGAAGACCGAGACTTCTCTAAGATCCAATTCGATGGTATATCCCTCTTCTATTGTTCTTAGACGGATCTCTCACTCTTGATGAAGAAAAAGACTTCAGCTTTAAAGATCCGATCTTGTCTTCACTCACCGATTCCTTTAATAAGAGGAATGCCCGGAATGCTTGGTACCCTTTTTCTTGCTACTGGTTTATTGCTGTCCCACTTCTGCTTTCCTCACTCCCCGGCTTGCTTGCGTAGTAAAAAGAAAGAAAGCATCTATGGCAGATGGAATACGAGATCTAGGCAAGCCTTTCTTCCTTTGTTAACTTAAAGGCTATGTAGAATCCTAGGTTTCGCTTTATAATACCAGTCATTAGTTCCGGCTATCGCTCCAAAGTGATAGCGCCATCGAAAGATAGAGTGTCAAATAGTAAAACTTCGATACCTAAATTCATTTATCCAAAGGCTTTTCCATTCCCTGATCCGTGCCTCCTTGCTTTAACTAAGACTTTTTGAATAGTGGCTTGGCTGGCTTTCGAGTTGGGAAAGATAAGAAGAGCTTGACCGATCCATTCTGAAGGGAAGAAGCACACTGCTTAAGATATAAAGCGCAGTGCAGCCACCCCGACTTCTGTCCTATCCTAATAACAGACCTGGATAACAGGTAAGCTCCAATACATAGTTCCTTGGTTAGACTGTCAGTGATAATGAGAAGAACCTTCTTCAGATAACCTCCTCGAGGAACTTTTGGCATCACTACCTCATGGCAAGCTTACTGAGTATCCACCACATCCCTTTCCATAGATTCATTTTGATTGGTTTTTGCCATGAACTCTCTTGGCAAAGTCAAGATCATCTTGCAATCCACCTTATCCGGTAAGTTACCTAACAGAACTTGAAACTTTGGCTCATTTTCTTTATTCTTTAACCTGGGGTCTGACTGCTTGACTCACCAACCTTCGAGTCTTCCTCCATCAGGTCATCTTCCGGAACCAAGCCTTCAGAAAGAAAGCTCATCAAAAAACTCCGTTGACGAGGCCTGTCCCTTCTCCAGCTTCTTGTGGTCTTTCCCAGCCTTACCTTCTGCTGGGTACTTTACCATCAGACCAACATTCTGTTTCTTCTCTGCTTCAGTCTGTATTTTCAATTCCATTACCTTCTTCCTCAGCATCCTCCTTTTCTGGGTCCTTGTCAGCTTAGATGATTTTTGTTATGCTGGACTCTCTCCTACAGCCGACTTCTCAGGTATCGGTTTCTGTGCGGTATGAACCCACTGATCAGTTGGTGGGACAGTAGACGGTGTTTGAAATAACCATTGTTTATTCAATCGAAATCTCATAAGAGAAGAAAGCTTTTAACGTGGGTCGGCGTATAGCCCACTCCATTCTATCTATGACGCATCGGATCAACTGAGAGAAATCTTGAATAACGAGAGAGATTCTCCACACGAATGAATGACCCTCCAAGTTCGAACTGACATAGGTGAATCGGACCAACACCTATCAACCACCAACAACGAGTTGCTTTGGTTACGCAGTTTGGTTAGTAGGCAGGCCGCTTATTACTATTATACATTTCCTTTTCTTGCAGGTAATCATAATGTGTTATTAGGTATTTTATAGTATATGATAAATATATCTTGTTAGGTGTTAATTCTTTATATAGTAAGACTCATATGATATTAGGTATTTATATTCCACTTCATCAGTGCGGATACGCTTTGAACAAGAAAAAGTATACGATACGAGCGAGAAGAAAGAGAGTGAATTAGATAGAGTTACCTACAGAAAGTCAGACAAAGGATGAGAAGGAATGGGTAAAAAAGCTTCCTGGCTAAGAAAGATAAAAGAAGAAGAACAAGTGATAAGGGCATTAGGGATATATAGTTAACATATCATGCTTGGAAGCTGCTACCACTAAGACTGATTATGAACCTTAGATCAAGTATATGATAATATTTATTGTTAGGTATTAATTTTATATGATAAGTATCATATGATATGAGTTATTACGTATTTTATAGTATATGATAATATATGTTGTTAGGTATTTATTCTATATGGTAAGTATCATATATTATGAAAAATAATACCTATTATCATATATATATATATATATATATATTTATTATTAACGATATCAGCAACCCTCTAAATCCTCTACAGCATCATACCAAGATACGCTAGATCTCCAGCACTCTAACATGATTCCTAAACCACCTACCCCTCCAACCGTAACAAATATACACCACTACATATATAAATACTCTCTCTAAAGGATGGATTAAATATAATGTTCATTTTTTAAGGATTCTCACTACTCTCTAAAGGGTGGATGATACACTATGTTCCTTTTAAAGCTTCTAGAGAATTTCTTTATCAAACTCATTTTCTAAGAGATATAGAGATATTGTAGTATACTACTAGGGATAACTTGTGCTCTTATTCTTCAGTCAAAAGTAGGGAAGAGCAAGTGTCTGATCAGATCAATCAAGCGATAGGGGCAGAGACTTTACTTCGCTAGGACGGAGTTGCTGTCGATTGAGGATTGGCCGAGGGCCCTTTTTTCTTTTATAAGGGAAGAGATTGTAGCTGGGTACAAATAGGCCGGTGAAAGACGAGTAGGCAAGCACGCGGGTTGTACCGGTCAGCTTTGAGCTGTCGAGTGACGATTGGCCGAGGGGACTTCCATCATGTAGCTAGGTACAAATAAGCCAGTTAAAGATGAGTAGGCAGGGCGTTAGGCTAGTGCCAGTGGGGTACGTAAACGAGGACAGATCACATGGTTTTGTACTGGTAAGTTTTGAGCTGTCGAGTGACGATTGCTCCATCTCTTAATAAAGGACGCGGGCGGCCTGTCTTATAATAAAGGGGGTACTCTCTTCTCTGATGTGCGCTATATTATTGTGTCCTATTCCTTAAGGAGTGATCCGGGATTAATCCACGTGGCGATACCCGCCAAAAGAAAGGGGGCCTTGAGTACTCAAATGCGTACGAGGAAAGGACAATTATTCAGCGCACTTAAATCTAGTGGATGGGGTTCCATATTCATGAAAAGCCAGGTTTGAACCATGTTATGGAACCAAGACAACCTATCTTACTAATAATAAGAAAGGGTTAAGGGCCTCCAACGCCTATAAATAGAAGCTTCTTTCTCTATTTGGCAAAGCAAAGGGAGATATGGATCCAGCTACCACTGAAAGACTTTCTCAAATTAATCAAAGAATTCTAAATGTTGAAAATGAAAGGCGCGAACGTCAGCAAACGCTTCATGCTTTTTTAGAGCATGTGCCTGCTGTTTTTCCGGAGCTGGTGGAACAACGCATTCAACAGCTCCTTAACCAAATTCAACCCCTGGAAGAAGAGGGGAGGACCCTTTCCCAAGACAGGGAAGACCTTATTGTTAGGATGGCCTTCCGCATCCGCGGCGGAAACAACTAAGAGTCAGTCGAATCTTTGGAGTTTAAGAAGGTTTAAATAAGTGTCTATAGACGCAAAGTAGTGTGTTTCTTCTTTTTCTTTGTTTAGTGGAGATCTACTCCTATGCTAAGTGTCTTTGTTGTGTTTGCATGTATCACTAGTAGTCTTCAATGCTTCTGTTGTTCACTTTGTAATGTTGTGTTTAGTTGTGTGGCTGGTCTATGTGTGTGTAAGCTTCCTATTTGATATATTCCCATGTAACGGCTATTAATGAAAAAAATCCGCTTTGTTCTAGTTCATTCCCTTTCCCTGTTTTGTGCAGAAAAATTGTTGATTTGAATTCTTTTTGAAATCTCATTTTATTCTTGTAAATTTCTCACATATACAAGCTCAAACTACAGCCAAGAGGGTGGAAGTTGTGTGTTTACAGTCACTCTCCTATATCCTATAATAGCATAAGCATAGCAGAAAGCTTCCATGCCTCGCTATCCTATCTTTAAAACTGACACCGAAGGAGTTGAACGTAGTGAAAAGAGTCGTTTCTTTGATGAAAGACGCCACAAAGCTAGTATAGTTATCGCACACCTGATCTTCTTTCTAATAGGAATGATCACCTTCTAAACAAAATAGGAGTGAGAATTCCCCAACGAACGGAATAAATGAGTGAACAAGCACCGAAAGGTGTGCGTTAGTAAAATAAATAGCTCAGTCCTAGCGGACAGGACAAAACTTCCCTTGGAGAAAGCCAGCCTGAGGGAACGGGATTGGTCATTCCACCATCAGTCGATTATAGAGGGTTGGAGCCCTCTCTCTGAAAGCCCTCTTGATGCGATGAGAAAATGGCTAGTATTCAAGGCTAGTCCCAAGAAAGCAAGCTAAAGGGCTATCCTGATAAGAAGATGAAGCCTGATCGGGCCAAAAATGAAAGCAATCGAAGGAAGGGGTAGAGCATGTTCTATTTTTCTGAATCTTTCAAGATGAAAATAGAGGGATTGTCTTAACTTCCTCTATGCGGTTGCATACAGCTTTGCTTGAGTAAGGAGTAGGCCATTCCAGATAGGCTGCTTTTGCTATTACTGAAGCTTTTAAGAAAAAGACCTTTCCTTTATGATATTAAGCTTTATGATATTAAGGATTTTTCCAATCATTAGAGTGGTGTCATCCCCTTTCATTCATGTCTGATGGATAAAAGCCCTTGGGCCTTCGTTCATTTTGTTTAAGAAGGCTGCGACATATACAGCATCTTTCCATAGACTTTTTCTTGCCTGGATGAAAATTCAATATATGAATAGTCATTCCCTCACAAATTCTTTATTTGAATATCTTTGCTTTGTTCGTTCTACAGATATAGATTAAACTGCCTTTCTTGGCACCATCCCTATTCTGATGGCTCAGTACAAGACCGACGGAAGAGAAGAGGTGAAAAGGCTAGCGAGGCAGAATTCTTTTTCTCTCTCATAGCGCCGCACAATGGAGACATTGTAGTGCTAGACCAGATTTACCAGCGGACAGTTGAAAAACGATACGACCCAGGACCAATTCTGGTTCTTCTTTCTATCAAAATAAATCGAATTCGAAAGCGCACCACCCTTATTTACTTTACAACCAGCCTCCGACCCAAGGTGCTTTTAGAAAAGGTCAGCGGGGCAATCAAAAAGACTTGCTTTTGATGCCCCGCTGTGCCGACCAGCAGCGGGATGCTACTTACGAGCTGGTCAGGGACAAGTTCCGGTCACTCTTTCGATGCTATGCCATTGTGGTGGCACGGGAATCGCCGAATGGGGGCAGTTTTCATCTCATCGCTGGCGTTGTGGAAGACTAGTGCATCCAAGCACAGCGTAGCCAAGAGGGTCCAAGATTGCTTTGCCGAATGGGACGGACATCGATCTTCGCTTCTACAAGGCCTGGTCGACTCTTTGTAGGAGCCTTCCTTTATCAAGGGGCGCAGCGGGCTTCCTTTCCTTTACCTTTAAACAGTTAGAGCCTCTTCTCTTATCAGTCCTTTCAGTCAGTTCCTTTTTGGTTAGCTACTTAGGATGAATCACACAGAGGTGATCTCAAACATAAGAATACAATATTTTTCAAGAGACAGAAGGCCTAAGAGAGATGGGGAACTTCTCTCCTATAAATCTTCTTTGCACGAGCTTCTGTAAGCCCCGAAACAGACTCCAATTAAATGTGTGAAGCATCGTGCCATTTCAAATCAAACAAGTGAGGAAGCCATAATCTTCACAAGCAGACGTGTGAGTCTAGCTTTCAATTAGCGAAGAAGGAAGGAGGCAAAGCAAGGCTTTCTTCTTTCTTTCAGAGTGAGAAAGGGAAAGCAAACGAATCAAAGCGGGGAGGCTCGTAGACGCTACTAGTGCAATGACTAGTCTAATCTCTTTTCTCTACGTGAACTTTTTCTTATGTAAACCCGGTGTGTTATCTAAGTCTTTTAACTAGTCCAATGGAAATCTCCTCTATTGCAGCAAAAGTCAAAAAAAGGGGTACTCGCGCTGCAGCCTGCTTGCCTAAAATGAAAATCCTTACTAGCCGAAGTAAGGGACTTTCTTACTGGAGCATACATAACGGACAAGGACTTATAAGAATATTCTTAGCCTGTTATTCAAGAATCTTTCCTCAGAATGGATGATGAATGGAAGTGAGATTGGATTGACGTATAGAAACTACAACTACAAATTTGATCCCTTTCTCTTAGGGAATCTCGACTAGACGAGGGAGATATAAAGGTAACGTTGACGCTACGAAAAAAAAAGTCATTGCATAAGTAATGAATGAGCAAATTTCTTATTAGAAGCCTATTTGACTAGACAGGTCTCCTTTACCGGGGGTTCCCACAGAGAAGTCTTGCTCTGGCTTGCCAAAAGCATTTAATATTGAGAATGTTGGATGTATTACACACTGGTGGAATTGCGTAATAAGGCTTTTAACTAGCTTAGTGAATCGATTTAAACTAGTAAATATAGTATGTTTTTGCTGGCAGTGAGTAAATCTTTGATTCAGAGGGTGGAAGATGTTATGAATCTGAAGTGGGCTCTTGGCTTAGGTTCACACTTTCTTTTGTCTTTCCTCAAAAAGTATTTTACAGTCTTCTGTGAGTCCCTACTTATGGTAGTTAACAGACCCTCGCCATTGCAATTATCATCCCTAATCAGAAAGAGTTTTTGTTTGCGCGGGTTTACCCAGTTGAACATAGCTCTAACCCATTCCCCTATCATGCTTTTATTGAATTCTGCTTTCAGCAGCCATCCTCCCTGATGTGGCTCTTCCTGGAAGTGAGAACACTGCTGCCCGACCAAGGAAATAAGGAGAAGATTGAAAGGGTTATGAATTCCATTGAGTTAGCCCTACTTGATCGAATCAGCCAGCCTCTTCCGTTCCGCCTGCGACCCCTTTAGAATTCAAATTCCGCTGGAATTGCTGTGCTTGAACATAGATTGGGAAGTGCGAGAGAGCCGCCCCCGTTCTAACTAAATTTCCTTCTTTTGCTGTTAAGAAAGTCCCCATTCTATTCGGCTGGCTTTCTTAGAAGCTTTTCAAGAGATACTCTCTCTGTGTATTGAAATCCGACAGAGTCTTCTTCCTGCTTATGCCCGGGTGGGGCAAGTCTAATATGTCTTTCCGGAACCGCTGTCATAATGAATTCTTTCATTTGAAAAGAACCCTTTCAAGAAAAGTCAATATATAAGCAAGTTGCTCGAGCAGTGGGTTGAAGCTTGGAACCCTTATGGGTATGGAACCTTTTCAAATACTGGATCTTGTGCTAGTAGTTCCTGGCTGTTTTCAAAGCAGGCCCAAACACGTCTCTTATTGAAATAGGAGAATTCGTGAACTAACCTGCTGAAAGGCCTGATATCTACTATTGAAGTAAAAGATCCTACGAGAGCATTTCTGTCTTCAGACGTGGTATAGGACTTCTGTTTCGCGCAGGATTGGGAGTAAGCCGACCGATGGCTAAGAGGAATCTCTCCTTTAAAGCATTACCAGTCCGGCCCTACTTACTCTATAGGTAAGACTTTTATGAATAGCATGCTCGCACACGTATACCCTCACAAACCAACTCGCTCGCTTCGACCCTCGCCCCGATCCATAGCCCTTGGAGCAAAACTCCCTTGTACAAGGACTCCCACTTCAATTTCACCTCCCTAACCCCTATCTTAAAGGGAAGATGGTTGGTTATCTACTGAAGGAATTCAAACCTAGGGAGATAGAACTCTTTCAAGAAGAGATAAGATATTAGGCAATCTTTTCTGTCATCGATTGACTCCTATTCCCACTTCTTGGGAGTGAAAGCCACTTGACTGTAAGGAGAGGAGCGGCTGCGAAACGGCGATTCCCCCCTTTCCATTGAAGTAGGGAGGGCCTCTTTCCCCACCATTCCGGCCTATTATTGATAGGGATTTTACCGATGCTGAAGATAGCTTGCTTACCAAGCCGCCCACTTGAGAAGCTAGTCGCCAGGAAAGAAGCGAGGAGGAAGCGAAGCTGTCTACGAAGCTTTGTTTCTCCCCTGTAGTCGTAATACTCGGCTTGTCGCTACTTTGATTCAAAAGGTAACCGACGGTTCCCTACTTTCTCCGCTTTCCGCAACCGTAACCACTTGTCATTCCCATTACTTCATCCATAAACCTTTTTTTTTATTTCAAAATAGCAATACGCTCTAAAAAAGTAAAGGAGAAGCTTCCATTCTAGAAGCGGTAGCTTCCCGCCTCCCTCGGGGTGAGAAGTTCCCTTCCCTTTTCTAAAATGCCTGAGGGGTCTGCTCAGCAAACGTACAAAGTGGACCGCAGTTTGGCTGACCCTCTTCTTCCCATTCGGGTTGGGTTGACCCAGAAGTACAGTAAGAAGGAATGGAACCACTGGAGAGTTGTCTTTGCCCAAGTGTGAACTGCAGACGACTGACTTTGGAAGCGGAACACGAACCTATTTCCGCTATTCCGGGTTCTTATTGAGCGTAGCGAAATCAAGGTTGATGATAAAGTCAGCGAAGTTTCCATGGTGTTCTACCTTTGCGTAGTCTCGGTCCACAGTGGAAGGCTCCGCACCTGAGCCTCATTAGACTCAGCTGAAGTGTAAGGTGTAAGTGAAAAAAATAGAAGTCAAGCCTTACCTAAGCCTTAGCCTAGTCTATATCCATAGCTGACGCAACTCCGTACCGACGCCTCACTACTACTTTTATTTTTCAATTAATTAACGGCTAAGCGATTTCATAACCTGAGATTTCCTTAACCAGCTGACCTTACTTCGTAACCTTAGCCTCCCTTTCTTTATAGTTTTCTAGTTCGACTAAGTGACTTCGTAACCTCAACCTACTTTTTTGCTTACTGTAGCATAGGCCTTCGCCACTTCAAACGGGCGCTTCGCCCCTCTTTTTTTTGAATTCGAAAGAGCGGGGTCTTACTTATTCAGGGGGGATGAAAGACAAATAAAGGGATCAGGGGGATTTATGATCGGAGAAAGAGAAGGGGCGTGGTTGGTGTGTCACTGTGTCGGTTGGGGAACCCGTAGGAAGGGGGGACGACCTGCCGAATTCACATCAGAAATCGCCAACATGAACACAAACGAAATCTTGAATTGCGTATAGAAAGAAAATGAACCACTTCTATTATCGGAGCTGAGGTATATGAAGAATGGCTTTTTGGTCCCTTTTGTCCAGTGGTTAGGACATCGTCTTTTCATGTCGAAGACACGGGTTCGATTCCCGTAAGGTATAGGTACTCATTCCTGGCCGCTTTCAGTTAGTGTTCATTGCTGAGTGATCGCTCGCTATCTGGCTGGAAAAGATGGTCCGGAAGCTTCCTCTCTCCCACCAAGCAACACGAGATCACCACTTCTCTCAGTAATGGACTTCCTTTACTTCGTAACCTTAGCCTTAGATGTCCTTTCATAGATTCTTGAACCTCCGACAGACAGAATCTCCATGCATGCGTTCTTTCTCTCCTCCCCTCAGCCATACATCCCTTTTTTGCTTTTGGCCCTTTTTGTTAGGCATTGAACCCCAACCCATGGAGCGGTGCTGAGTGGTGTCCTCCCCTCCCTAATACCTAAACAGAGTTCCGTCTATGGAGCCTAAAGCTTAAACCATGGCAGTAAGCAGTAAGTTGGCCTAGTCTCTCGCCCAGCCTTCGCCTTCTTCAGTGGCTAAGTTGAAGCGTTCAACGTCGGCCTACCACCTTTTTTTTTCAAGGTTGAGCTTGTTCAATTGAAGCTAATGCTATGCTGCCCTTCCCTTGTTCAAGAGAAAGCGAGGACTTTCTTTTAGCTACCGGCCCAAACAAAAGAGATTAGCCTCTTGATCGATCGATTGATTGGATCGAAGTACGAAGGGGTTGATTGAAGTCTGAGATCAGCCCAAGACTAAGGCCGAGCAACTAGCTGCTGTAGGATTGGACGTCTATCTATCTCACCACGCTCCCCTACTCCTATAAAGGCCGGCGGAAGGAATGCTCTGCTCATCTTTCTTACGGCTCGTTACCGCAGTGCTCGTTCACCCCTTCTGCTTTTTCCATTCAAAAAAAAAGGTAGTCTTTCCTTGGTAAATAGCGTCTTGAAGTGAAGCGAAGGCATTATTGAAGTAAAGAAATAGCGGGTCGGTCAATTGCATTAGGTAGGAGATGCAGGACCTGTCTTAAACGCAAGTGCATTCGCTATTCGATTCCATCCTAAATCCCACCAATTCCAAAGTGTGTATCTCTTCTTTACTTTTAAGTGACAAGGGGGGTGACAAAGGGTATACTTTCTTCTCTATTTCGCCGTCTCATCAATGAGCGTAGATTAATAGCCAAGCCTACCCTTTTGTGCTTGTCAATCTGTATCCCATTCTTCAGGTATAGTTTTCTTTGATCACAGATCGACAGGTGATCCGTCCTTTCTCCCCCTTTCGTCATAAGGCGTGGTCTGACTCTGAGAAAAGAAATTCCTGTGATTAGGTCCCTACTAAGCAGAATTCGTAAACTATGCAAAGGCTCTTTGAAGACTTTTGAAAAAGTTTTTAGCAAAAAAAGCAAAAACAATTCTCAACGCCCTTACGAGGTAGTGATGAGTTAAACTACTCGTGTTGGCATGGAAGTCAGCCCGGTAAACTGATTCCATTCTGCTACTAGGGTTCCAAACCTTCCCCTGAGCTCTAGAATCTAGAAATACCTTTTCAACTCAAGAAATGCTAAAGCTATTTAGAGTTGGTATTTCTAACTAAGTCGGAAGGAGGGCTTTGGGCAAAGAGCAACTCTCAAGTACTTTACTTCAGTCCCAGTACTGAAAGACGTGACTTCAGGAGTGGATTTCGGAAGGAAAGACTTCGTTTACTTCCTGCAAATTGCTTATGTAAGAACTAGTAGAAAGAAAGGGGCGTTCCGCCACTTGACTGTAAGGAAAGGAATTTGGAAAAAAAAAAGAAGTAATTTCGTATATAAAGATATGGGTTTCCGGGCTTAGATCGAAATGGAATCCCCGAAAACCGGGGCTGGAGTATTAGACTTGTTCTGCTTCGATAGAGGCACTGTAACCGTAAGTGGAATAACAATCATTCGGCCGATTGCTCTTATCCTTCCTTCGCTGACACAGAAGAGAGAGAGCACTCCCCAAGCCAAGGATGAGTGCCAAAGAGAAGATGCGCAAGCTAGTCTATCAGAAGGAGAAAGCGAGGGAGTGAGATTTTAGGTTTCATTAGGGTAGACTGAAGACCAAGCCAATCTCGAAACAAAAAAGAAAACTTATTGCAACTACGAACGTGAACAGATGCTTTCTCATTAGACTATTTTAACCGATTGTTTATGTCGACCCTACGCTACGATTCTTCTTCTCTTATGAAATTTCTAGTTAGATGAACACTGCTCTGCTGCATGACGGAGTGATCTTTCCCTCTTATGAAAGCCGGTATCTCACTTTCGAAAGAGAGTCTCGACGTGGCGGTGTACACCTAGCTCCATAGCTGGGCTAGTCACTGGCTAGAGGGCGACCGACCTACCGGACCGGAGGCAGCCGAGAATGTTATGTAAAAAGGACCAAGGAGGATCCTATCCTAAAGGAGAAGGAGGAGTAGGAGGAGTCAGTTTTCTTTGAAGATCGAGGAACGTAGTGTCGGACAATTATGCCATCATGGGGATTTCCACTTTTTTGTCTACTTCCATCCGTAATACTTGGAAGAATTTTACGACTAGAAAATAAGATAAAAAAAAGACTTGAAATCCTTTTATTCCATATTGGA
>JABWTJ010000160.1:851283-888783 GCA_016801875.1 Solanum sitiens
TAGAAAGATAAAGCTTTTCTTCTTTCAGTGAAGCTTAAGCTGTCTTGTCTTTATGTGCATTCCTTTTATTTAAGACAGCCTGCCAGCCAGGGGAAGGATCTCAAGTCCGAGTGGAAGGCTATCCCACAATCCTTCATGAAAACCCTCTTTAAAGCCTATATCGTGTCGTTTAAGGCACAGTAACCGTCTTCCATGTTAGATTCATCGTTGGACCTTGTTACGTGCCGAAAAAGACGTTATAGCGACCATCCTGGGCCTTCCACGATTGTTGACCTGTCTCGGACCGGGGAAGACGTTCTTCAAGACAGGACATACGGTACAGAAAGGATCATCTAAGGATCTTGTCTGGACGGAGATGTGTCTTTCCTAAGCAAGACGGTAAAAAACAATCAAGACTTTTAAGAATACATAAGACCTTCTTAGGAAAGTCTCTATCCTTCTCTTACAGTCAATCATTCCTAAAGTCAAGACATTGAAGACAGTAAAGGGGAATCTGCTATCTGATTGCCCTGTAGGCCCCATCTCCTAAAAAGTATTAGCCAGTGCTTCTTTCCGCCGATTAGATCTGTGGAATCCAACCTTAAAGGTAAACTCTATGAATCCTATAAGAAGAGAGGTTGTCCGGGACAGGGAGAACCTTTCCGGCAATACAGATTCCATATCCAAAATGCTCGGAAGGAACCTTCGATATCCAACCCCACGTGGAACCTGCCCTAAGAGCGGTTTTCGAGAAAAAAACTGGTCATTCTGTAGATCCGAGATAGAACTCCGGTCCTGCAACTCCTTCCCTTGATAGCCTTGAGTTGTTGGTTACACCGCACCGGAAAAGCACTCTCTGGGAAATCCGGATCTTTCTCAGCAGGGACAGTACCAAGGATATCAGGGTTAGATAGCTTTTTTTCTCTGGCAGTCTAAAATCTTTCCAATCACTCGGGAAAGCCTATACCCGAAAGAGGGAAACCCTCTCTTTGCTTGCCATTGCAATATCGGAAACCGCAGGAAAGAAAGCCCCGGCCTGGTATTTTATTTTGACCGGCAGAAGCCGAACCAAACCCTAAGCAAAGAAGGGATGTGCCTTAGTTCAGTCTCGAGGACGGGATAATAGGGGCGTAGCACCGAATATGTAGGAGTAGTCTCACCCAGTAGATGGACAAGCCAGTAGTACCAATCAAGGAAGCCTTGAACTCTAGAGCTTTCTTTCCTGATGGGGACTAAGAAAAGGAGACGAATATAGCTAAACAGCTGCAGCAGAAAGAACGAAAAGCCAAAAGTCAAGGTGCATAGCGGTCTTTTCAAGAATAGGGGAGTACAGAATAAGGGGTTTGCAAGACAAAAGAGAGTCCGCTGGAACTACGGACAAGGATATTTTACTCAATTCCCCTCTTACTATTTTGAAAAGCGGAATAAAATGAAATTCCACCAGTGTGTATGTAAGACAACCAACATTCTCTATGTTCAATTGGGCAAGCCAGAGCAAGACTTCTCTGTGGGAATACCCGGCTATCTCCTACTTTAAATAGAGAAAATCCCTGGAATTCTCTGATGCCGGGGATTCTGTCTAAAAAACTGCGTATTGCGATCTCCGCTGACGATCGTTCTTTTCTTTTCATAAGATCTATTCTTGGGCTAGAGCGTTAATATAGCTTTTCTCTTTTATATGGGATAGGGCTTTGGAGAACTCCTAGAATGGGATTCCCCTTATGTGATATCCTAACTAGTACCAGTCTAACTAAGAGTCATCTGCTAGGCCAGCTTCCTGTGAGTAAGCCAGTGCTAAAGAAGAGGGCTAAGGAAAGGCGAAAAATTCATTGGGATAGATGCAGGGCCAATAAATTTCCGCCAATTGTAGCGGTGAGTGCTAAGTACTTTCGATTAATAGTTTGCAGGATTTCTAGAATAGGAATAGGCTTTTTCTTTAGAGTAAGACTCTTTGCTTGCTTCTTTCGGCCAGCTCAGCGGATGAGTGGCCGTATTCGACACCTCTTTCTCTTACGGCTAGTGCGCTATTTGAGATAGTGGAAAGGGGGTGTAGCGATAGAAAGTTTTGAATCAATAATTCCTCCAAAGTCATTGCTAGTACGTTTAATACAGTTACTGCTTTACCTTAGGCCTCAATTAGCAATCGTAAGGCCGACATGTCTTCATCCCGAAATAAGTAGATGCGGAATCTCTTTGAAAGGTAACTTGAATTAGCAGTCGGACTGTGAACCATTGTCACTCGTTAGGCCTCCCAATATAATGGATTTGAAGGAGTGAAAGCCACTTGACTCTAAGGAGAGGGGGTGACTTTCGCCTATCTATAAGGACAGTTGGAGTTGACGGTCCTAGTTCTGTTAGAGTAAGAGCTCTTGCTGGAATGCCTTCACCACCAGATATTGCATCAAGAGCTTCTATTGCATCAACTTTTATTGAACACTATACAATTTCGAAAAGAAGGAGCTTTGCCGTCGAGAGAAAAAAAAGGCAATTACTTCACTTTACTCGAGCTAATCAGGCTTGATGTCGGGAATAGAAGAAGATCTGATTCACCAATAGGCGAAGAAGCAATATATATTTCCAATATCTACTATTATCTTCTCACCTCATTCAGTCTTGATGGCAGATAGTTCAATGTACGCTCGATTGCTAGTAGTTTGAGGGAGAGTTCGAAAGCTTTGCTTTGATTCAATAGGTAATAGAGAGCAAAGATAAGCGCATCATCACTATACTCAAAATGAGACTGCAGTTATTACCCGGATCTAAGGTAAAAACCACGTCTGTGCCTAATACAGAAGGTAACAGGGAACTTCTTCAGCCGAGTTTCGATGCCACCCACGCCACGCTGGTCGTTGGAAAAACACCCGTTGGTTGTCGGATACAGTCAATATCTGTGAGAAGCTTCCTTCTCATCCGAAGCAACGAGAGATGCCAAAATACTGACATTTCCGAGAGCTGAATCGTCAACCGCAACACTGACCGCCCCAGCATTGTTGCTGCCGATCCTACCTGTACTGTAGGAAGAGAAGGACCTATTGCGACGGGGATATAATGCTCCGCGTGGAACACGAACCGAATCATGGGCCATGTCCAGACCCGGCGATAGGATAGGAGCCGAGCCACCTAACCTCCACCTTACCTTAGGTTGTCCTTGTCAGAACCATAAATGAGAAAAAGGGGGAATGCCATTCCATTCTTAACATCTTTCGCAACCTTTCTTTCACAGGTGGCAGAATTCTAGACCATATAACCTTGCCAACTAAAGCGGCCTACTCTATCGCAGTAAGGGCTTAAGCGATCGAAGTGACCTAACCTGCTTCCATCTAAAAGGGCTCTCGGTCATCTATGTCGTCTTTGGAACTCCTAAGTTTACGGGCCTAGCTCAACGAAAAGCAAGCCTTCTTCCCAGTTGCGATTAGGAACGTCCGTATAGCATCAGTCAATTTACCGTCGGGGAATAGAATGGAGCGGACTAATACTCTATTCGACTAGAGGAAGAATCTTTATTAAATAGGATGCCTCCCAAGCGCCGAGGGGCCAACCGTCATATTCTCAATCGGCTTTGCCTCGCTGCATACTTTCTTTTAGTATTCCTTACAGCTATTCTCCAATCACCCGAAAGCAGTGGCGAGGCGGACATTGAGCAGAAAGACTGACTTAAGACTTTATCATTCACACCGACCTGCTTTCATAAGCACTTGTTGGCAAGTTCGGAAGAAGGCTTTGAGGGGAACTAACTCTATGTGGCTCCGGTTCAGTACTGCTTCTCGCTTAGAATCTCTTCCAGCTGAGCTGCACTAACAGGCTTAGGTAAAGTACAGATAATGTGAGTGACTACATGCGAAAGCTTTTGCTTCTTCCTTTCCTTCTGCTGGCAAGTAGCTCTCCTTTTTTCCTGTAGTTCAGGATTCCCTCTCTATGCCCATATCTATTTAGTCAAAAGGCTAGTTCAATCGCTCTGAGGAAGTACTATAACTTGAATCAGTATCTCTAATAGGGCGATATCAGGCCTTCTGTGCGATATCGATCTTCTGTTTATGGTAAGCGGTCTGCCTTTCCCCTTACTAGATCAAATAGGGAAATTCAAACTCAAAAGTACAGGAAAGGAAACCTTATTCGATGACCACTCCTCCTTCTGCATAGAGATAGGGTCGCCTATCAATCGACAGCTGCTGCAGCTGGTGGAATAAATCTACCCGGAGCTTCCGCTGGTTTTCAGATAGAAACTCCAATTTATCTTTCTGCTCGTTGGGAGAACTCTCAATGGATTGGTTTCCGGGAGTCGAGGTGGAAGTAGATGGGGACTGGGGAGAATAAAAAACCTCCTTATCGGAATTGGTCTCGTCCGATGCATGGCCGATGAGGGAGGCTCCAGAAGGAGAAGAAGCGGACGGAGACTCCGAGGGTTAGGGGATAGGTTTGGTCGAGAATTTCATTACCTAAGTACGCCACTATAGCCACTAAAAGGGTCATATCTTGTTGAAGAGGAAGTGAAAGGAGCGAGACCTTGCGGAGTAGGTACGGAAGGGGAGGCCTCTTCAGAGGTAGTTAAAACCCTTTATTTCAGGGAGGCAAGATAGGATCTTTCTTTTAGGATAGGACCACATACCCTAATTGAGACCCGGAGGGAGGCTGGATCTACTCTAAAGTAGAGTAGCTGTACTTGCCTTTTTCTTAGAGTGGATTGAGGAAGAAGTGGAACTCAGATGAGAACGTAGTCTTGCTGCATCTCCTTCAGGAGAAGGGGCTAACCTATCCAACAAATAAGCTGGATCCTCTGGAGTTAGATCGGCTGGAGTAGCTACTTACCTTACTGGTGTCCGAAGAAGTCTGTTGGTACAGATGTCATATGAGATGTGAAAGCGATTTCCGACTTAAAGACTACTAGTTGAAGTAGAGCCGACTCTAACATTCGACCAGAGAGGTCAGTGCTGGGAAAGCAAAGAATGGAATGTCTGTTCTAAAGAAGAAGGTTGCTTGATTATTCTTTTCAGGAGCAAGCCATAAGGACTCTGTAGATCGCGAGAATGCATGTTCTGATGCTTGCACGGGCTCATCTGCTTCCAACAATCCAACAAAGTGAGTTTCACAGAAGGGAGGTTAGCGAGATCCCAACTCTGAGGAAAGAAAAGAAGCTCGACCATGAAAAGGCAAGTCGGGTTTCACCACATATGTGTGGTACCCGGCCCCACGCAAACGTGGACTCCCATGGCTTTCTTGGAAAAGAGGCGAGTATCCCTCTCTTTCTATTAGCTCCTGTAGCTATGGGCATTTAGGATAATCTATGTATCTTAAAAGGATCGTTAGAAGTCTTATCCTCTATCTTTTATCCCCCAACATCGTGGTTGTTTGAACGCCTCTATTGTTATCTCCGGACGCTGCGGACGCTAGTTCTCATCCGTTGTTCTCTCTTAACGTCCGGTCTTCAAAATCCTGTCTTTGAGGAAGTCCCCCCGACTTGGATTTAGGGGGCTCACTTGCCCAATGGATGTTCCAATTACTAAGCTGACTACCTTCCCTGCCCTGGTAGCTCTTCAAGTGAGTTTTCTTTGCCTGCCCTCCATGACTAAAGTGAGTAATGGGATAAGGTTCTCCCTCCCCTCCTAGTAGTTCTGGATCGAGAGATCCAGGGCGCCTTTCCTTCGCTCTATTCCCAAGTCCTGGGCTAAGCTGAGCTTCGAAGTCGGGCTTTCTTCCTAAAGCCAAAGTCCGGCCTCTTCCAAGTGCTTTCCTTTCCTGCATTCCTTCCTAAAGGCAGGACTGGGTGGGTTAAGTTGCTCCCTCTTTCCTCTGTACCGAGCTAAAATCAAGAATGATGAAACCTGTGGCCAGGCATAAATAGAGGCATTCCTCGGGTGATTTCATGCTTCTGCTTCTTACGAATGACCTAGACATGTCAATGGACGAAGAAGAGCGAAAAGAAAAGAGAAGACATAGAATTTGAGATACGTATTCGTTTCTCCTCTTAGCCCTTGTCCGAGCTGTTATCTCCTTAACGCTATATCTATCTTCTCTTGGATGCCTTAACTCAGACCTACTTAAATAGTTCCTCGTGCATTATGACTTCATGACTTATTCTTTTATTGGCACGGATGAATCAGTCAGACTAGGGAAGAGGAATACTTTCAGTTAGGATGCTAGGAGCTAGAAGGATACGCCCATAGGCAGATAATTCACTGGCTTTCTAATCATAATGTTATTACGGTAAGAATAATAATCATAAACCAAAGACTCAGCTTTTAAGCAAGAGAGACTATGGCATCCAACGAACTCAAGCACACACACATAGACAAACCAGCCAAACAACATTACAAAGTGAACAACGGAAGACTACTAGTGATACATGCAAACACACTACTTTGGGTCGACGGACTCTTTCTCTCCGGTTGCGGGTGAGATCATGTCTTGGAGGAGGGCCCGTTTCCTGTCTTCCAGAGCGCTAATGCGGTCCCGGATCCGTTGCATGGCTGCAGCCACAAGCGCTATAGGGAATAGGGATTCGTTTATCAACTCATTTCGTTTCACATAGTTCAAGTTACACTCATTGGGGAGGCAGGTGCTCCCAAAAGGCATCCAGGGTTTGCTGCCGTCGGTATCGATGTTTTTCATTTTTTTTTTTGAGTCTTTCAGCAGTCGCTGGATCCATCTCCACCAACCAAACTCAAAAACGCATTCCTTCCTCCATTCAGCCCATTGGGCAGTCTTTACCCTTCCTAATCGAAGAGCCATATGAGACAAACAACCAACTAGCTTATATCCTTCACTGCAAAACTGCTCCGAGTGGTTAGCGAACTATTAAAGTAGATAAGTTCCAGTCCACATTTAGTAGACAACCCAGGTGAGGCAGAAGCAGAATGAGAAGCATTATGAATAGATAGAAAATTTTTCCATTCCTCACAATACATCTTTAAGGAGCTACCGAGGAAGAAAGCAATAATGATAAAAGGAAAACAAGGTCCCTGATGACAGCTTATTTTACTATAGAAAAACAAAGGAAACCTATCCATAGTAAACAAGAACTAGGGCGCCCTCTTCCTTTGCGAAGTTGAACTCGGAAAGATAGGGAACTT
The DNA here is from genome assembly GCA_016801875.1 of Solanum sitiens. NCBI lineage: Eukaryota > Viridiplantae > Streptophyta > Magnoliopsida > Solanales > Solanaceae > Solanum > Solanum sitiens. The sequence continues at coordinate 858,330 of JABWTJ010000160.1, forward strand.
CTTTCTATAAGCTGTAGAAATGGGACCGGTTAGAAGGTGACAACCCTAATGAATTGACTATGAAGGTGGCTCTTAGCTACATCAGCGCTCAAATTCCTTAATCGTTATTGCCTAGGCTTCGATGATCAACCCCTGGCACATTTTGGTTTTGATCTTCAGCCATCCTGGTCCTCAGGACCCAACACTATATTATTCTTATATATTTCCTTTCAAATGAAAAGATGCAAAAGGTGTTGATACGTCCTATCCACAGAGAAATCTTACCCTCTTCCACACATTACCGGTGGATGCTACAACCGCTATCACTTTGGCTGCAGGATGGGAATGAAGGTCGAGGAGGCAGGGAAGAAAAGGTTATTCGCTATTGGCTTACCCTTATATCAGGCCTTGGTACGGCCTATACATGATGGATGAAGGTTTTGTCAAGGTTAAGAATGCATGGTACCTATAATCAGACCCAACCGTTGCAGTACTTGAGAAGAAAGAAAAAATGATTCTCTTTTTATCTATCTTAAGGCTGCTACCGATTCCTTATCTGTTATCCTGACGTCCTGTATGCAGGGTTGTTCGGAAATCCCTTTGCAACTTCCTGGACGTTCATACTTTGTTCTGTAGTCTTTCAATTACCATATAGTTTCTATAATAAAATAAAGGCTATAGGTCATCGGTTTCTATAATATAATAAAGGCTATAGGTCATCGGTTGTGACGTTTACGAAGGGTCAACCCCTCGGATTTTTTCGTTCTTGGCCTCTATTCACACTTAAACATCATATGCTTGTGTGGATAGCTACTGAAAGGGTGTATGGCACGACGAAGCTTTGCGACTATGCCATTCTTGGCGACGGTGATCGCCGACGAGAAGGTGACGGCCACTTAGCATAATATATAGTTTCAGTGTACTATAACTATATCTAAAGAAAAGTCTCCCATTTGAAACATTATTTATTATAAGTCATGTTTTGGAGTTTGCCAAATAATTTAGGAGCGACGAAGTTACTAGGGATTTCTCTCCAGTGTCTGCTAAGATGCTCCGGTCTTTGGTTGACGCTATTTATGTGGAAAAGACCCCGATTTTCTCAAAGATTAGAGATGTCACTGGTACTATGTTTCTGTCTTTGACCTATCGATTGAGGGGTGCTTCTTATCGTATCTGTGGTGCGCCCTATCGCCCTAAATCTAAGCGATGGAAGCCTCACTATCTTTGTATGCTTTCGCCGCCCGTTATCATTAAAACTGTGGTTAGGATTTCCAGATTTGGGAGTGTTAACGCCGAGTGTCGCGCGGGCCTTCATTCTTGAAAGGGCTAAAAGTAGCGCCTTCGCTTTGTTTGTAATGAAAAGGAAAGAGAAGATCTTCGGATATTTTTTCCAGGGGAGGACTTTCTTGATCGCCTCATTCGGGTTAAGATGTGGCTAAAATCTCTCCGAGGGTAGCGTGTATTACGCTCGAGGTCTCTCGAGCCTCCTGTTGTACCAATGTCTATATTCCGTTCTAGGAATAAGGTAAATTTCTTTTCCGGTATGTGGAGTTTTCTTTCGTTGTTACGACAGGCTGAGAGCAGTGCCCGCTCCCTTGTATTTGGGGGAGTTGGACGGCCGTTCCGCTCTTCGGGACTTTCTTTATTCTTTTTTCGTTAAAACAAATACAACTGAAAAAGACTGCTAGGAATTTAGACTGACGGCGTACCTGAGCACTCATGCCTGCAGACCCCTCGATTCTCTTTCTATGACTACTCTGGAAAAGAAAGTCTCACTACTCAATGGCTTTCGATCTTCTTTCCCCCATATAGATATTGAATAGAACGAGTTCGCTTCATGATTTCGTGACATACCAAATAAGGGATTGTTAGAAGAAAGCTCCTATAGTGGACAGCTATAGCCCTTTGTATAGGTTGGGTGCTTGTTTAAGGCCATAAAGTGCTCGCTTGAGGCGGCAAACAGAGATAGAATGATTTTAGAAGATGAATTATCGGCACCTTGAACTGTACTATCGGAACTGTGCTCTGAAGATTTTTTTAAAGTAACCCAGTCAGATGTCTCAGAAAGGGTAGTGATCTCCCCCTGAAAAGTATCACGACCATAAAGAGAAGAAAAGGGAGATTGCATGTTGATAACAGAAAATGGCAATCTGTTGATTAAATACACTGCAGTAGTGAATGCTTCAACCCATAGATGCTTTGGTACTCCATTATTTATCATCAAAGTCAAAGCCATTTCAACTATAACTATATGTCGGTGTTTTCTTCCGGACACCCCATTCTGCAGCGGAGTATGAACACACGACAGCTCACGTTTGATTCCTATCTTCAGGAGCATGAAATCAAACACCCTTGACACGTATTCTCCGCCGGAGTTCAGACCTCAACCTCTTGATCTGGAGATTTTACTTATTTTCCAAACTTTCTATATATTAAACTTAGAAAGAGCTTAGGACTTCTCTCTAAGTAAAGAAAGCCAGATGTATCTACTGTAGTCATCCACTTATAATAGTAAGTAAAGTACCTTGCACCTATGAATGACTGCACTCGAGTAGGACCCCTTAATTAAATGAAAGTAGTTGTCTGTGATATATCCTTAAATCAGCCGTAGGTCAAATCACAAGTGGACACTAACGAATGAATCAATCCAAAGAAAGGCACAATTGGATTCTTATGTTTAATCCAGGAGCATACAATTGCCAACTGTAAACAATCACATGAATTGTTCAACCCATCTGAATGAAATGCAGGAATATACCCTAGACAATGGAAGAAGTCTTGCACTGTGTGTTGTGTATGTCTCAGGCGACGGCGGGTCCCATTCCTTATCCTAATGAAGCAGCTGAAAAAAAGGAATGTAGAGAAGAATATCCGTATAATAAAGCTTTCCCAACCGGCCAACGATCCTTCCCGTGCGCTGGTCGTGGATAAGACACTCAGAAGAAGAAAAGATGACACGAAGATGGTTAGCTGCAAGGTGACTGACAGAAATTTCTTTTTAGGAGGAAAATGGAATCTATCATGAAGAATCCGGGATGAAGACATAGACCCACAGTGTGAAAGAGGTAAGAGAGTTCCATCTGCAATGTTAACAGAATCTTTGATAGGTAAAGGAGGCAGACAAAAAAGCTAAACATCTTTTTTCTTTCGCGCGAGAAGGAAAGCACTTTTGGGGGCTGACGGTACTCCTTTGGATGGTTTAACGCGACTAGCAGACCACGTCGTGCTCAATCCAAATAATGGACACTGACTACGATTTGGATTGTCTCCCCGGCTCAATGGAAAGACAACCCCGTTCTACACTTCATCAAGACGAAAATCATGCCTTTCCTCCAAATACCATTTGCCTTTTCCTCAGCCGACCAGCAAAACAACGAATTCAACCGCAGATACCCTTTAGCTAGCACATGCTAAAAAGAACAAGTAAATACCCGTCTCGTGCTTGACTCTATCTGTAAGACAGGTGTGTGCAGCCACTTAGTGAGGAGACAAGACCGGAGAGAAGAAATTCTCGCGAATAAGATATAAGACTCAAACTTATCGTATACAACTCTTATCTACGACAAGCCTTGGCTCTTCTCCTTATGGACTCTTCGCTCTATCTGTCGGTGCTCTAGCTGTCCGAAAGCCAGGAGCAGCTACTGGCCTGGACTGATTGTAAAGAAAGAAGCCAAGAGGCCGCTAGAGAAGGGGTTCCGTTTTCGAGTCTGTTTCCGATTCTTCCGACCTTGAATCTAGGTTTCCCCTAATGCCTCCTTGCTGCTTTCAAAGCTACACTAGCTTCCTTCCTTCATAAGCTAATAAGAGATTCAATTATTCTACACTGACTTTACTATGCTTCTTATTAGTTATAGTAACTATACCCTCTGGGTTGAATTGCCACAACAGGGGCCTTCCTCAAGGGAGGAGTTCATACCCGGAGAAAGAAAGCAGACTACTAAATCGACTATTTCAACATATTGTTTGCACTAGTCTCATAGCCATCTCTTTTAACATAACCTTTCGGCGTCTTCCTTTATGCTTCCCTCAAATCAGTACCCCCTCGGTCGTCCCTTTATTCAATATCCGTCATGCTAAGAATAGGGGGTTTAGGAAGAATACGGGCTTTGTTTCGGTCAGGTGTCGAACTCTTTTATCTTCGCCAAGATGCTTTCTCAGCGATCTTTTCTCATCCTGAAGTTGATCTCCTGTCCTCTACTGACCCACCCCAATCAGCATTACTATAGATTTCAACTCTCCCATGGCCATGATTAGTATAGATCATACCTTTGCCAAGATAACCTTTGAGGTACCTCAAGATCCTGTATACTACATGTAGGTGTGCTTGACAAGGAGCATGCATATACTGGCTTACCAACCCCACAGCATAGGTAATGTCAGGTCTAGTGATAGTAAGATATCTAAGTTTTCCCACAAGCCTCTGATGCCTGCATCATCCAAGGGTTCTTTTCTCTTTTCTTCAAGCTTATTTCTTCTATTGGGCTAATTGCGGCCTTGCAACCTAACATCCCTGTTTTCTTCAAATCAAGGACATAATTTGAGAGATGGCTCTACTTCTTATAGATCTCGAAAACCTCTGTGTCCAAGAAGTACCTTAGCATGCCAAGTTTATGTCGAAGGTGCGGCTCAGGTAAGCCTTCAATCTTGCAATCTCATCAACATCATCACCAGTGACCACAATATTCTAAACATTTACTATGATCCGGCTCACTTTCGCACCCTTTATTACGAAATGTGTGTGATCAGAAGCACACCTTTTTTTTGTAGCCAAACTAAACTATGGCCTTACTGAACTTCTCAAACCACGCCCTCGGGGATTGCTTCAATCCATACAGGGCTTTCTTCAATCTGCATACTTTTTGTGACTCCCCTTTCCTTCCATATCCGGGTGCTATCTCTATATACACCTCCTCGTGCGAGTCCCCATGCAAGAAGGCATTTTTCACATCTAACTGATACAATGGCCAACGGTCTGTTGCTGATTTTAAGTCAAAGGAAAATGTTTGACGTTTTCTCTTTGATTTAAATCTCAACAACGGACGCTCTTGGTCGAAAGTTCCATCAGTTGGAATACTGGATAGAACCTTCATTGCCCACTTGTGGACAGGAAACAGTAATCTTTGCTTAATATAGTTGCAAATTGCAAAGATACGTCTCTTACCACCTCCCTCAATCACCTGAGCTAACCGACCAGTTGCTAACGGAACCCCTGTGTAAGCCCCTAGTAACGTACTAAAATAGGGACCCACAGCAGATTCAAAATAATTGAACATTTCGTTAGCAAACCGGGTATTATTACGGTCAAAAGGGTAATATACCATTTTAGACCATAAAATACCAGGTGAAAAGAACCCATCTGGAATTGAATGAATTTTTGGAATATTCCAGATAAAAGCTGCAATTTCATGTTTCAGGTTCACAAAGATATTATGATCCTTAGCATACTTTGCAGCCTCCTTATCGACTGTATCGTCCACTTTTAAGTCAAAACTACGGACGAAATTGTCTAATAAGGGGGTACTTTTCCAAGTTGGTTCCCAAGACATTCCTAATTCCAAGGGAATGTTTTGGAGGTGTGGTAGATAGATTGGTTGGAGGTCTCTAAAAGAGGTTTTAATCTCATCTAGGACTTCCAAAACTCTCCCAATATCAGGGTGAGGAGAAGCCATAGAAGAAAAGGTTGCCTTAGTCACTTTCTTGGCAACCAATATCAACTTAGCTAAACCAAACCAAGATAGGTAAAGTTTAACCAATTTATCACCTCGATCAGACTTCGCTCTTACGTGTTTTCGTAATACAGCGGGTATGATCTTGGGAATACCACACCTGGTCAGGGATACTGGAACAGAAAGTAAATCACCTTTATGGTAATTACCAGCATAGTACCGCTGTAAGGATACTGCACATTGCTTTAAATATAAGGCAGTGTACAAGAATCCAGATTTCTGTTTTAAGTATCTGACTTGCTTAACAAAGGAACATCCCGCAAGGGCAATCTCTTTGGACATGGACGCAGTGGCGACTAGAGGAACTCGAAAGAGAAGTCCCTTTAATCGTCGGGCATGTTCAAACATGCCCCGCCAGGAAAACTTAGGAGATCTTTCGATCGCACAAAATTTTTTTCATAAAGTCATAATAATATGTTTTGTGTGTTTCGATGATCCCACTAAGGCTTTCCACTCTCCCTGTCGGACCAAACGAATCGGTCTCGGGGGGGGGCGCCTGGGTTCCAACCAGGGGTTCTATTCCTTTAAAGATTATCTTTTCCATTAGCCGAAGCTTCTGGGAAGGATAACCGATATCGGGATAGAACTAGAGATTATAACAAGATATTAGTTCTTGACCAATAGTGAAGTAGCCTTTAACAGCTACAACACAATTGACCTTCGAACACAACCCTTGTTAGTGCTCCATTCGACATCCTTAGAATTAACCAAACAACCAAATTACCCTTATTATTCAAATAAAAAAAATCTGTGTGCTCGGAAAATCCTAATTGGAAAGTTGGAAGACTTTCCAACCGGGACTGATAATCCCGGATGATGCCAAAAAAAAAAAAACGATTTCACTTTCAAATAAAATAGTACGAGTTGTAAAAGCGTAAGAGCTATATAGAACCACCTTTGGCCGGCCTCACATCTTCCCATCCTCTACTTAGTTGTCTCAATTACATCGATCCTGAACTACGTCCAGCCAAGTATTCTTGCCCTTACCCTTTCGGTCGAGCACAACCTCCCGAGCGCTAGGTTCAAGCAACTTCATACCACTTCGTCCCTTTCACTCTTCAACCTGATCTCTACATTCATAGCTTGAAAAAGCAAAAGAGGGTCACCTCTCTTAATGACTATTCTTAAGCTTCCTTTCTTTGGGAGTAGGATCTCTTTCCTAGGAGCTCATAGAAAGATAGCGAAGTCAGATAGTTCTTTCTTGCTTTCCTTCTATCTTTCTTTCTATTTCAAAGTGGTTCAGATCACTGCTTACTTACTTGACTTGCCCCCTTTTTTTTAAGCAAGGGGGAAGTCGTGCAAGCAAGCGAAGTGGAATCTATTAGAATAAAAAATAGTGCAGCTCGATCAGTATAAGAATAAAGCCAGGAGGTTGGCAGGAAAGGTGACTTTCTTTTCCTTTTCGACTTCTTCCTTTAGAACTTCCTGTAAAGTGGAAGGGTAGGCCTTTGGCACCAGAAAGGTGAGGATCGAAATTAGGAGAGTGAAGAGAGGAAGGAACCCTCTTTTTAAGTCCTACGTACTGCTCTTCTCTCAATCGCTCTTTGGTATTCGGAAGTGGAAAGCGAACTGCTGGCTGTGGCCGAAAAGAGAGGTTCTGTCTTTCTTCATCCAAGTAAGAAAAAGATGGGACGCTCGCAGACCGGAAGGAAGAGAATTATTAGAACTCTCGTCCGCCCCTCTCCTTACCCTCTGTAGCTGAACTTTCTTACTTATGCGATGAGGAGCTTACTTAGTATTGAAATCGAGTTGGCAGAAAGTACCGAAAGTCGGCCGCCCGCCCTATCATCCCGTGTCTCAACCAACTTTTTTCTTGTCTCCAAATCTCTCTTTTGGCTTTTGAAACTTCGATTCGTGACAGCTACTCATACGTGCCAAAGAGGCTTCCTTCCCGCCTTGACCCAGCTAAAGGTAAAGGTAGGGATTAGGCGGCGAAGAAGAGACGGAGGAGCTTCCTCCCCCATTGACGGCTCACGAATATGAGTCCCACGTTTAGGAGAAGAACTGAGATAGGCTGCTTTAGCTCTGTCTCTATCCGAGGAAAGAGTGTACCGAATCCGCCTCCTGGCATTATTGGGTTCGCTTGCAAACAACACTTCTCCTCTCGCCCACCGAAAGGAAAGGGTAATGGTTATACACCTCTTACCACATTCACTACAGGGCGCCAACCCTCACTATCAGTCAGTTTTCCCACGTCTGTTAGACTTTCTTTCAAAAACCTTGACTAATAGAATAGTGAAATTAGAATAGGCTGAGAAAAGGGCTAAGAGAGAAGCTTAGGATATTACTTAAGTAAAGGGGCGTAGCAGTTCTTCTTTCAAGCTCAAAATAGGCCGTCTATTGCTATATCTCCTTCCTGATCCCCCCCGGGAATCACATCACTTTTGACATAGCACCCCAAGAGAACCTTTTAAAGAACTATTAGTACCCTTTACTTAAGAGATTACTTTCTTAGTAGTTGCTAAAGGCTTCTTTCTTCTATATCAGGAATATAGGTCAAAAGTGATCTTCAACTTGACTTTATCTTCAACAATAAGTTCTAATTATTTAGATAAATAAAAGAAAATGAAAAGAAAGATATAAAGCAACGGAGCCGTCATAGTCTGTTTTAACTCCTCCGCAAGGAAGGAACGAGTCGCTTCCCCCTTTCCTTCACCACCAGCTGGAGCACAGTCTTCGCCGGTCTCAAGGTTATCAACAAGACAAGCCCAATAACGCGGCTACGAGCTCTTTCCTTACTCAGACCCCAAGCGGGCAGGGTGACAAGACTTTGATGCAGGGTTCGACATGGTCTTTGAGTACAAGCCTGGGAGGACCAATTTGCCGACGCACTAAGTCGAAGGGCCGAGTTGGCATCCAACAAGTTCGAATTAGAATAGATAGCATCCATGAGGGGCCGTCCCCGAACGCATAAGATAGAAAAAGGACCCCGTAGCCCAGACCCTGCTGAAAAACGTGAGCAACTTCAGTTAGAAGTTCCGCTCGAGTGGAATGGTTGTTGGTACTCTCTTTCATATCCTCCTCCTGTTGGTGACTGACCTCTTCCTTTCTATTTAGAAAGTGGAACAGAACTAGCAGCAGATAGGCATTCAGTTAGCTTGAAAACGGACTCGTAGTTAGAAATCGCTTCCTCAACAACTATCTTTAGAATGTCCTATCTCTCTCTTCAACGCTTTAAAACGAGCTAGAAGGCTTCTCTTAAAGCAGAAAAATAGGAGTTATAGTAGTTTCAGCTATTCGATTCGAATGAGTGCCCTCACTCCCTTTCCTTACTACGATATGCCCCAAAAAAAGAAAAAGAAAGTGCAACATATCAAAGAGCGATGACACTAATTATCAGTGACCTCCTACATAACATATGCGAGCCTTACGTGGACGATTTGGTAGTCTTTTCAAAAGAAAGAACCGACCACATCGAAAATTTACGCAAGGTCTTCGAAAGGTTAAGAAAACATCAATTGAAGATGAACCCGAAAAAATGTGCATTCGGGATCGGGCGGAGGCCTTAAATCAGTAGGGCAATAGCATAGCTATTATTGACCTGACCCCTATTCCATTACTTAAGCCTACTCTTTCTTCAAGATACGAAACGAGCAGCCGAAAACGGCTGTCCCTATTGTATTTTAGATGGAGTCATCTACAGGGCTAAGAATCTTACCTTTACTTAGAGAGGGGTAGCGGTACCACGCTCTTCCGTGCTCGTAGGTTGACTCACCTATGCATCCCGACTAAGGTCTCACAAACGTGCACTTCCCTTATGCATCCAACCGCTTCACTAATGTGAATAGGTTATACAGAAGGGTAGGTTGGTTATATACTCTTATGCGCCTTCCTTCTTCGAACCTTTTGGTATGTATTGCCCCCTAACTATAGATCAGATCCACCAGACAAGAAACTCAATTCCGCACTGCTGCTGAGTCGTCGGACTTATCCACCAAGGGATTCGTGGAATTTCTGTGGATTGCGTTGGGGGAAATCTACCAAAGCTAGGCAGATAGATAGACTCCTTTCCCGCTGCTAAGGGAGAGCAAGAAAGAAAATCAAATGATTGTTTTTTAACCAGCGCCCTCTTTTGGGTATGCAGGTACTAAGAGCCCTCTCACTACCAACCAGCGGACATCATCTGGCTGGGTCTTGCCGGTATCAACAACGAGGAAGAAACAACCAGAAACAGCAACTAACTATGGCTCTTGGCCCAGACAACGTCCTAGGCGTAGGGGAGATCGGAGCAACAGGGAACGCCTAGACGACGTTTTTCTTCCTGGGCTGCAGTAAGTAGATCGAGAGGTCGTTCCGCCCCTTGTCCCCGAATATGGGGAATATGTTCTCATAAAATCTTGCTCCAATCTGACCTAGCTGGCGAGCGATCCCAGTTCGCGACAGAGAACAAGACAGCAAGCGAGCGTACTTTTGTTCGCTTCTTCTCCACCAAGCACGGAAGTTTAAGGATAACTGTAGGTCGGTGGCTACCTAAGGAAACTCCGATTCGATCCGCCCCCCGGCTGGGAGGCATCTACCTCATCCCGATCACAAGGAGAGGTTCACTATGATGGGGGGTACTTTTTTTTCCCTTAAGGAAAAAATGAAATGCATAGGGGACCATCCTTTTGTTGCGGCATGCTCCTCAGATTTACGGATTCGCAGGGGGCCTCAGGCCCTACTTAGTTGACTGATAATGACAAAGGCTTGCGAAACTAAGTAGGGCCTTTTCCTTTTTGTTTGAATAACCCATTCTCATTATCTTTAATAAGTAAAGTAGGCAAACCTATAGGTCCTTAGTAGCGTTGACAAAGAAGAAGGAGCCGGTTAAAAGAAAGCGAATCTTTCCATTTTTCTTATAGTTTCTATTATATAATAATAGAAAATAGAAAGAAATTTCTTATTCTTATATATAGGCCAGCTTGACAAGCAACCCTTCCTCTTGATCTGAGGTGCGAAGAGAAAGATTTCTTTTTTATGACTTCCACTTATCGATCCCGGCCCAGAAAAGTGACCGACCAGGGCAGGGCCCTATTGATAAATGAAAGAAAGGGTTTATGAGCCCTAGCCCTGTAAGCCCACACCTGTGTAGAGTAGATCGTTCAACACCTGCGGCACAAACCCATTTTGAACCTATTGGTCCTAGTATCATAGGCGACCGAACGGCCGCCCCCTAATTACTAGACCAACCTGCTATAATAATTCCATAAACACCTAGCGAAGATATGGCAAACAAATAAAGTAGTCCTATGTTCGGATCTGACAATACCATACCATAATCAAAAGGTACAACGGCCCGAGCGACCAGACTTAACATAAATGTAGCCACTGGAGCCATTCTAAAAAGGGAGAAATTAGCACTACTTGGTGAAATAGGTTCTTTTAGAATCAATTTCAAACCATCTGCTAGAGGTTGTAACAATCCAAACGATCCCACTACATCAGGACCCTTTCGACGTTGCACAAAAGCCATTACTTTACGTTCAGCTAGCACTAAAAAGGCTACTCCTAGTAGAAGTGGTAGAATTATTCCAAGTATTTCAGCTGGAACAGCTATGTACATTTTTTTTTCTATTCACTCATGATCTGGCCTGGTCGACCCAATCATGATATTGAAGGAGGGGACCTTTTCTCGAAAAAAAAAAATTCTTGCAACTACGAAAACCACAACACAAGCACTCCTTTTCCATTCATTCTATCTAAGAAAAAGAATTTAGCATAGACCACGACCCCCCCATCTTTTCATTTCTTTATCTATATGAAACCAAATGGGCGAGTCTTTATTATTGATTGGGGCCCTGAACTCAATGAGAGTGGGGATTCGCTCCTCTTCGGGCAACTCGTCCACGTCTGCAAGATACCTGACGGCGTCTACGAATTTCTCGAGCGTGAGCTCGCCCTGCGCTCCTGCCTGACGGACAACAAGTTCTTTTGCCTGCCCACAGATTTCTTGCAAGAGCCTGCCACACTGGGCGGCCTTCTCTTCAGTCTCCCGATGCAATTGGGCTATTTCCGCAGGAGAAAGGCCTACTGGAATCTCGTTGAGGTCTGGAAGCGCAGGTGCAGGATCCGCGCAAAAGGCTATTGAAGGGGCGGCGAATGCTGGAAAAGCTAAAGCAAACCAGAAAGGATTTTTATTCAAAATCGTACTTGTGTTTTTAGAAAAAGAAAATCATAAGGAAACATTATGATTATGAAAAGAAAAATCTTACTAAAGAGAGAAGTCTATTAGACAATAAAGTACATATACTATATACACTATATACGATATTCTTAGAAAAAACCTCAGGATTAAATAAAAGAAAGATATATACTAAAAACAAACTATAATGATATTCAACACTTTATGGGTGTTGACCCAAGTAGGCCTAGGCCAAGACAAGACACCTTCCCACCTTCCTTCACTCTGCAATAGCCCGACGACCCCTCTCTTCACAAGTAGGCTTGGCGCTTAGTCGATTTGAAAGGCTGGAAAGATGCAAGAAGACTGAGGAGGCGCTGGAGTGAAGTGATTCCGGGGCTGGGATCACGAACGGGAATCTAAATAGAAAAGAAGGCTAAGGTCGAGATAGTCTTGGCTAAGCAATTCATCTACCTTCTTTGTGAGGTATTATTATTCTAATTCACATTATTCTTTTAGGTAATAATCGCCTTATTTCTGTCTTATTTCTTTCTTGTAGTACTGTCGGTCTAAGGAGAGGAATGGAAGTAGTCGTCTTGCTTCTTTTCTTTGGATCCGCTTATGTCTCTACTTCGCTTGATTCTCATGCCAGTGGACTCCATGCTCTGTTTTTGGCCTTATTAGCTTGATTTCATAAGTGAGCATTTTAAATTGAATAGATAGTGAGAAAAGCGCCTTTCGTGATTCAAGTAGTAAGCTCGGATTCATGATTGAGAAAGAAATCTTCCAAGCGCGGCTTTAGCTGAATCTATTATAGGGTAGGCTCTTTGGATAGATTGCCTTAAGGCGATGAAGGCCCACATATTTTGAATCTCGGCTCCCCTCAAGGAAAAAGCGGGATACTTAGCTGAAAGGGTGAACAAGGCCGAGCGCCTTCAAAGGTTGCTCCAGTCGCCTGAAGCCTTGTGGATTGATTGTGGGGGATTTAGGCGTGTCACGCCAACCATCTTCCAGTTCCTGGATAATCGTTCCCGGATAATGCTTGCCGCAGGGGCTAACCCTATCTTCGCGCATACTTCCTTGGTTGTCTGGGAGTTGAATCAGAAGCATCGAATGAAAGGTTCTTTCCAAGACCATCTGCTATTGAATCAGCTGCTGTTGCCGGGCGAGATTCTATCTTTTCCTTGTAGTCCACGGGATTTTACTCTGGGGAAGCTCATTCCTTGGATGGATCATAACTTATACAAAGGATAGTCTCTGTAAGAAGGACCAAAGCGCACTGAAAGAACCTACCGATTCTTGCCAGTCATAACAACCAGAACGGGTTAGCCTTCGTTTGCCCCATTGGCGAAGTCATAAGTTGTGGTGAATCCGTGTCGCTACTATAAAGTGCTTTCCATAGTTCAATAGAGAAAAGAGAGAAGAGCAGGCCGATTTCCTTTACTTTATTATTAAACTTAAACAAAGAATCCTTTGACTTTTAATGCCGAAACCTTGAAAGCAAGGAAGGGCCTCTTTCCATCCATAGAATCTCTTCCTTATGCTAGCACTTTCAGCTATCTTTCTTAACCTGCTTCTATCAAAGCAGCTTGTAAACTCCGACCATCGTCTCAGTGAAGTAGCCCATAGGTATGGGATACGAACGATTAAGAGTTCTTGCTTAAAAAAAAAAGGTACGTACTAACTGAGAGTGGAATCTATCCTGACTTTCAAGTAGCGCTTGATTGAGGGATGAACCCCGAATCCGTACTTTCCGGTACTATGCCTACTCCCCTTTCCTCTTTCAAGTGGGTTGAACTCTTTCTAAGGCAAAGGGCCAAGTGTGTGCCACGAGTGCTCTGTCTTCGAAAAGGCAGAATGCTGTTATAGAATCCGCTATTTTTGGAATAGAATAAGCTTTGTGTCCTAACCAGATGCCGTGGGGCGATAAGGGGTGCTTTATCTAAACTAGGCAGGAGAACTTGGCTAACTTTCCTACTCTGATAGCATCTCTGAACGGCAGGTACCCACAACCGCCGTAACGAAGGAATGAATCTATTAAGTGGGAAAGAGCCCTCGTAAGGCCTCTCTCATCCCTTGCTTATGCTGAATCGAGATTTTATTGGTCTTCTTTGACCCGCGGGTGCGAATCGGTAGCTGTGAAACTAGCTCTGGCTTGATGACTGCTTTACTTTTCGCCTTTTCCTGGGGCATAGAAGGAGTTGATCCTGGTCGAGGTAAATGGATTTAGGAATTCATACCCTCTCACTTCGTTCGAGCTGAATTACATCCACCCTCTCACTTCGTTCGAGCTGAATTACATCCACCCTCTCACTTCGTTCGAGCTGAATTACATCCACCCTCTCACTTCGTTCGAGCTGAATTACATCCACCCTCTCACTTCGTTCGAGCTGAATTACATCCACCCTCTCACTTCGTTCGAGCTGAATTACATCCACCCTCTCACTTCGTTCGAGCTGAATTACATCCACCCTCTCACGGCCGAAGGCTCCGCAACACGTTGGAGAGCTTTTAGATCCCGCCCTACCCTAAAACGCCCATTCCCCTAGAGTTCCGAAGTGATTCTCATTCTCACCGCAGCCTTCTTAAGCCGAAAGAAAGCCGGGCAAGAATCTCATGGTAGTACGAAGGGGGAGCAGAATCGTATCTGGGAGTGGTTCTTCGGATCGATCACAGATTCTCGGCCCCGTCTTTTGGCTTCCACTCCAGTTGACCTCTCTTGTTTCCATCCCACCGTGAGAAGGTAGAGAGCAAAACCAACCCAGCAAACTACTATTACTATGCCCCTATTAGTAAAGCATGTACTTCTTGCAAGGCTTGCTGAGCTTCTTCATGTGACAGACATCGCAAAAGTAGTCCGTTGAACGATCGCCGATCGAGGGCATCGTAATAGTATACAATTTTGGAACCCTGATGGGTTTCGCAGTCGACCATTTGATAGCCCTGTTCCTGAATATACACAGAATAGGGCTTCGATGAGCCCTAGATGTAAAGGGGTTCTTGAACCCTTCTACTTCTAAGCAATTAGAAGAGCGCGGAATTGGACCTCCCTCAAATAGATGGATCTGGGATTGATTGTGGAACCGAGCATAGAGAACCGGGAGCGGGCGAAGACATGCAGCTTCCATTTTAGGGGTACACAGTCACGTGCTGAGCAAAGAGGTATATATCACACTCATTCACAAGCGCAAGGTGCGGCATCCGCCTGAACGGGGAGAGGATTTCCCTAAAACAAAGATAGGCGTGTCAGGAAACAATGTGAAGTCACCCCTATTTCGCTGTCCAGGGAGCTGTTGACTAATGACCTAAAAAATGCGTGACGTTTGGGAAGCATGAGCAACCCTTCGCGCACGAGATAGCAATGACAGGAGATTGACCGGTCGGGGTCGAGTGATCTCAGGGGTTTAGGGGTGCTTCTCCTGCTGCGACTACCCCCCTCTTCTATTTGAAAGGTAAAGGCCCACCAGAGAGAGGCTAGTGCTTTCATGAATGAATGCGGTAAACCCATCAATCTTTTCGTTACATATCGGGGACAGGGAACCAGCCCAGCTAACTCGATTTCCCGAAGAAAAGAGGGGGCGCTCTTCCAATATTGAGCTCCTAGCCCTACCTCTCTTTTTTCAAAAGTATATAGAAATGGTAGGCACTGGGAGTGAGTGAACTACCCGGGGAGAAAGGGGCAACCTCTCTATAGAAGGGAAGGGAAAGGGTTATCCGCCCATAATGATTGTAGAGTCTCTCGGGGTTGGAGGTCTAATAGTAGTCACATCAAGTCCTCCCCCTCTTACTCAGAATAGCTAGCGAGAGGAATACTACTGATTATCTATGAAAGAAGGCTTTTAAGAATGAAAAAAATATTATCTTCAGGATAGAGAGCCCCCCGCCTGCCTTTTCAGATACGAGTGAGTGAGCGCTTTTTCTGCTATGAATGA
Source organism: Solanum sitiens (assembly GCA_016801875.1). Lineage (NCBI taxonomy): Eukaryota > Viridiplantae > Streptophyta > Magnoliopsida > Solanales > Solanaceae > Solanum > Solanum sitiens. Next base: position 874,067 of record JABWTJ010000160.1, read on the forward strand.
ATGACCTCTCCATTTATTTTCAAGCTTGCTCTTCAAACCGGCCTATCGCTCTCCTCTATGAAAAGGTTCTTCCGTAATCACTCTCAATAAGACATCCATTCCCCTTTCAAATGAAAAGAGAACTAGACTTTTCTCTTCATCATTGAAATCCGCCATTCAATCGCAGTGCGGTGCTCTCAAAAAGCTCAATCCTCTAAGGCTGAAACGAATAGATCAGGAATTCGACCTGGGATCCGCCCGTTCCGATCCTTGCCTACTAAACAGTTGCACCCCCGGATATGTATGTTGGGAGAACCCCATGATCCTTCCGTGTGGAAGGGAAGGTGCGGAGCGAAGGCGAACACGAATACTAAAAAGCGGTTCATGGGGACCCCAAAAAAAGGGGATAGAGAGCGCGGAACGGGCTTTCCAAGCATAAAACAATCCCTACCTATACATTCCATGGCAACAGACAGAAGGCAGTTTTCTCGTTGTTCTTAACCCCAGGCACATTTCCGTTCCCAATAATCTCCATGAAAAGACTACCATGATTCCCGAACGAACCGAGGGAGAGTCGAGGCATGAAAAAACTTATCTATGATCTGCTTATTTCCAAGTACGTATCATCCGCTGCGTTATCCGCCGTCTCTGCGGCCGCCAAAAGCCTACCCTCTCTCGGATATTGAGTGGGTTGACCGGGGAAGAGATCCGGACGAACCTTCCAACAAGCAGAATAGAAGTTGACCACAAGGCCATCTCTGTGGGAGGCTGCTACCCATAAGGCCATCTCGGGCATGGGAAAGAAAGGCGGCGGACAACCGACTTAACTGGAGAGCCTAAACGGCATTGAGGATGAGTCCACCGGTCGACAAACGGCTTCTATCTACAGGTGCTTTCATTATGGATCGGTCGACTTGTCACGATTGATTGCTCACACACAATTAGGTTAGGCAGGCTTGGGGAGGTGATCTGAATCGCTATCGATACGATGCGGGGCTGATTTGCTGACCGTAACGAACTTGACTCTGCCCCAAAAAGGGCGGGAAGACCTTTGACCTGGGCTGGGGAGGGATTGGGGTCGCTTTTCTTTAGGACTTTAGTCCGTAACAAGGCTCGAAGACCTCCGGCTGGATTTGAAATGGATCAGGTAGGGCATCCGTTTACGACGTGGGTGGAATTAGCAGTTTTCTCTATTTTCTTCAATGGTAGGAAATAGGCATCAGCGGGGGTATATGGGAGGAAACCAGTCTGCAGTAATTCAAATTGCTCCTTCGGATCACTAAGTAAAATCTTGACTCACACATACCGCGGTGTATTGTTGTCAACTCACATAGTCGCACCTACCAGCAACAAGACGACTACTCCCTGCACGCCACTAAACGGCGCTATTTAACGCTTGGGTTCGCCCAATACAAGAACTACAGCCCAACCTAGCTTAAGGCTAAAGCCGTGGACTACACCCCCGTGAGAGCCCTCTATTTGACTAACATACTCCCCTTTGATCTCCCCCATACCTTCATATCAAAGCTGGGAATGATTGACTTTCGGATTCAAATAATAGCGCATAATGGCAGTACTCCTTCCCATTTCTTCTTTTATGATCTTATCTACTTGAAATGCTTACCTGTAAGTGCGGAGAAGGTACCCAGGGGACCAAACGAAAGGGCACTGAAAGGTCTTCAATTAAAGCTTCGCCAGTACTTGAAAGACTCGAAAGACCTACTTGATGAGTTTCCTTATGAGTGAGTTCGTAGGTGCCCTTAAGTCGAGTGTAGCGAAGGGATTCTCCTAAGAGAAGCTTTAGCCCTTGAACCTGAAACGACTTTTATGAGCTGTCTCAGTAGTGACCGACTTTATTTTATTAGCTGTATGATTAGTGGCTTAGCTGTTAGCTGTCTAAAAGCTACGGTAAATAAAATCCCTTTTTTTTGAAAATAAACCACTAATCCGCCTTAGGTACTCTTTTAAGTCCGTGTAAGGCGGAGGGAATGAAGGGACCTGCAGGAGGCTGAAAAGCCGTAGTGCGCTAGCGCTAGCGAGTTAGCGCAACAACTTAGTGTCTTGTTTTCTTCGCTGCTTTTTTTTTACATAAGGTCCGCAGGAAAGCGGTTGCTAAGGCTTGTAGCTTGCTTCTGTCCTTAGTCAATTTTGGACTGAAGCTGTTCTGACTGCCGTATCTTTTTTGAACCGAATACCTTCCTCTGTAATCTCAGGTCTCTCTCTTTTTGAGAGTGAGAGAAGATTTTCTACCCCGCCTGCCTATGAAGAACCTCAAGTCTATCGGGAAAGGATGTGGTGGTAACCCCCCTTTGTCTAGAACCGGGCGTCCAGCCGTGTAGGAAGACTCACCCTAGCCACTATAGCGACCCCACCCCCAACTCTAGCTGAGAAGCACCCTCCACCCACTTCCATTTTTCCGTGTGCCCAAAAGCCCGCCCGCCCGGTTTTTGAGACCCTTTCTGATTCCCTCACCCAATCTCATGAGAAGCAAGCCCAGCAGGCCCTGCCTTAACCTGTCCTCAGACAGCCAGCCCTCACCAGGCTGCTGGCATTGCTAAATGCTCCGCCACGAAGCAAGCTTTCCCGAATACGGCGGAAGTGGCTAAAGAAGTCGGAGGAAGAAGGTAGTTGGACAACTGTATACACGAGGGTACATTAGTATTCTGGGAATTGGCAACATTGAAAGAAAGGGTAAGGGGTAGGAATAAACTTTTTTAGGTCTTGCTCTACTAAAGTAGTCGGCCTAACCTTCGGTTCCCGTAACCAAGTTTTTCTTTCTCACCCCTTATGTACTTTTTTTTACTTCATCCATACTTTTTTACTTTTTCTGAAGTGTGGGGCAAACGGCGCCCTCTACTTCTACTTCTAACTAAAGGCGAACAGCCGGCATTGCAAGCAAATAGAAAGCCCCCGCCCGTTTGAGCCGGAAAGCGTACCGGCTGTTTGAGTCGCGAAAGGGCCGCTTGCTTAATATTATTTATATAATAATAATAAGAAATCTATAAACAAAAATAAAAAACGAAAATCTTTTTTTTTCGAAAATTCTTCATTCCTGGGAAGAGGAAGAAGCAGATAGGACAAAGGCCTTCTCTTTCCGTCCGCTCTTCCCGAAGTGAGCGAATTGCATGTAGAGATCCGTAGGGGCTTATAGTTTAATTGGTTGAAACGTACCGCTCATAACGGTGATATTGTAGGTTCGAGCCCTACTAAGCCTACCACCCCCCTCTCTTCACCTGATACAAGGCAGTCGAAGTACCCGCCACCCTGCAGATCTCAATCTAGCGACGGGAACCACACTGCTGCCGCTGCCCTTCGGGCACGCCTCCTATGCTTATCACTCACCTACGCTCTTGCAGCATGCCCCCTTCGGGCAATACGGTGTAATACGCGAAGCAGCTGAGCCATAGTTCTTCGATCGCTATATTCTTGCGATAGCGAAGGCGTGGCTCATCCTCTAAGAGAGAGTAGATGCGAAGGTTCGGATCGAAGATCTTCGCGAGACAGCCCCGGGGCACCATAGCATGTCGGGAATAAGGGGGACATAGTGAACGTAACCACTCCCTTGGTTGGGGGCTGTGACTCCCCTATCCTTTCAATTTTTTGATTCCCAGGTCTTTTTTATTATATTATCACTGTTGGAATATTTTTGTTGACGACTTGGTCAGGGCGGTTCACAATTTCTTTGCTGAAGGCGCTGTTAAGCCCTAAGTTTGAATTCCAATTTCATTGCCCTTATTCCGAAAGTATAAAGCCCTTCTTTCACCAATTCCGACCTACCTTTATTTATGGGATATTTGAAGGAGAGCTTTGTAAATCAAAAAAATTCTCTCTAGCTCGAAGAATTTGTTTGATTCTCCCTATAAAAATTGTTAAGGAAAAGGGGCGCTTTTGTTAAAGGACTAAGTAGAGAAGATCTCCTTGGCGCACGAGGTGGCTTTAAGTGATAGGGGATTTTAACCTAAAGACAACATAGGAGGGAGGGGGGTCAAAAGAAAGCCAGGATATGGCAAAAGCATCTTTTTGGATCGAATGGGCTTTTGTGAGAAATGGCGGAATTTGATACATGGATGTTTATGTAATGAAGACTTTGGAGTGCTTGTGGATGGTGTGCCACATGGGTACTTTCCAGCTTCTCGAGGGCTGCGACAAGGGTTCCAAACCTAGCCTGTTGATTTTTGCTGAAGAAGTGCTAATGGTATCATTGAAAATGATAACATCTTACCATGCTTCGAGATCGTGCCCAGCACTCTCCTACTTTCTCTTTGATAACGATGTTCTAATATTATATAATAGCCATAAACGGAATCTTAAGAAGCAGAAAATCTTTCTGGAAAGAAGTAAGAAGCTGATTGTAATGTTGTAATGGCCAAAAGGTCAATTTCGATAAGAGCCAGTGCTTCCTCTCGAACAGAGCTCCTCGCAGAAATTCCAGATCATTGAAGAGGAATCAAAAATTCCTATCAAGTATGTCCCTCAAGAGAATAAAGAGAGAACCTTCCTCTACTGGAGAAAATGAAAAAGAGAATCTCAGATTGGAAAAGAAAATTGTTGTCCTCCGGAGGTCGACTAAGGCTTATTAAACATGTTCTAGTCTTCCTATGCACATGTGAAAGTTTTTTCCTGAATTAGCCGGCCCACACTTCGGCTACTAATAATGGGATAAGACCTTACTACTATATAGGATATGTTACCCTCTCTCCAGTGAGTGCAGTGAAGGACTCTCGCCTCACCCGCCCGTTTGACTTATGGCATCATCGACTTGCTTTTCAATCAAAGCGATTTCATAACCATAAAGAAAGACCTCTCTTTCGGGATCAGTCCCGTCCCTAGATGTAGTAGTCAATCCGCGGGACATTCAAAGAAGCTATGCACCTTCACGGAATGTTAATGAAAGAAAGCCCTTTCATCCTAATCTCATCTACTGAAAAGGGGGCCGGGCGTAGCACGTTCTTTTTTGGGACACATAGGCTATTACAGACGCATCAAAAAAGACTTTTCGAAGCGCGGAATCCCAGAATGGAATCATTGCAGAAGAAAGGTATAAGGCTTGGGAACCGGAACAGGATTAAGCCTTTAAGCATGCAGATGAGTGTTTGCTGTCAGCCCCAATCCTTCGGTTTCCGGATTGGAATAAGGAGTTCCATGTTCATACTGACGCATCACTCTATGCCATTGGATGTATGTTGGCGCAAGAAGGGCCGCTTGATCACTCCATCTACTTTTAAAGTATACGACTTTCCGCTTGGGAATTATACAACCACCGAACCTTCTTTATCATGATTCGACCCATACCTCAGACCTAAGATCGAGCACCAGAGCTGCTCATAACAACGTACCAAAAAGAAGAATGCGAGAAGTTCATATTCTCCAGATTCTACTATAAACCAGGTAGTGAGGATGAAAAAAAGCATAAGCTACCTCGTTCGTGCTCCCGTCTTTCCCGCTGCCATCTTCGGTGGATGCGCCCCTTCACTTAAAGGCGGCCAAACCAACCCACTGAGCCAACCTTTTAGATTGAATAAAGTTACTAAGCTAGTCACCTCACCTCTCTTTCTTACCCGCCCTTATTAGTAGTAGGCAACCTTTCTTTCTCGCCTTTCTTCCAGCTTTTTCCAGATAAAGGTCTAATAGAGTTGCGCTTTCTTAGTACATTGCCTTTCATTACCAATCTGTCGTTTTACAGCACGAAGTTACCTGATGTTCGCTACTACTAATAAGGGCGGAGAGATGTTAACCTTTCGCTATTAGCAAGCACTCCCCTAGTTTTGACCTAATGAGCTTTCTTTACGTTGAGTTAATTAACCCGGCGGGTTCGCCTAGATGCCTAGTAAAGAACGAGCTGGTGGGAAAGAGCTGGAGATCATGAAAAGCATTTCCACACAAGGAGGCAGGCGACCGGGAAGCTTTGCTTCTAGAATGCCGACTACATGGGAACAGATGTTATATAGGTTGATTCTAATTCTTGCTGCCCGCTCGATTCCGAGGAATAAAGGGAGGGCTTGACCACAATTTCCCAAGTAAGAGATAGAATCTCACTAATTGGAAGGAAAGGGAGGGCTTCGATCCATTGTGATTCGCTTTCTTGGTATGGAGAGGTCTCTGCCATAAAAGAGAGAGCTCCTAAGCCTTATTCTGCAGATCAAAGAGCGACGTAATTCCCCATTCATCCGAAATAGTATTTTAGTAAAGAAGAGAGGCATTCTGGGCCGACTACTACGACTACATGCCCATCTAGTGCAGTGGCTTGGAAGCAAGCTACCTTGACCATCTTCCGAAGTTCTAAATAATTTACTGATCAAAGGCTGTAAGGGCGGACTGCTCTACATTCAGCCACACCACAGTGACCCCGAAGCGATCTTCTTCTAGTTGCGGGACGAAATCCGACAGCCAATTGCTGGCTCTGAATAACCAGCCCAGCAATAAGCTCAATTGTTCCATAACTTGCTCCTCCGGATGGGAAGTATAGATAGAAAGGCAGAAAAGGAGGCGTCGGCTCTGAAATGATGGAAGATTGAATCATTCCTTCATTCTATTCCGGCTATTCCTTTCCGGCGGGTGATTTATTCATGAGCTAGAGAGATAAGAGCTTCGATTCGCAGGCAGGATATAGAAATCGGGCACTATCTATATATAGTAGCTTCTAACTCCGCAACTAAACTAAAGGCTCTGGAACATAGTATACGCCTAGAACTGGTGATGCAGATAATGCGGTATCTGTTGGAATTGGAGCGAATCCAGATGCAATTTACCAAGTCAAAGCAAGGGGTTGAAAAAGCACCACAAGGGACGGGAACGACGTCCTGACTAAACAAGAGTTTCTTCAATTTGGTCGAAAGTCGTAAAGAAGGCACCGGATAAGCAGCTAACATAAACTACTACCGTACAGCGCATCCCGTGGGCGGCCTTCAAAGGCTATCATTCGTAGGACGAGACGCTAACCTACGCCCGTACATTCCAACCTGCCTCCTTGGGACTTAGCTCTGAAGATGAATTCCCGGTTAGCCGATTACCTTGCCCGGTTAGGAGAACAGTTAGAGGTAGGAAAAGATGCCGACACCGAACAGTTAAAGAATTCTCCTTCGCTTCAAGACTGCCAGCCTATTCGCTTTGCGCCGAAGCAGACGCTGCCCATGGAGAGCCTTTTCCTTTGTGAACATGCCCATAAGACACGACAAAAAAGCCAAAAATTGGGCTTCTAGACGCCTTACAATAAAGAAGCCCCGGCCCCTCGGTGTCTTACACGTCTTCTTCGACCCTGCCGAAGCTGCTTTCTTTCTTCAGGTAGTGAAGTCACTCCGGTTTGTGTATGACTTGACGCTCTAAAGTCTGTATCTTGCCCCTAGTTACTTAATCGTATTCGACTTCTATCGCAGATCTGTTATTTCTTACGCATTTCTTTCCATTAGCTCTCCAAGCTTCCTATCTTTCCATTCCTTCCTAAGCTTCAGTTGGTGTAATAGTCCCACCCCCAGTAAGGGGAATCCTTCCTAAGAAAGAATTTTTTCCGTTTTGTTGAGGCATGATGAGAGAGGGCGGCTCCATGTCGTTGTTGTTCTGAAGAAAATGGAGGCGGACCATATTACTATTTTTGTTGTTACGGTCGGAGGAGTCGGTGGTTGTGGTGGTGGTGGAGAACATATTACGGCGAGAAGCGGCTCTTTCACGCTTATGAGCATTCTGGTGTCCTCCAAGAGCTTGAGAAGTGCAAAACTTGCGAGAACAGTAGAGGCAAGAGAACATTCTAGAAGATGGAACCTTTGCTTTTGGTTTAGGGATCATGGGTGGGTGCTGATGATCCACCATATCTGTGGGGGAGGCGGTGGAGGAATTAGAGGACTGGTTCCAGAAATCGTAAACAAGCTGGCTGGGGTCTGCCATTAATTAATTAGTTTTCTCAGGGAGGAGGAAAGGGAATGTATGTATGTAATTGTGATGATGAGAGTGTAGTGTTATATATTTATAGGAGTAGAGTGAGTACTGATCTGATAAAAAAAAAGGTGGGGGAAGGGGAATGGTTGCATATGGTGACAGATTTGGCAGAGCAGAGTGAGTGCCACTGGCTGTTTAATTTGTTTGTATGTATCTGCTCTACCCCCCACCCACTCTCCTCCTTTAGTACGTACGTACTAATATACGGTTGTTAAAGTGTACACCTGTACACCTTCGTTACATTTTTACTATTTTATCATCATTTCATTTCCAGTATCCTTGCATTGCATGCATACTCAATTACCCATCCTATACACTCTTAAGTAAGTACACATGCTGCATGTTATCACTAATTAATGATAGCTCATTTTGGAGTGAAACCTGATCTTAAGATTACTTTACTATACACTTAAAACCTAAAGAATTTTATGTTTATCAGTGTAGTTAATAATGTTGTTCTGTACTAGTACTAGATATATTTATCACCTTTCCAGGTTCCCCATCCACGTTAATTAGAAAAAAAAAAAAAAAAAAATGATTATTTAATACCATATTCTATTAAGTCAGTTATAGTAGACTAGGAATCCAGAAAACTTCAAATCAAGAGGTCATACTCCGCCAACTACGCTTGGTTAAAGCTTTATCCCGGTTTGTTTCATTTGCTTTCAAGTCTAGTGGAATCACTATGATAGCTTTCCCCGGGATCACAAAACACTATTCTATTAGGTCACGAACTCGTGCCCCATTCTCTCTGACCGAGGCGCTAGATCTTCTATCTATTCGATTGACCCTAAAGCTAGGAAGACTGCCCTACCTTCGACTGAGAGTGTCTTCGCCTATAAACTCTTCTTGCGTACTTGACTTATAGGCTTGACGCCCATTTCCTCTAGGCTAGTTCATTCCCGGAAAAGAAAACTAGTTGAATTAGCGAGGATCCTTAAGAAAGCGGGTGCCATTCTGTCAGCTTCGTCCCAATGGATATCTCTTCTCTCAAACAGCAACCTAAGGAATCTCTCTTTCCACATGAGGTTTGAGGGATAAGGTCTTCTGGAAACCTTTTGAAGTGGGCAAACCAAGTCAAAGAAAGAAGCAACTCTCCCAGGACCGGAGAAGCTCAATTTCAAAGGTTAGGAGTTTAGTTCTGACTAGTACTGCCGAGGAGCGATTCCTCTGAATGGCAAGTATGAGTTCAACTGCCCTTCCTTCGGAGAATGGAGTCAGGGAGTGAGGAGACAGAAAGAATATTTTCATACCTTAAACCTATAGCTATCAACAGTCCGCACCTTTGGTTTTGTCAACACTGAGAAGCGAAGAGCTCAAGGTCAGGCAAGGCAGTCTAAGAGGCTATGGAATAGTTGCCTCAAAATAAGGGGTTATATATGATTTTACATTTATAGACAACTTTACAGATTTGTTTATGGATCTTTGAGAATTTTTTTGCATTTCCCTGAGATCGTGGAGAAGACATGTCCAGTCCAATGAATTTCAATCCCTTATCTCTCGGCTCGGAAGGGCACCAACGGTCGTGTTATCATACAGGATAGCTGAGATAAAAGCTATGTTATTATGCGTGGAGCCTTTTAGAAAAGCCCTTGCTTTCTTATATTGTCTAATTGAAGTGAAGTAATGTACCTATACCCGGGAGTAGCAGAAAGAATAAAATCTCTCTTGTACTGGAGAGTTTTCCCCCTAAGGCATCCAAAGGCCCTTAAAACGCGACTTCATATGCTTGTAGGGGTCTCTACTCATTTGCCTTCAATCCTGCCTTTTGAGGAAGAGGCCGCTAAGGAAGGCCTTCCAACCATAATGCCTCCATGGACGGGCGGCGTGCTCCATTCTTAGTATTGCACAGTCAGTCCCGCATGAGTAGAGGCGCGCAGGCAAGCGAATAGAAAAGTAGTCTTTCTCCGCGGCAAGCATATTCAAGTACCGAACAGCCCGAGGAGTAGGCTTCCCGATGCTGAACTCTATTCCTTAGGTTCGGAGGTTCATAGGTTCGTAGGAGGAGCCTTATGTCGTAGGCCCTTCTTTCTAAAAAGTGGAGTTTTGACTGACTCTCTGTGCCTATGTGTGAAAACGAGTATGTGAACAGAACATCTTTCAAACATCGAGATGAAATAAGCCGTGGGGCCGGCAAACGGAACTAAGAGCTGCTCAAGGCACCACCAGCCCTTGGCACAACGATCAGGTCAAGCAAAGCGATATTATTTTCAATTCATTTTTGAAGCCCTGGGTACCAAGCAATCCGTTTAGATCTATTTCAGTTGCCAATGAAATGGAATATGGGGAACTCTCCGTCTAAGTGGTTAATCCGACGAGTCAATTCTCAATGCGATGCTGCTATCCGTTCGACGATCCCAGTAAGTGATGCTATGTGCTCTTATCTGTCTGTTCTAACTGCAGGTAGTGCCCCCTCCATCTTTCTTCTGGGGTTTGCTTCCGAAAGGGTCTTAGACCTCAGCTTGGGAAAAGCATGGTTTAGGTAATTGATCTACGCGAGACCTTCCATTGATCTAGGGAGCCTGGTGTAGTTTCTTTCCCAAAGAACTCTTTTTCAATCCATATGGCCAAAAAAGGCTATCTACCCCCATTCTACCAGCAAACCCTTTCTTTTAGTCGGGCAAGGACTCTCGGTTAGCCGTTTTTTTGTTCTTTGGTCATTTCCGGTAACCTGGTAGATCTACTGAACCTTTTCCAGAAGGGAGTTTCGAAGGGCTGCGAAACTGGTAACCTTAGCCCAGAACTCGATCTACGGCCCCCTCAAGGTTAGGGGCACTCAAAAGCGCCGTTGCCAACGGTGCAATCTATGGTGCCTCCAAGGCATCCAGCCGATCCTTACCCTTCCAAGTGATAAAAAGTACACCACACTTTTTGATCAGCTTTGCTCACGAATTCACATTCGACGAATCCTATATTTATTGGGGAAGGTTTTGATTCTTTGCTCAGCTTGGATCGCGATTGAAAACTCTCCGAAAGGGGGAAGTCACAAACGAATCCTCTGACGGCTGATGAAGAGTTTTCTGAGCCAGGATCACATCCTTTGAGGATGCAAATAGAATTACAGAAAGAAGGGTTCTATTCGATGAAGAGTTCCCTAGCTGGAGGGTTTTGCACCGAGAATGAATGAATGAATGAAATAGTGGAGTCTTAATAAGAGTAAGGATCGAACACCCGATTCCTATAACAAACGATTCTATGAAAAGAGGTTGAAAATCGCATTTTGGGAAATCTTTCTTCCCGGTGAAGCGCCTTGGAATCTCGTTGAGAAGCATGACAATGGGTACGACCTCTTGTGAAATCGGTCGTTCAAGCTCTTTCCTACCCCTTTCTATTTCGACTTCTTTGAAAGGTGAAAGAGTAAGAAGCTAGACCGACTTGCTCTTAAATTAAAAGCAGCAAGAGCAAGTAAGTAGGCTTTTCTCCGCAAGAACAATCTTGACTTTCTTTAGACTTTTTAATATAAGGCCCTTTAAACGATCGTAAATGGCCTGAAATGTAACGACCTATGAGAGAAGGGTTTTTAGAAAAGAAAGCGTACCAATCCGGCAAACAAAGCAAAAACAACGGCTCCTACATAAATAGAATAGAATAGAAATGCTGTCACTAGAACGGACCACACAAATAACATCTTTCTAGCCGCCTAAAGGAAGTATTCAAAGATAAGATAAGGCTATGCGCACACAAGCTAACTTCAGGTATGCAGTTAGTTCTCAAGCGATTCCTTCGGATCTTAGGTGCGACCTTAGGGAGCTTGTTTTGGCAGCTACTCTCTTATAGTTATGTGTCCTGGTTTCCGAGTTCTAGTTCAAGGCAGGGCAGGACGGGACTCACGGGGGTTGGGGGGAGCCTTCCCCCAGGGAAAGCCTAATAAGACTCATTCTAATACTTGAGTTCAAGCTCCTACTTCGAAGTAAGCCTATGGGTTGTTTCGAAGCTTAGTAGCTAAAGCGTACTTGCGTGTTAAAGGGGGTACGCGGATTTGGGCTACTAAGTGGAACCAGACCATTCAACTTGCCATTTGCACTCTCCTAGGGTGCGATCGTAGGAAGCTCTATTAGCGAATGCAATTCCCCGCCCGATAAGACTGATCATGCCCTGCTGCTTGGCTTGGAATCAAACTAGCCTATCATGCCCTTTCTTCATTCCTATATGGACCCATATTCCTATGTTCTTCCAATGTTTACTGTATTACTGGGATTCCTATTTACTGAACCATATCAAAGAAGCTACTTTCTTTCTGGCTTTTATACCCAGGTATAAAGGGATAGACAGTCTAAGAGAGTGCCAAGAAAGAACACATACCTATCACTTTTGGAAGGTTTGGAACCCTCGATTCATCCGACTCAAGGAGAAAAAGAGAACAAGATGGGGGGGCTTGCCTCCTCGTTCCCTTTTACCTATGCCATGATGCTCATGGGCAGCTTATCTCTAATTGGATTTCCTTATCTTTCTTCTTCAAATTACGAGTTGAGATTTGGGGAGAGTGGATAGGACAGGGTGGTGGATGACGTAAAGGAAGGGAAGGCCCATCCCGTGCTTTCGAGCGATTCTTCCCGCAAAAGCAAAAGGCAGATCTTTTTCTTTCCGTCCCAAATAGAACAATTGAATAGGGACTTAGATGTGACCAAGGTGCTTGCAAGCTTAGGGTTAGCAGGTTGTTGGCTGGGAGAGCTGGTAAAAGAATGAAACCTTCAAGAGACCATGGTTAACAAGCCAGCTGAGGAAGAACAATCTCCCCCAGCAATACCGATCCTCCCTAGTTCAATCAGAATCGAGAACTGCGGAGAGGTTCTAACCGGCCTAGCCTAACCAACCGCTACAAGCGGGCAGGAAATAGATGTGGTGGAGACTCAAGTCAAGGCGATGGATCACTATCACTATAGATAGATGCTTTCCCTGGACTGTGTTCAATGGCACCTGATATGCCAACAAGGGCTTACTAAGAGATCTTGCATGTTTTATAGGGTGCTTCTTATGTCTTTCCATAAGCAGAAGTATGAGTAGAGCTGCTCTTCCCCTATTCTGAATCCCACTTCTTATGTCTGTCAACAGGAGCCCAGCCCCTGGTTCAATCGATAGATAGGCCGAAAACATATTTCTGGACAAATGAACAGACCTTTCCTTTTGCCAACAAACCGGTCAAACCAGTAACCAAGTTCATGCGTCAGTACCACGTCCAGGATCTTAGGAAAGGGGAAGCTCAAATGATATCTAATGGGATGGGCATGCTCCCCACTGCTCTATGATTTATTATAGTCATACTCTGTTTCGTACCTGGTAGCTAGCCTTTCGCTTCCTCCTTGTACTAGATTTTTACTTGAATTCCCCCTGAAAGCGAGAACGCACTATATGCCTTTAAAATAAAAAGAAGGCTGGAAAAAAGAGAGAGCTCCTTTCTTTTCTAGCTTTGGCGGGAGGAATGAAAATCCTATCCTATACGAAGGCCTATATAAAAAAAAAGCACTTTGCCTAGAATCCCAAGTTGCCTCCCCTCTCCTCTGAGGCCGATCGCATCCACTTTTGGAGCCCCTCGCCTTTGAGTACGGCAGCAGCCCAGACATAGACCTAATTAGGGGCCTAAACTCTTGAGTAGATTGCCCATGGAAGGGAGCTTACTCCAAGATCTGACTCCCCCCGTGTAGGAGTTCGGGAAGGCCAGAAGTAAACAAAGAGCGGTAGAAGAGAATAAAGTGTTGCGCCCATTCTTTTCTTTCATAGCTGGAGCAAATGGAAGGAGACGTCGTGCAAGCCGAAGACTTTGACAGGTGTCGGTAGGCACGCCTCTGATAAGGGCTCGATCCTGAGAATCAATCCCAATCGAATCTATGGAAGGGAGACCCTCTATCCTCTTAATCTTTAGAGTAGATATTATATATAGGATAATAAGTCCACTGCGGTGCCCAAGACAAGGCAAGATGAATAGGAATGTTGAAGGGACATAAGGCTCAGCTAAGGTAAGGAAAGACCCTGACCATCTAGGTCACCAATCTTCTTTTTTAGGGAGTCGGAGACGATCGAAGAGGCAGCAAAATAGGAACTTTCGATCAGGGAGAGCTCAACAAGGTCGAGACCAAGATGATGGATATTCCAAGGAAGATCGAAGAAGATGAATGAAGGTTTATACCTACCCCTAACTGGCACTATGAATCCAATCCCATCTACATAGATGTTCCTAGCCACGAGATGAGGGGGTTCTCTCTTACTGTTAAGCCGTCTTCAACTCTTCTTTCTTTACTCCTTTCCGCATCGGGGCTGATAATTGGATAGAATCTCCTTAAATAAAGAAAGGGGGCGTATAAATTGGGTTTTTGGCTCGCAATAAAGCTAGGGTCCTGATCGAGCAACTAGTAGTCCTATCTATCCACCTCTCCAGACACAATATCTTGAGTGCCTATGATGGTGACCACATCTGCTGGCATGTGATGTTTGGACATAGAATCGAGTCCTTGTGAATGGGCAAAGCCAGGTGCTCTTATTTTACGACGGTAGGGACGATTGCTTCCATTACTGACCAGAAAGACACCAAATTCTCCTTTAGGTGCTTCAACTGCGGTATAGGTAGAAGGAGCTGGTACGGAAAAACCTTCTGTATAAGGTTCGAAATGGTGAATTGAGGTAGAGTAGACCGATGATCCTGTAGTCATTTGGCCGGCTATTGAAAGAAAAAGCTTGCATCTGCTTCCCCTATTATATAACCGGTCCCATCTCTCTCCAAACCTAACGTGGTAGTTTCCCATCATAGGGCTTTCTATCTATAGATTAAGCCATTACCAAGGAGCTAATTCGTTCAGAACTCAGTTGACTGCTTC